>CM062825.1:14218111-14794665 GCA_031772345.1 Himalopsyche anomala | reverse complement strand
AGGCTTATTCTGGCGGCATGGTACTTATTTCCGACGGTCTGAAATAATCGACCATAGGCAATATTATTTTTTTAAGTTGGTACCAATGATAAATCGCGTTTGTCTACACTAATCGCCGTACTCCTGTCAAACTATTCTCTGACGTAAACATAACCTCTATTACTATGGTAAACATGGATGATACTTTAGTTATTTTAATAAATTAATCTATTAAACGGACATGATTTCAGGAACTGAAAATATTCTTCCAGTATTTTTATGCCTAATAAGTTCTCCCCACTCGCTATATACGCATAAGAGTGATTGTAATGAGACAATAATATGTCTTACGCGTACTACAAATATGCTACCTTTTCTACATGAAAATCACCTAAATGCCGCTAATAGCAACGCAGTTCTGTAGGAAATTGCCAAACTATTATACAAGGAGATCGGGGAAAGCGATAATTTACGCTAAATACGATATCAATAAAATATGATATCCGTATGAAACAGAAACAGAAAGATGTCGAATTGAATTTCCTATATCCATAATAGAGTAAATTTGAAATACGTCGATGAATTTTCCTTATATTTTTTTAATCTGCATCGATTATCGGTCCCTTGGATTCCTAAATTTGTTTTTTTTTATATTGTCATAGTGGGAATTAAATATCTTAGGAATCGCATTGCTTTCTGTGGAATTTGTCAATTTTCAGGGTGAAAATGAGTACTTAGCATGTTGTAAAGCATTTAAAAACATGAAAGAAATAATCAAAATTCGGTCTTCGATTCCCGACATCGTATTCGTTTTTCATTCGGTCAAATAATAAAAATAAACAAAATATCGCCTTTGCTTAAGGTTTACGGCAGAAGGCTTCCCCACATACGTTTGAAAAAAAGCGCGTACATAAATGCAAATAAATTTAACGAGTACCAACAGTCAGATACTAATACAAAAAATATTGTGTCTGGCATGAATGGGTTGAAATAACAGACCGTCGGAATCCATAATAAAATTTATTTTAGACGGTCTCAAATGTTTTACCCGTTCGGGTCGAGCACATTTTTTTTTGTATTATCATTTGAAGGTTGGTCAACATTCGTTGATTTTAATCTTCGATCTGTCAAACGCATAGGATGTCACATAGTATAATGTCATATTTTCTTCATTTGACTGGATGATAGTTCAAAGTACTTAAAAGTAAATGTATCACTATTATTTCTGTATAATATAGTTTTAAGTATTTAAGACTTCCTTCCTTATCGAGTTGACGTTGATATTGTTTTAATTTATCGTTAAGGAATTTTATCAACAACATAAAAACAGTGCAATCAATAAAATCAATACATAGTTGAATGAAAAATTATGCCATTGCTCCTAATATAATATTTATTACAAAGGCAGGTTTCCTGGTGTAATCAGATGTGTAGATTGCACCCACACATGCAAATAGTGACTCCGCACGCGGGTAAAGAGGCATACTAAAACCATCATAGATCTTATTCCATTAGTGTTCAAATTGTCTGTCTAAGTGAAGTGATAAATATTTTTTGTAATAATTGATATTTTTTCAATCAATTTTCAGATTTGTGACAATGATCTTAACATGCTGGATGTTATTGCGAGATATCCGGGAAGTGTCCATGGTGAATCCAATTTTAACACTTCTAACACTACGATTGAAATGAAGATTTTAGTCAACGAAAGGATTGGAACTTTTTTCTGTTGGGTATATAAACATATTTTGAATTTTGCGAGGAATTCGGAGATAAGGGAACGAACAAGACAGCGACTGGGTTACGTGCTGCGGATGCCTCCGGAAAGCCTTCATCGTGCCCACCTCTTCTTTCGACCAGTGGGATTCCGGCGCTCTGGACGACTGTCGGGAACTATCCATAGGATATTTCCTTTAATTGATTTTACAAATTACCAAATGAATGCAGATTTGCGGGAAAACAGACTAAGCATCGAATGGTCTCTAACGTGGCATAATAATAATGATTTTTATAGTTAAACAAATTATTTATAATATATTTGGCATATGTCAATCCTAAATTGATTTATACATATCTTAGACAAGTCAAAAAAAAATCATTTTGAGTTCATAAGGCTAAAAATATTATTATTTACCCCGTCACAAACTTTCAAAGTCTAAATGAATAATAGAGGTTTCATTGAAATTGTTATTTTCTACACCATTACTCAATATTATGATTTTAGATAAAAATTTAAAATTTTTCGATAAATTAGAACAGTAGACTCCTTACAGGATTCCAAGCCCACACTCACATTCAGAAGAGATGCCAGCAACACCTCTCGGGCAGGTAACAACATCATCAATGAACCGGTGAACGGATTCCACCGAACTTGATTCTTCTGAACACAAACTCCCCGAACAAGAATACTCCGAACACAGAATCTTCCGCACACAGAACCTTTCGCACATAGAATAATACCTACATTTACATATTTTAAATATGAAAATCATTGTTTTATTATAATGAGTAATGTCTTAGGTCAATTATGCCAAAAAAAATTCAGAGTGGAAACAAGCAAAATATTTAGTTATAATGTATATAACTTTGAACTTCGACTTAAGGTGCTTAATGGAACTTTAATATCAAATTTAAATTATTTTGATTCTATACTCTTCCATGAGTTTTGTGTATAAAGACCCGGGTATCGCCTTTCGGCATCTTCGGGTATTATCAAGTGCATTCGTGCCTAATGTATATATTGTTTATGAACAGTTTATCATTTAATACGTATTTCTGTTGAGATAAACTCCATTAAGAGTCCATATGCTCCACATTGGGAGCGGACATGGCAAATGTGTATATAAAAATATGTTAGGAGCTTCGTTTACTTTGGAATATTTTAATTTTATATTTATAGTGAATTCCTGTTTTTTTTACTTATAATTAAAAATAAAGAAAGTATCGAAATTTTGTATTTTATTTTAGAACATATAAATCAATGTAAGTCAGTGGACTGATTAAAGAGTTTTAATATACATATTATGTTTTGATGTTATGAATATGGCTAAAGTGCTTAAATAAAAGCTAACAAATATATTTTTTTATAAGTTTTTGTTGAATTATGTTCAATGAAAATAAATTTACATTAATAACAGTATTTAAGTGAAATAAATTGAATTAAAGCAGGCTTATTCAGGCGATGTCAGGAACTGAAAATATTCTTTACTTGAAATACGAATATGATATCCGTATGAAACAGGTCATAAGGATATCGAATTAAATTTCTTATATCCATAATTGAGCAAATTTGAAATATTTCAATGAATTTTACTTGTAATACGTATGAATTATCCGTTCCTTAGATTCATTTTTTTTTTATATTGTCCTATTGGGAATTAAATATCCTAGGAATTTCATTGCTTTTGTGGAATTTGTCAATTTTCAGGGAGAAAATGGGTAGCATGTTGTAAAGATTGTTTACCTTTCATGATACTTCTTGTTTTCAGTCATTCAAGAAGAAAGAGTGAAGCATTTGAAGATGGTTAAACCATATCCAGCTTTTTTGTATTGTTGCAGAGTAATATAACAAATAAGACTGCCTTTATTTATGTTTTCATTCAATTGTTTAATAAAATATCAACAAAATACAAAGACAAGTAATAAAATAACAAAGAAACCAGTCAACCAAATTTAAACAACGGACTTTCGCAAAACTGTTATATTCAATGAATCAAAATCTTTTTATACACAAATATATTTTTTTGAAAGTTAAGAAAATGAGGTTTCTGGGTAATTGTCTGTTTTGGACATTAGTTGATAATTCATTTATTATACTTATATTGGAAAAGGGTACAATTTTTTTTACCCCAAATTCATAAAAACATTTTCTTTTAAAATCCATTAATATCGTACGATTTCACACCAAACAGCGTGAGCTTCCGCTATCCGATGGTTTCGTTGATGATGTTGTTACCTGCCCGAGAGGTATTGCTGGCATCTCTTCTGAATGTGGCTGTGGGCTTGGAATCCTGCAAGGATAAAATATGCCATTAACGATTACTCAGGAGTTTACTGTTCTAATTTATCGAAAGACTTTAAATTTTTATCTAAATTCATAATATTGTGTATAGTATAGAAAGTAACAATTTCAATGAAACCTCTATTATTCATTTATACTTTTGAACGTCTGTAACAGGGTAAATAATAATATTTTTAACCTTACTGCATTAGCGAATATATTGTAAATAATTTATTAAAACTGTAAAAATCATTATTATTATGCCACGTTAGAGACCATTCGATGCTTAGTCTGTTTTCCCGCAAATCTGCATTCATTTGATAATTTGTAAAACCAATTAAATTGTGTGTCATTTACAAGATTTTAAAATATCAAGCTTTTCCTACTTGCAAACTATTTTTTGTGTCACTAACGTGCATGCCAAACTAAGGTACAACTCTGGGCAAGTATTTTGTTAAAAATTCATTGAGCAACCTGTTCACAGTATTAATTAATGTAATTGAATGTGACTTGCTTCTTGACTTCAGAAATTTTATATTTGTTTCCAAGTTCTACTTTTGATTCAAATGTTTTTCCAATAAATGTGAATTATAAGAAAAAAAGTTTGTTTATATGCTTCCTCTTCTTCTTTGACCATATTCGCTCCCTATGTGGAGCGTATGACGGCCACGCGGCACCTCTGTGTTTCCCTGTCTCACGCCAATTGCTTTGCTTCCTCCCATGACAAGCCAGCATCCCTCAGTTCCGTCGGGTAGTATCCATAGGGTGTACTCGAAGGAATCCCACTGGTCAAAAGAAAAGGCGGGCAGAATTAAGGCTTTCCGGAGGCATCCGCAGCACGTGACCCAGTCGCTGTCTTGTACGTTCCCTTATCTCCGAGTTCCTCACAAAATTCAAAATATGTTTATATACCCAACAGAAAAAAGTTCCAATCCTTTCGTTGACTAATATCTTCCTTTCAATCGTAGTGTTAGAAGTGTTAAAATTGAATTCATCATGGACACTTTCCGGATATCTCGCAATAACATCCAGCATGTTAAGATCATTGTTACAAATCTGAAAATTGATTAAAAAACATAAAAATATCATTTACAAAAAATATTTATCACTTGACTAACAATTTGAACATTAATAGAATAAGATCCATGATGGTTTTAGCATGCCTATTTTTCCACATGCGGAGTCACTATTTACATGTAGGTGATTACACCAGGGAAACCTGCCTTTGTAAGAAATGTTATATTAGGAGCAATGGTGCAAAAATTTTCGTTCAACTATGTATTGATTTCATTGATTGCACTGTTTTTATGTTGATAGAATTCCTTAAATAAATTAAAACAATATCAACGTCAACTCGATAAGGAAGTCTTAAATACTTAATCACAAATCTAATAAGATAATTTTTTAAACTATATTTTACAGAAATAATAGTGATACATTTACTTTTAAGTACTTTGAACTATCATCAAATGAAGAAAATATGACATTCCACTATGTGACATTCTATGCATTTGACAGTTCGAAGATTAAAATCAACGAATGTTGACCAACCTTCAAATGATAATACAAAAAAAAATGTGCTCGACCCGAACGGGTAAAGCATTTGAGACCGTCTAAAATAAATTTTACTATGGATTCCGACGGTCTGTTATTTCAACCCATTCATTCCAGACACGATATTTTTTGTATTAGTATCTGACTGTTGGTACTCGTTAAATATATTTGCATTTATGTTCGCGCTTTTTTTCAAACGTATGTGGGGAAGCTTCTGCCGTAAACCTTAAGCAAAGGCGATATATGGTTTATTTTTATTATTTGATTGAATGAAAATCGAAGACCGAATTTTGATTATTTCTTTCATATTTTTAAATGCTTTACAACATGCTAAGTACTCATTGTCACCCTGAAAATTGACAAATTCCACAGAGAGCAATGCCATTCCTAGGATATTTAATTTCCAATTGAACAATATACAAAAATAAAATTAGGAATCTAAGGAACCGATAATCGATGCAAATTAAAAGAATATAAGGAAAATTCGTCGACGTATTTCAAATTTGCTCTATTATGGATATAAGAAATTCAATTCGACATCTTTCTGTTTCATACGGATATCATATTTTATTGATATCGTATTTAGCGTAAATTATCGCTTTCCCCGATCTCCTTGTATGATAGTTTGGCAATTTCCTACAGAACTGCGTTGCTATTAGCGGCATTTAGGTGATTTTCATGTAGAAAAGGTAGCATATTTGTAGTACGCGTAAGACATATTATTGTCTCATTAAAATCACTCTTATGCGTATAAAGCGAGTGGGCAGAACTAATCAGGCACAAAAATACTGGAAGAATATTTTCAGTTCCTGACATCATGTTCGTTTCATAGATTAATTTATTAAAATAATCAAAGTATCATCTATGTTTACCATAGTAATAGAGGTTATGTTTAGTTCAGTGAATAGTTTGACAGGAGTACGGCGATTAGTGTGGACAAACGCGATATATCATTGGTACCAACTTAAAAAAATAATATTGCTTATGGTCGATTATTTCAGACCGTCGGAAATTAGTACCATGCCCCCAGAATAAGCCTGCTGATTAACAATCTTATCATCATCATTTATAAATGTAGATATTGGCTAAAATACTTTTAATGTAGATATTGTATAATAATAATTTATATCAAGTTTTTATTAATACTCCATTACAAATAAAATAACTTAAGCCTCTGTAGCAAAACATTTTTATATCAACGAACTTTTTTTAACGCAATAAAACCATGGTGCTCTCAATTTTTCAGCAACAGCTCACAGAAAAGTTCTATCAGATTATTTTGATGACTGTTATTAAAAGATATTGTAAATATTAAGCATAAAATGATTTAAAAAACAAAAATGGTGTTATAATAATATTGTTTATATAATATATACATTTTTTTTTTGTAATAGCTTAGATTTTATTCTTATTCAAATCTTTAGAGTTCAATATCCCGGTCTAAAAGCCAAATGATAACGTTTTTTTCCAAGTTCATGAAATGGTGTATACATTTTTATAGATCAGCGTTTCCCAAACTTTCCCCCCGCGACCTGGTTATTTTAATATTGCTCCTTCGTGACCCACCAAATTTGTTATGGCCTATACTACTGGCTTATAGGTAAAATAAAACAGTATATTTATGTCCATACAGCTTTTATATGTTATAATACCAAATAATTTACTCTGATAAGCTTATATAGAAATCAAACGTTATTAATGAGAGGTATTATTTGTATTATGTTACAAATAATTTATTTATGAGAGGAATTACGAAATTATATATTTAATATACAGATTTATTTCTGGAAATTGGCGACCCAGCATTTTGCTTACTGCGACCTATTTGTTGGGAAACGCTGATATAGACTATGTATATTATCTAAGCTTGAGACTGATGTGTCATAATAGTCTATGGATTTAACTGTCATCAGGATCAGCTGTCAATGCATACAATTTTGATATGTTCAGCCACATTGTCTATGAATTATAAATTGTTAAGTGTCTGTTGAAATTCTTGATTTTTTTTATTGAATGCTTTACTTCAAATAACTAACGAAAACTTACAATTGTATTTGCCATGTGGGTATTCGGTTACGGCTCCTTAATATGGAAGGTTGATTTTCCATATGAAAGAAAATTAGTTGGTTTTATCAAAGGATACGTTCGTCGATTTTATCAACATAGCATCGATCATCGAGGAGTTCCAGAGATGGTTATGAATTTTTTTTGCGTCATAAAAATGCCATTTAAACCATTTTATGATTTAAAATTGTTATTTTCACAATAGTATTTTGTACGACGTTCTTCTGTTTGAAGATTTATAGTGCTCAATGCATTGTGCATTTCGCTAGTGCGATAATGTTTCTTGGTGAAAGAGACTATACTTTTCGTGTATTTATCTATTTTAAAATTATTATTAACATGTTATAATTTTGCCTTTTTTTTTTTTGTTTAAAGTGAAAATAATTTTCTGTCATAATTATTGTAAATTCTTTTGAGTAATCGGTTTTGTTTTTAGCCCGGCAGAGTTGTGACACTTCTGCCAGCTCCAGATGATGAGACAGTTTGGGGAATAGCTTACAAAATCAAAGATGAAGACAAAGAAATTGTGGTGAATCACTTAGACTTCAGAGAAAAAAATGGATACATCAAAGAAAAAGTTTTATTTCATCCATTTATAGGTGAAGAACAAAATGAAGAACCATTTCAACTCACTATTTATGTGGCTACTGCATCTAATGTGTCTTTTGCAGGTTTGGCACTTCCTTATGAATTTATGCATTAAATCGCCAATAATTTAGGACATGCATGGAAAATCTAAGTAAACCATCTGCATACAACATATCAAACCAAATTGAATCACCCAATAACGCATGTAACAAATTTTGAAGAGGTCACCTTCAACAATGAATGCTTGATATCAGAAACAGCAATAGTACATACATTCTCAAACTTTTTGAATGTATCATGTGATTTGGTTACTTATTATTTCTTTTGGTTTTTTTTTGTTGTATAACCCAAATGATCTACAGACTGTCCAGAATAGCATGTTTTTAAGTAAATTAGTATTTTTACTGTTGTCAAAATCTCCATCTTTCTAGATATATCTTTAATTTAACTTATAGACTTGTAATTGTATAATTATCATATTGTTGATATTTTTAATTATGTTCTTCATTGAAATATAAAAAATACAGAAATCGATTATGCTAGTTATGCCACCATATTTAGGTAAGCATAATGTCATTATGTGAAATTTCACCTCTTTTTTTTAATTAAAAAAAAATATTTAGCATTACAGCTAATACCAATATGCAAATATTTAAAGTTGAAAGATCATACGAGATAAACTTAACGAGAATTCTTTGTAAGTCACTTGAGATTAATTCGGGGAGAATTGACATCACAAACACCCATGTCTTAGATCTCAAATCTTAATTTGATCATGACCGTATTCCAGTGCACCTGCACTTAAGTTTCTTAAAATGACATATGATGTCTTTCATCTACGGGGATGGTGGAGTCATGTTTCAGTTTCCTTTTCGTCTGAGATATGTGTGATGTTTTTCTTGCTTCCGCTTTTATGTCTCGGTTATACCGGGCGTGAGCGAAAGGGCGGTCTGAAGTTTTTATATTTGTTTTTCGTGGTAGTAGCAGTGGTGGATCCAGAAACTGTCCCAGGAGGAGGCCATTCAATTTGAAAATAAACAATACATTAAAAAATGGATGATTTTAAATTAATATATCTTTATTAAAATAGACAATACTACATAATTACATATGTATTCTATAAAACATTGTAAACTAAACAATGAAAGAACCCATTTCACAATAAAGTTTTTATCAATTAGAAAAATGGAAAATAAATTCTCCTCAGGAAGGGGGCCATGGTCCCCATGGCCTCCCCCTTGGATTCGCCAATGGGTAGTAGTGGATCATATTCATGGGTGTTTTTAGATGTGACACTGGTAATTGATTCAATAACCTCGAGCTGCATTTTCAATTAAGTAATTTTGTTTTTTTTTTTTAAATATATAATCAATTGGTTTTTGTGACATCTGTGATGTCGTCATTATATAACAAGTTGCATTGCTGGTGGTCATGGTCACAACCAACTGAAATATATAGTCACCTTTCTAGTAGAAGTTGATAATTAACAAAACTGTCAATAATGAGTCAACTATACAAAGAGATTCTTTGTCTGAATAACTCAGTTGGTGCAATTATACCAGTTTGCCAAAAATGGATTTATTTTTATTGGGAATAATTAATAATGCTGATTTAAAGCCAGGCAATCGTCCCTGTCTATTAATTTTAAACTCTTATTTGTGTCAGATTGGCATAAATGCATCTATATTTTGATATTATAATTATCTATGTGACATAAAATATCGATGCTAGAGGCTTTATCTTAAAGCTGAATTTTTTCATTTGCTGTCAATCTGTAACTCGTCAACTTGTGCCAGAACAGTGAGAATGTATTATATGTACAAAATATATAACATACTCAAATCGTGAATTTTGTAAGCATTTTTGCATCAAATTAACGTGTTCATTCAAAAGATAGAGTTTGAACGATTCAAATTTAATATTGAAATTCCACCAAGCACCTTCAGTCGAAATCTTAAATTATATTAAAAGATAGAGGGTAAAATTATTTATTATTTATATTTAAAGAACCCGTAAATGGTCATAACCCACCAAGAAACATGTGTGCCATTTACAAATATATAAAACACGAAATACCCTGAAAGATTTCAATATATGTGATATGAATCGATAATGACAACATGAACTTATTATTTTCTAGGCGAAGCTGATATTCATCAAATAGCTCAACAAGTAGTGCTTTCTGTGGGACCCAGTGGCTCGAATAAAGAATATGTCTATAACCTTGCTTCAGCAATGAGGTTTATCGCTCCAGGAGTCATCGATGATCACCTTTTTAATCTTGAATCGGCTGTGAAAACATTAGATAACAATAATTCCACATCAACTGAAGAAACGACAGTTTGATGATTTGAAATATTAGTCAAATTTAAATCTTTCTGCTGTGCTGTCCCTTGTAAATGCTAAAACAATATTAACAACTCATCACGATTGCTGAATACTTAAAAGGCTTCTTAAAGCATCTGCTATACCTATAGAAAATAGTAATACATATCGTCACCAACATGTAACTAATTTTTTGGTAAAAATACTTTTTTTATTTGTTGTGATCTCTTATATCATCGGCACATTGTTTTTGTCTCTCCTTTCAAATTTACCAAAATTCGAGATAAGTATTCTTACAGGCTTGGCGAAGATATATTTAATAATAATTAACACATCTCATAAATAATGGAAGAGAAAATGCTGTAATATGTAAAAAGACAAATAAGTTTTCACCGTTTTTAATGGTATGCATTAATACTGAAAACTAAGTTTAATATGCAATTACATGTCATTCTATGTACTTAACTCAGACACCATCAATTTGGTTGTCAATTAAGTAAAAATTAATATAAAATATTTTTTTTAGAATTTTGTTATTCCACTGATTGTGTTCCAAATCGTGATAAAATCAGTGGAATCATGAAGTCACCAAATTTCATTTAATATTAAAATCAATTTCCACAAAGTTGAGGATGAATCCATTTAAAACATCTAAGTTAAGGTGATTATTTAATTCTGTTTGAATGTGAAATTCTTCTGCAATAAACGGCTAATTCATGTTTCATGTAATTCAATTTGATAAATTTTCTATGTCTTACAGCTAATTCTGGTAGGAAACACTATACAAAAATAAACCGTGCAATATAAACAATTTTAAAAATTATGGAATTTGTGCTATATTTATTTATTTATGCACATTTACTTTAAATTCTGTTTATATATTTCAATGTCAAATTATTTGTATTTAATTTGGTTGATAATTATGTATATTAAATGCAGCATTTCTCCTACAAAAATTATACCATACCCAGCATTGCTATTGATGATTCATCTTGGTAAAACTTGATAAGTCTATGAAGCTATTTTATTTGTAGGGAATGAGATAAAGATAAGATAATATTTTTAGAGATAAAGATTAGATAAATGTTTTGTTATCTTTTAGATCAGCCCAAGCAAATTTTTGTTCTTCAAATAAGTATCTTCTTTGTGAAATATTTTGCCCAGTTGCATATATTCAATTTAATTATCAATATTCGAAAATACTTTATAATCAAATTTCATGAAAAACTATTGAAATTCTGTAAATATCCACTAAATTGTGGTGGAAATATTCTTTCTGCTAAAATTCATCTGCAGCTCATCACATATAAATGTATACATTAACTGTTGTTTTAAAATCAATAATCATGTCACATTGAAAAAAAACAGATTTTGTATCGCCTGCATCCATACATAACCATTGAAAAAAATCCAATACTTTATGAAAGCCAAAAAACTATACATCCAATTTATTTATTAACTCTTAATAGAGAATAGAATTCATTCTATGGGAAAGGGAGTATTTGATCGAGATATATTCAGTGGTGGACTGATACAATACATCACTTACTTACTGTAATAATGTCCTACTGAAACAGTTTTATTTTCAAGAATTTTAACAAATTATGATTTAAAATGAAAACGACAAAATATGTACATACATGGTCTCTTTCATTCAGAGAAATAATTCACTGAATGAAATTGAATAGCTTAGTACCAAAGTAGGCCAAATGCCATCTACGTAATTTTATAGGGGAGGCGATTCGTCTAATGTCAAATGGTCGTTTTTGATACAATATGCGAACTTTTAAACCAAAAATCTATATGAGATGGACAGATTTTGATACTTTGGACGAGTTTTTTTTGTAAAGTACATACTACAACAAAAATATGTATTTCGTTAAAAATGGCGTTAGGCCTACTTTGATAGTAAGCTACTTAATTGCATTCACTTAATATATTCAAAGAATATAAATTTTTGGCGGTATTATATAAATGTATTGAAATCGGTTGTTGAAAATTGAACTCGATAACATTGGATAGTAATAATTTATTTATTATTTATTATACAGTTAATTGTATTAAAAACCTATAAAGTAATAAACGAATTTTATCTATGGAACAAAAATGAGTTCCGAATTAAATAAATAATATTAAACGATAAAATTTCACTTCATCCTTCAAGATTTGCACAATATGTAAGTTAAACATAATATAATATTTGGGTCATATTCATTTCATGATTAAATATAATATATTTAATGCAGTAAACTTTTCAACAAGGTACCTTATCTCACAAATGAACTATGACACACTGCATTCTTATCTGCAAACTAATAATTTCTAATGTATGTAAATTATAATATATAACTTTATTTTTTCGAGTAACATGTGCGTGATAGTCCTTAACACACTAAAACCAAATCAAAACTCTTCCACTGTTTTATTATCATTTAAGATTTATACACCACCGTTTCCTTATTTTCACTTACACAGCGCTTACCTCCGGGAGATGTGACTTCAGTATTAGACGAGTAAACAATGTGTTCTGTGCGAATTGAATTGGGTGTACTGAACGGTTCAGCAAATGGAAATTTGTGGATTGCAATTGATGAGTTGGTGGAGCTTTTATTCCCAGCCCCTGCTGATGAACGCACACCGAATCTAGCAAATGAGTCACTCTTTCCTTCTCGAGGTTCATTATGTGACAGAAAGCTTGATTTCAATCTTCTCAGCGTTTGGGTTCTGTCTGATTCTACTGGGGTTACTTCCTCATCGAATTCACATGTTACCGCTTTTGCCTCTGTTTTTATCGACAATTCACTGACCTGTTTGGTTACTTCTTGAACACTTCCATTGTTTTTGAAAGATGGTATGCTGTGATGAAACATTTCTTTATTCTGTTCAATTCCAGAAGGAGTAATATTTGTAGTTCCATTGACGACATGCTCTACAGGAGTATCGAAAGTCTCACATGAAACGATTCGGTGAGAGGTCAATGTACCAGATTTCAATTCATTATCATATCGAGCTCTCAGTATATCTACATTATTTGAATGATGTCTTTTGTCTTTCGATTCGTATGATACAACATTTGATATCGCTGTAACAGGTGACGAAACACATTGATTTTCTGTTCTGCAGGTGGAAGTCGTCATTCTCATCTCACATGATGACATTCTTGATAACTTTTCACCATGATTCTTCGTGTCGGATTCAAAATGTGAAATAGTTGATGACAATATTGTGCTGGAGTCTTCGGGAGTGACACTATTCTGCTTTATAATTTCGCCCATCCTAGTTGTTACACTTTCCACATTATAATTTTCCATTACAAATATAGCAAACAACCCAAGATATCGAGTAATCAGATGATAATAATTCTCTATCAAGGTGTATATTTTTTAAATGAGACCAAGCGGGAGGTAATGTAATCGACACCTTTAACCACAGATAAGATAGTGCAAACGCTCAGATATAACATAGTCATTTATTACTTTAATGTATACATCTCGAATGGACTGGGCTACATATCTACATTACATATTTAGGAATCGTTTTTTGTTAATTGGTAGTTTATAACATTGGCAACATTTGTTATATTAGCCCTAGGGTTGTGATATTATATCTCAGGATTTTCTCCTGATGTTACTTACATACTCATTTATAAAATAATCTAATTCTTGCATCAAAAATTTACTATTAATATTCATTTGAAGAACATTTCTATAATTCTTCACAAACAAAATGAAAGCTTCGAATGAGGTGTCTAAAAAATGAAAAGTTTCCAATTGTTTTCATATTACCGTAAATAATAATTGGCTTACAAAACTAATATTTATTTTTTTTCTGAACAAGGCATAAATTTTTACTTTTGCATACTTTGGTGTAAATGTTATTAGTTGCGATTAACACAGCTTTTTTCTATAATGAATATTTTCAATTATATGTTCATTAGAGCAGTGCTTCCCAACCTTTGGGCCGCGAAATTCAGTAGAAAGTACAAATATCTATGTATTTAAGTCTATCAAATCGGTGCTTCCCATATTGGGGGCCGCTGTGGGAATGCGGGATCAAGGAATTGGATTCCAGGGAAAAAGTAGCAAATCGAGGATTTCGAATTCGTCGGTGAGCTAAAAAAAAAAATGAGTTCACAGACAATCCGGGAAAAAGTATAGCAAATCGAGGATTTCAAATTCCTCAGTGAGCTAAAAAAAACGAGTTACGGAGACAATTGAGGAGGGCGGCGGACTTTTTCTTTTAGATTTAGGGGGCCGTGGAACGAAAAAGGTTAGGAAGCACTGCATTAGAGTATGGCCTAGTTCCATAAAACGATTAGTCAAAAATTTGATGTTTTGAGTTATATTACCTATTATATTCGAATACCTCTCTTCTATAGTTCCACAAAAGTACAACTAGTAAAAATGACTAGTTTTCTCTGGGTCGGCGGATGTTTGCATAATGGAAATAAAGAAATATAAACAATCTTCTCTCAGTAACATATAAAAAAAAAACAAATTGTGTTATCAACGTTTCAGCAAATATTAATTGAATTGAAATAAATTACGATTCGCTAGAAAGACGAGACAAATAATAATTATCATTCTTTTACAACTCCGTTTAGATGTGGCAAAACTTTGGTCAGCCATACCTCAAAATTGACAATTTCTAGTTGTAGCACTGCGGAACTGAGCCATCGATATGTTTAACGGCCTATAGCTGAGCAGTTAACACTTTTCTCTTCGGTTGCTGTGTTCATGTGTTTAAATACCGGTATGGACACTATCAAAAATTTATTTTTCAATCTTATTATAGAGTATGTGGCATTTAAAACTTGCCGTCCATCCAATCTGAAAAAATGGAGCATAACGATTGCAATTACTTAACTATTAATTCTGTCTCAGGGTCTTCCTCTTCGAAAAAAAAGATAGATTGAACAACTGAATAATGAGTAGTTCTCATAGAACAACTTTTGCTGAGACCTTCATTAGGAGAACATGTGCTGCACATTGGGAGCAGGGATGAAAAAAGATATTCACTGGACTCTCTTTTTACACGTTGGATATGTTAAATACAATACTGTGTAAAAAAATGTACTAAAATAAAAAAAAATGGTAGATAGGTTTCCTTGCATACAAATCAATTCAGGAAATCAAATATCAAAACTCATTGTTTATTATATCTTAATTTTATTTTAAAAAATCATAAAGATTATTCACTATTGCCAGACTATTCATCAGACAATAGACGTACGACATTAATTGAGATATCATGAGCCTGTACAATATTTCTGAGTTTAATAGGCTTAAACAAAAATTCTGTTATCAATCACTGTGACTGTGTTTTTTGGGAGTTCCTTGTATGACACTTGGGTAACGAGGCATGTGAACATTTTATAAAATGATTTCTAAGTTTATTTGCCAGTTGCAGGATTTCAAAGAATGAATACACTGTTATAGGACCTCCTCTGTCATCGTCACTACTTCTCTAAAACAGTTTTGAGTATTTCTTCCGCATACCTCTCTGCACATAGTACACGCGATGGACGTAGCCTTGGGCGGCAGCATTTTCAAATAGGGAAATAAAAATTTCAAAAGCAGTATACAAATAAAAATGTTTTGTATACAGAATCAATGCTAGGATAGTTCAATTCACCTGACTTGCTGACAGAATATGCTTTTATTAGGTAGTATTTTTTAAGAAATTATCTTCGAGTACAATATAAAAAAAAATTACATCTCCCCCGCCTCAATCTTGTAGTTTATAATACTTTATATTAAAAAAAAAAAAAACCTTCAATCCACCACTATTGACAATTAAAAATTATTTTTGGAGAGGAGTTTGGGTGGGGGTGGCAATATGCAAAACCGCCATAGGCAGCAAAATGTCTCGCTACGCCACTGAGAGTGTGATGAAATCATGAATTATTTTGCAAAATTACTATAAATTCGTAGCTCACACGTCATTATATCAATACATATTAATAAAATGTATTCGATAACCAAATATAATTGATGAGATAATAATATCAAAAGATAAGGAAGCACAATAAAATTAAATGATTAGTTTATTTGTGTAAGGGATCAGTAAGTTTGAACAATTATACTTTTGATAGCTTATCTACTGCACTGAAAATATTTTTAACATCCATTCAGCACATTGGATGAGTCCATAAAAAAAAACCAACAATTCCTTAAAAAAACCCATCTAGTGCACTAGATGGGTTTTTTTATAAGATATGTAAATATTTATAAGATTTTATAAGATATTTTAGAAAAAATTTATAAGATACGTAGATATATAAGGGATAGACAGACCACTAACTGGACTTTTGTGTTAAATATTATATCGCGCATGCATTCTAAATACCTCCTATGTCAGCGGTTTCCAACCTGGGAGGTGTGGAGTACCGCCAGGGGAGGCGCCAAAACTTTTAAATAAAAAAATAATATTCATACCATAGTTTCTTCATATAAATAAAACTTCATATCGTAACGTAAGTTAACGATTTAGTGTATGAATTTTTATTTTTCTTACATTTTTATATACATGTACATAGTGTACTTTTAATTCCTATTAAAAAAATATCTAGATAGGATGATTTAAAAATGATTTAAATTTCGGAAATGCACAAAACAAATTGTGTGGTTGAAATTTTGGGAAAATTGAGCGGCTTAAAATATAAATCAACACAGGGATCACAAATGCATCTACTTGTTCAAAAAGACAAAGTAAAAGCTTTCATGAAAATGCTGAAGTTATGGAAATCAAATTTACAAAAGAATGAAAAAGATATGTTTCAAAATCATGAAAAATGTTCATCACTTTCAAAAGATTTCTGGGCCACAGCCTATATTGAAGAAGCAAAAATATTTGTATTGAACTCTTGGATGGTTTATTGCTGCATTTTTTAAATTATTAAAAACATTAATTTCTCAACATTTTTGTGTATACAGAATCCGTTTATCGACAATAAAGAGGAAGAATTTGAGCTGAGAAAAATCGAAAAAGAAAAATTGATACAATTATCATTGCGATAACAGCTCATTAAAACAAAAGTTTCAAAATGAAACTACAATTCAATTTTGGATGAATCTTAGTGAAAAATATAAATCTTAGTTAATGCGAAACGTGTTTTTCGGTACTGGTTGCAATGAAAACCAAATATGGAGCCAGGTTAATAGTAAAAAAAGAGTTATGAGTTCCACTCTCCACATTGCCCTCAAGATTTGGTGCACTTTGTACCAATAAACAACAGCAAGCCTCGTAATAAATTTTGATGCTTTAAAGTAGTTTAATTGGTAATTGAATATAAAAATAAATGTACATATTCGTAGTGCTTGTTTTACGAAACGTGAAACGGCGTTCCAGCACATTTTTCTGGGCATGTTTAATGTTTAAAATCAATTTTAGTAAAAAAGAAACCTTGAAAACCACTAGCTGTTTTTCCCTATTAAATGTAACATAATGAACCGGGTATCACAACACTCAAATGTAAATATATGTCATAATACAAAACAATATCAGGTCCATAGACTTACTCTGTGACCAGAAACGGGTATCTAGTGCTTGATTTAGTGCGCCTTTTGTGTCCTACGGATTTCATGTGCAACAGTTTTGTCATTTTTTTTCATCAAACTCATCAAAGCAACTTTCGCCACTTATTTTATTCTTTAAAATACGTCGAATGGTGGTTACTAAAAGGAAGACAATGCTTTCGTGATGTATCTTACAAATTTGAGTCCCAGTATAAATAACATTTTCTCCAATCGAGTTATCGATTTCAGTTTAAAGGCATGAGTGTTTGTGATATCTAAACATTTCCTCCCACCCTTTCAAATCTAAAATAAACTAAGCAAAGCGAAAGAGATTGGTTAATCACTAGTCCTGTCTTATTCCCATATTTTTATTCTTAAAAAAAGAGGCTGGATAACAAGTAATTCTCGTAAAACAACATCCATTGAGACACCTCCACTATTAAGCTATATGCTCCACATTAGGAACGGACATAGATAAGAAAAAAAACTTTGCTTAAATACTGACAGTTCCGGCATCTTTTTTTTCATAAAAAGAACTGCATGTTTTTATATTACACGTTGTGTTATTGTTATTTTCCTGTTAATAATGTTTTACTATATTTATTAAAAAAATAAAAAGTAGGGGAGGCGCGGCAATTTTATTTTCATTTTAGGGAGACGCAATAGCATAAAGGTTGGAAACCGCTGTCCTATGTGGTTAAATCAACACTCAGAGATAATCAAAAAAAACTGTTTAAAAAAATAGAGAAAAACGATATATTTTTTTACACATTTTTTATAGATGCGCATAATATATTATAATTTTAATATCATAACTTTTTTATAATACCTTCATATTTTTGGATCCTTCATTTTTTTTTATTTTATATGGTTGTATTTAATAAAATTTTACATTGTAAACTACACCTTAATCTTAAACAAACAAAAAGACGTCGACTGGGGGGTTATAATGCAAAACGTACTATTTCCAAAATAAGCGATATTGAGTTAGGTATGCAAATAGGATAATTCAAGTCTAAGGAATCGACTGATCCTATTAGTTTTAATATAAAACGTCTATAAGACTATCGTCTTCAAATTGGAAATCATATTTTTATGCAAACGTTATTTTGTTTGTGTTATTCGTTATAGTATTTGACTTATTTTGTTTGAGTTTTTTTACCATTTACACCCCCAACGTAGTGCATATGGATACTCAAAGTGTAAAGACTTATCGTGAAAGATTTTTTATCGAAAGGATTGATTGTCAGTCAATTGCTCTACCCACTAAGTTTTCACCATATATTAAAATTTAGTCCCATCAGAGAATGAACCTGGGATCTCCATGCACCACAATCACGATAGTTGATGATGGAATGAAATAATACTAAATAATATCATTTGATTGCTACCATAAATTGAACATAGAAATATATCTATTTTTTCTACAGTACGACAGTGCATCTTAGAAAGGATGGTGATCCTTACCAATAACCTGTTTAAGTTTCTGCAAGTGCCTAATCTTTGATTCTGTCAAGGGAATATGTTTAATGTGTAGTCTTGGAATAGTAAGACAACCAGACTTTCAACATTGTGGCCAGTCTTGCCATTCACTTTCATAAGTTAGCTTTTATTTCTTTCCATCAAAAGGTAAGTATTGCAGGCACCTAAAATCTGTCACCACAGGATCTTCTGCTCTCTTTCCTAACTCTTCCGTACCCTTGCAGTAACAACAGCGGACCTCGGCCTTTACACCTTTAAAATATCCGTGTTATAGGTCTCGAAAAAATATGTTTTGTTTTCTATTTGTAAATAAAATAGTTTTACATATGAATACAAATTTAAAAAATAATATACATTCAACGTATTCTTTATATAATTATACATAATTTGAAAGTCTCGTCGATTTTATCATCGAAAAATATAGAATTATCGAGCATGAGATAGAAATATATAAATATCAATATGTAAGAGTAACAAACACTTTAGTTTTGCCGAGCGAAACAATTAGATGAATTCCACGAGTAAGACAGAGAACGCAGAAAAAACAATATGCGATTGTGTTTGAACAATGTTATATTATTCCTTGATGTTTATCAGCTCAGACGTGCGATAATATTCCAGACGTTAGTGTTCCCGTAACCACATTCCGATACTTTTATTCCATTGGCTAGCTTCGCGAAGTTTACTTTGTTATATTCATTTATTGACTTGGCATTTACTTGGTAGAACTCCATTATAATAGAGTAAAAATAGCAACATATTTAGTTCTACAGTTTTTTTTTTATATTTATGAGTTGATAGCTATTTCGGCTTTCGCCATCATCAGAATTATGATTAAACTTACATTTTTCTCAGCTATATATACTGGCTCCGAAGAGATACACAATGCATCATGTTATTCACTCTAACATCCTAATTCAAATTACAATTATAATATAACACTTATTAAATACGACTCTAGTGTTTCGAAACACTAAAGCCATAGTTAATAAATTAACCTGATATTTATTATTATTTATTTTTTTTACCATGTCCGCTCCCAATGTGGAGCATATGGACTCCTAATGGAGTTTATCTCAACAGAAGTGTTTCTACGAGAACTGCTTGTTACTCAGTTGCTCAACCTCTCTTTTTTTTTTTTTACCATGTCCGCTCCCAATGTGGAGCATGTGGACTCCTAATGGAGTTTATCTCAACAGAAGTGTTTCTACGAGAACTGCTTGTTACTCAGCTGCTCAACCTCTTTTTAATAGGGCTAGAACAGGACTAGTGGTAAGCTAATCGCTCTCGGTATACCCTGTTCATAGGATAGGATTAGTGGGAGGGGGGGAATTCAAGACATCACATACATCCATGCCTTCGAACAGAAATTTATAAATCGATTGAAAAATCAATTTATAAAACATTCGTACTGGGATTCGAACCCATGCCCTCCATAATCGAAGCCAACAACGTTGACCACTCGACCACACAAGCGACAAAATTATTAATTACATAACATTAAATTTATTAACTGTGGCTTTAGTGTTTCGAAACATATAAATATGTTGAACGATTTTTTCACTCAATATTATGTGACTGTGTTTATTTGATAGAGGTGTGTACAAACTCACTGATAGTACCAATATTTTTTTTTCTTTTTTCAATCGGTGTCATTTACGGTCTGTTCGGTCCGCAACGTAAATTAATTTACATATAAACCGCCAAATTTTAGGTTTTTTGTAATAATTTTAAATATGTTTGTCAAAAAGATTTATTTTCTTTGCAAGTTTCCAAATACATATAATGTATCACAAATTTTTATTATATTTTTTTAAATAATAAATTGTTTTACTTAGATAACGTATTTACGCGTGTGATTGATTCTTTCCTTATCCCTTCCACCAACCGCTTAAAACGCCCGACAACGATTATTAGTTGCATGACGCTTTGCGTATGACTGTATCGTTTCAAGCGTGATCGAGACAAGTCCCGTCTACTAGCTGTTGCACAGAATTTTGATTCTTCCTGCTTTCAACAATTATGCATGATTCGTATAAGTTTTTCAGGTTCTAGCCACAAATTATGACACAAAACAAGTACTATACACTATGTTGAACCATACGGCATTTTTTGAAATCATCATTTTGCTTTAGAAATGCGTTTATATGACAAATTCTACACGGTCACAGAGTGCTACTCCATGGTCTGCGAAGCGATTTTTTAGCACGGTAAAGGAAGGGCTAATCTTAATGACAGAAGATTTTTCGTAAAGAATTGTATTTAAAAAAAACAAAGCGACGGATGGTTGCTTTGGCCAAGCCATTTTCTTGCAGGCGATGTAATCAGATGGAGCAAATATCGGTGGCTTAAAATAATTTTATATCATCTGCTCCAGTCACTGAAAGTCATTTGTGCTTGTAAATTTTGTGGGGGAGCCTCACATAGGAGTAATTGTGATGCATGATTTTGGATGCTCTCACATAGGATTAATTTAAAATCGATTTCATTTCGTGACAGTTACGTCCAATGTTCCTTCTAATTTTCTGAAGGTTATGTGCGCAAAATACATTGGCTGTGCAACTTTGAAAGGAAATTAAATATTTTGTGCGCCACATAACGTTATTTAGACCTACTTAATGAAATGGTTATTTTTTATGACAATAATTAACAACACTATATAATGACAATTAATTTATTCTGGTGATGGTAAAATTGGTGTAACTTTTGTGCGCTCTGTGCTAATGCATGTGCCCGCGCTCGACAAGTTGTGTGCGCGCGCACACGGGCACAATTTAGAGGGAGCACTGGTTATGTCTTTTCATACTAGCTATAATACATATGGTAGAGAAAAAAAATGCACATCTCGTGGTATCAATAACTCATTTTCGTTAAAAACGCATGCATGTTTAAAATGCATGCGGGATATATTATATTCGAAAATATAATAAAAATTTGACGATTCTGATTATCCGTGTTTTTCAACTATCCATGAAAATCCTCCCCAGCATTAGCCCGGATAATCGAGAGTGCACTGTACTATCAATAATATTTTCAAAAATGATATATTTAGTAGGTATTATTTTTTCGAAGAAATTCATGGTTTGCTGGGTACTAGGGTATCCGATCCCGGAGCCTTTTTGTGATCCCGGGATTGATTGATTTTCAATCCTGGGATCCGGGATTGGCCATTCAACGTGAAATCGTGTATGATTTGAGAAAAGTTTTGGTGTCGTAATTTTTCTATATTACATTTACGATTTGCCAAAAATGTCACTGCGACTCGTTTTTTAAAAAGTTTGATGCCCCCTGCTGCAAATTTTAATGATTTAACTTAATTCTGGGAGATTAGGAAGTTTATGGTTTTGTTGCACTGCTACTGTAAGTGTTCTTTGCTTTCATAACATATGTGTAAAGACCCGAAATAAAAAAAATATTGTCAGAAAATTTATATATTTTTGATAAAATTTATATTTTTTTTGATAAAAGACAATTTGATATAAATTTGAAAGGTCACAAAAATCATACAATTTAATCTGATATCGAGTAAAACTTGTCAACTTTATTTCTAACAATTTAGGTCATAATATTCCAATTTATTTATATATACACAATACAGTGAAATTTCGATTTCTATCGTTCCTAGGCCAATCTTTTTCTCTGAATGTTCAATTTGTATTTATGTTTTTTATGAAGGATTCTCGACCTTACTATCTTCATTTTCCGACTGGTAGTATTTCAGTGTCTCTGACCAATATCAGGAACTATCCAAAGAGTGCACTCAGCAGAACTTCGTATGCGAACTGGAGGTAAGAAAAGCGAGTGAGAGGTGATAGGAAATCTTTGATGTGCTACATATTGGAGCTAATATGATCCAATAAAAGAAGAATGAAGGGTTCAAACAATTTTTGATATATCTAATCGATTTTCTTGAATGATCTCATAGGAACGATAGAATGAAAATCATAAAAAAACTAGCTAGCTCTATTCACATGAACAAAAAAGCAGTTACATATATTTCAAAAATACTAAACATAGCCAAAAAGATAAATGTCACAAAAAATAACATAATTTAAAGTATATAATATACAAAAAAAGAAAAATAGTAACATGATAATGTCTGAGATTTTTGTTGTATGATACTTCTTAACGCTCGTTATAGTCAGTCTAAAATGAATGGTTAAATTACAATGATAACCATCTTCAGAGTATTTCGTTCATAGCATGCTGGATGCGAAGTTGAATACATGCTGCCCTCTCTTGAAATATTTGATACACTAACGTGAGCCGTTTTTGTTCCAATAGAGAATTTTCTTTCATTAATCTTAGTCTTTCTTCATTTTCAGTATCAGTATATGGCTGCATACAATTTGCATTGTTCAATTGTGGAATACTATTTTCTTGTTTGTTTTTGATCGTCATGTGACTGCGCAGCTTAACAATTTCAAATCTTTCAGAGTTGATCTTGGCCTGTAATATTGATTTTAGCTGAAGAAATTCTGCATGCTCGAGTTGAAGCCTCATAAGTCCTAATTCTTCATCAGAGAGCATAGGTTTTTCATTTTTTGTTGTGAACGATTCAGAATTCGAAGAATAGATGGAATCTGACATTTCGTTCTTTGGTTTGGCCGTATAGGACTCCGTCATGTCGTCAAAACTTTCAAAATTATCTTCAAATGTCTCAATAGGGAAACTTGCAGGCGGATCAGATTTTACATCGACAACGACGACTGGTTTTTCTATGATAGCTGCAGGTGGCGGTTTTGTATCATTCACAACAATCACATTCGCCATTACCGGTGCAGGCGGTTGCAGTCTTTCTTCTGAATTAATCTGTACGGGTTGAGCCGTGAGGGCTTCCGCAGATGTAATCTTATCTTGCTTTTCATCATCGAATGTCGGCTGTCTTTCTTCAACAGAAGATTGGGTTTGGGTAGAGCTGGAAGGTTTGGCAGACTTCTGCACAGATCTCAGTTTCCTCTGAAATTCGTAAAAAAATCAACATTGAATATAAAAATAAATACTTTCACTATGCTACGCAACGTATATTGAACAGAGTTGCTCTGAAGAACATGAGGAGTGGTTGTTCATAGCTTCCATCTGCTGTTAATTGATCAATTGGTCTAAATGTAGAAATTCACACAATACTCCATCTTCACGGCAATATGAAATAGAAAACACCTGTGGCTCCAGGGGTGGGCTGCCAATATTCTAACAAGGGGCTCGCTTAATCTCGGCCATAATGCCTTTACACCAGGAATGAAGCGTACCCCGTGGCATTCGACCCACTTCTTTTTTGTGGCCCTCAAATGTTTATTTTTTAAATTAAAATAAAGCACATAATTTTTAAGTAAATTATTTAATTTAATATACATATGTGAGCGAGATTTCTCGTTGACGATGGAGAATAAATCAGTTCATAAAAATAGGCTAACTGATTTTGCAGCTTAATACTATAGATTCTAAATAATTAGTTAAAATTTTACAATGGCAAAGGTCGTATCAACTTTTGACTTAAATTATTTGAATTACACGTATTGCTTAATATTTCAAAATAACAAAAAAAAAGTATATAAGTACACCGAATCCTCTTTTCCACGGTTTCAAAATAACACAGCTGAATGCAATGGAAATTATCTTTCATTTATCTATACATAATACACGGCTGCTTTACATGAAACGTATCCGCGTGTAAAATGAGGATTGAGCATACTATAAATACACAAACCTTAAACCTCGTTCAGCTTTTATGTTACACTGATAAAAAAATAACAATATTTTTTTCAACCCAAGAGATTGTTTGGGGCTCTGACATACATAGTCTCTATTCAAAATATGAACGAAGAAAATTCTATAAATCTACAGAAGATTTCAGTAGGCTTAATAATCTAAATACATTTAATTGTTTTCCGCTTCTATGTACGGTGTTCAATATATTTGTGTACTTCCAAGAAGAAGACCATAAAAAATCTACAAATAAATATTGCGACCTAACAAAAAAATGCAGAATAATTAAGGCCAAAGATCGTGAAATGAAAAAGATGTACATGTGTTAAGTATGTTAGAAAGTAGGTTCATAAAAATGTGCCGGATATCGGAGCAATAAAATATCAAGCTTTGGCATTGTTAGACAATAGACAAACAGCCAGCAAGGGTCTCTTTTATTATACAGCCGAATCAAATGCTTTTTATGAAAAAGTTAAGGCCAACGAAGTCTTATGTTTTATAATCCAATTTAACCTTCTATTGAAATAGCAGTTAAGTACTGATTTTCTCAACTTAACAAGGGGCTCGCCAGCCTGGCCAAAATTTAACAAGGGGCTCGCGCAAGCCCCTTCGAGCCCCCTCCAGCCCACCTCTGTGTGGCTCCATTTTTATCCAATAGTAGTAAATGACACTATAATATTTAGAATGAAAAAATAAAAGCAGTGTGTAACGTTTTCCCATTTATTCTGAGCATTACCTTTAATTGTGTAACAATCCTCTGTCCTTCCCATAACTGTTCCTCCCTTTTTTGTGTCACAAAGCCAGCATGCATTTCCGCATGAATTTGACTCAACAGCGATTCTTGTTTTCTTAATTCTTTAGAAAGCTCCTCGGCGGAGTCGGGTAATTTTGGAGCCAAAACCGACAGTGGTGGCACGTATCTGAAATAAATAATATTTTTTGATAAGGTAACATTAAATTTTAAAATTAAGTTAGGTTAGATATGTTAAATATAAAGGGGGCGAGAATGACAACACAACATTGAATGTTTTGAGTTTATATGAAATGTCAGATGACAGTAAACATAACTGCTTGATTACACGCGCACAGCAGTAGCAGTGGAGAGTGACTGGCAACACTGAGTGCTTTAAGTGATTATTTTTAAGCCAGTGAACAATTTACCTACATATGTGTGTGTGTAGTTAATGAACACATTGACTAGTTTAAGTATTCTTGTTAATTATACATTGAATAAGTATATACATAGTTAAGCTGTAACACATACAAAAAAGATAACTACACCCAGATTTTGTACAAATTTTAAGAAAAGTTTAATAATGGTTAAAAAATAATGTATGGCAGATAATAGTTGAATTTTGTACATTTATAAAAAACAGACATACCTTTCAAAAATAGAGTTAAAGAATCCTAAGACAGTTATCTTTTTTTTTTGTGGTTTTATTCGAGAAAAACTTGACATTTTGCAAATACAATAAAATAAGTAGTATTACAGGCAAACTGAAAACTACTTTTGAACAAACAGCGAGGTTCAGCAAGAGTTTATGTTTAGGAGCAGTATTTGCACATATGTGCACAGTATGCTTGTGGAACATAAGTGTTAAATTGATACTTTTTAAATAAACAAGAATTATCAAAGGGATGCAGTCCTTGAGGAAATGTGGAGTTAATGATGGGGAGAAGAGATTTTTTTAATCTATTAAGTCATATTTTTAAAAATTTTGTTTTGAAGAATTGCATATTCCTAATGCACCTTATAATAAATAATAAAAAAAGATTTTTGTAAACTTTTAAATTTTATGAAAATATTGAACCTGATGACTTTATATCCTGCATGGCTGGCTATCTGAGATGTTGTCAATTCTACCAAATGTGCCACAACTGAAAACCTCCTTTTTTTAAAATCACAGGTTGATGGTCTGACTTTTAATCAAACAAAATATCTACATTTTGAGTGAATAAAGTATGAAAAAATGTAATGTGGCCTTTTTTATTTTGTAAAATGTCTCCCTTCTGTTCAAACATTGTTATCAATGTTTAATAAATCTCTGTAGATTATTCATATCAGTTTGCATCATATTTTATCTGTAGGAAGTATGTTACATTATTTTATTTTATAATTTCAGGAAATAACTCACTTATATAAATTTACATCGGGAAACAGCAATTTCGAATTGCTTACCAGCAGCGTTAACAGAGTTGTTGACATATTCAAAGTAGGCCCCAAGAGAGTCCCAATTGTCTGAATATTTAAACGATTTGCCTGAAATTAAAAAAAATAAGCTGAAATAATATACAGTCAAACTTGGTTATTACGAGGAAGATGGGACCGACTGAATTTGCTCATTATAAGCATTATTTGTTATATCAGAGAATATGTATTTTTAAATGCTTACAAACATACTCATCACACGAAGACAGCTTCTTGTTTTCATTTCCTCTGGTTCCTCTCATGCTTTGTGATATTGAAATCCAATTAGGCTAAATTTGTAAAAATTATTATTCTAAATCTTTATGTTATGCAACATGCACATTTGCCGGCTATGGTATCAGAGCCCTCGAGAGGTGAAGTGAGCCAAGTAGTAAAATGGTAAAACTTTTCTATTGGACTTTCAAGCACAATTGCATCTTTACATGGTGTTTTGGTGCATTTCATATTTTTATTTTAGAGAGATAACATTATTACAGTGTGTATTTACTGAGGTCATTTCACTTTATTGATACTTTATGACTTATAGAGTATTATAACTCATCCATCTCAATGTTTCCTAAAATATCACATGGTTCACTTCACCTCTTTGGGGCTCAATATGAACTCCATCAATAATTATCATCTAGAGAGGCACACCCGGCTAATTACAAGGGTTGTAAATGGCACCAAAAACACGCTAGACTCCTCTACAAGAACGAAGATAAGGCCCTGGCAGTCTGGAACAACCTTCGTGGGTTCAGGAAAGTATGAGAGAAAGCCTGAGACCTCACTGACCGAACTTCACAAACAAAGATATCGCCTGCCCAAAAACAAACGACGTCGCCCGACCCACAACCAACCCACACAACTCACCCGACCAGAAGAGCCTCAACGAAGTACTGGCTCTACTATACGAAGCCATAGCGTAAGCTAACCCATTCATAGTCAAACAACACCATTACCTCTCATCAACACTAGCATTACTAACACAGCATCACTCCGACCAGCAAACATCAGGCTGAAAGTGTGTAAGTCACATTGGCCTGATGCAACAATCAGACTTCCTTTAACGACACTACTTAGACCATGGGATTAGACAAACTAGTCCATACACCCATACAATGCCATTCAATACACCAGATAGATCATTTATTCATAAAACGTTTATTTTTATTACCTTTTCATTACTTAATACATTTGATATGTGTACTATGAGCCAACCCAAAAGTGCTTTGTGAGTTGAAGGCAGTTGAGTAATAAGTAGAGAAAGCGCAGCAGGGGGTTGACTAGCAAACTCTTCAAACTGAGAACACAGTTCGGTTGTGAGAACAGGCTCAGGTAATTCGCTGAAAACAAAAAGGATAATATTAAGTACATTTCGTGATCATTACTATGCTCTCACAGCAATAAAATTGGGCCAATGCTAATAAAGTTAATCACTCGGCCCAGAATGTAGCTGATTGATTAACTTTATTAACTTCGGCTGCGGTGGTCACGAGGTCGACCCCAGTACGTTCATACATTTCATTTCATTCCCTTTTCATTCCCAGTTCGTTCATTCAGTTCATACATTCAACTTCAAGTTTTATAAATTGTTAATGGAATGGTATTTAAAGGTGTGGATGTCTAAAATTCCCTCTCACCAATCAGTTTCTAAAAACGGAGTAGCAAGAGAGATTAGTTAATCACCTTCCTTTCTTAACCCTCTCGGATAAAAGAGATTGAGCAAATTAAAAAAAACAGTTGTCTTAACACAAATTCTATCAAGATTAACTCCATTCGGAGAGAAATTTAGAATGGAAAGGTTATTAAAAAAGTGTGAACAAGATATTTATTTATTTGCACAACACATCTCAATTGAGTTTTATGTAATTTTATGTGTCTAAAAATATTTCTTTTTAACCCGGTGACTGCGAACATCACAGTATCTGTGACGTGAAGCTTCAACTGACGATAATGTAGGAAATCTTTTGCAGACAGGACTGAGTGTTTTATTAAAATATCGCCTGATTTGTCATGTTACTGCTATCTCTTTACGGTTGTCAAAACAATTAGATCTAAATATTATAAACATTGATTTTTCAAACCCTTTCGATCTATCGTGTTTGCCCTTCTATTATTAACCAGTTTGAAAGATGGTGCAGTTCCCCCCTTATCGTTGTTTATATATCACCATAATACAGTTTTGTTGGCGGCAATCATTCATACTAATCCATAGTATGCATCACGTATTAGTTGCAAGATGACTTTTAGGCAAAATTCAACTTTATTCATCAACATAGTCTCTTTCAAAAGTGATACATTCATTCCAATGCTTATCTAACATTTTGATGCCTTTTTTGTAAAACGATTTATTTTTGGCCTCAAAATAGACTTTAGTTACGGCAACCACTTCTTCATTGGAGCCAAACCTCTTTCCCTGGAGCATTCTTTTTAGGTCTACAAACAGGTGGTAGTCGCTGGGCGCCAGATCCGGAGAATACGGTGGATAGGGAAGCATTTCAAAGTGCATTTCGTGCAATTTTGCCATTGAGATCGACTTATGACACAGTGCATTTGTCTTGGTGAAAGAGCCCTTTTTTCTTCTTCATTTGGGGTTGTTTTATCGCAATTTCTTCAGTCAAACACACCAATAACGCCATATAATATTCGCTATTGATGGCTTTCTCAAGGTTATTGATGAATAAAACGGCTTTCGCCACTTGCTGTCCACTCAGCTGACTACCAATTTGACAATTTGTTTTTACCGATTGTGAGCAAACGCGGTATCCACTTCGAACAGAGCTTTCTCATGGACAAATGTTGATACAAAATGGTGAATAGTCTGCCTTTTGATATCTTTAAGGTGTCAGCTATCTCATGTAACTTCAATTTATGATTGGCCAAAACTATTTTGTGGATTTTTTTTGTTTTCTGGAAAAACTGCCGAATTTAGACGACCAGAGCGATCAGTTCAGAAATCATGAAATGAGCGTTCAGAAATCAGCAAACTAAGTCTCTACCATTTGTTTTGATGGAGCAGAGTTCGAATAACACTTGTCAAGCCATTACATCGCTTGAACAGTATTTTTTTACTATTAGAAAGCAATGCTTTATCAACACATGAAATTCAGATTTTTCCATTGTTTTGAAAATTACAAAAGTAGCATCACTAAAACCACTGTAACTTGTGAACTAAATGTCAGATTGTTGTGAAATTTTAACATGTATTATTTGAAGGTTGGTACTTGGCTTAAATTATATTATATTTATCAATAGTGATACCATTTATGTCATCCTGTATTAACTTATTGAGTGATGTGTTACATTTGTGTACTGATTTAATCATAAAATGGACTAATCATAAATCGAATGAATAAACATATAGAAAACATTTTTTTTCTTACGTTATGAATAATTTTAATAGTGCACAAGCAGTCGGAACTTCATAGTCTTTGTCAGTGACCGGCTCTCTGTCATTATAAAGTTTTTTCAATACAAGTACTCTCTGTTTCGGTGGTTCTACCCTGTATATTGATTCTGACTGTAGCCCATGAGCCTATAATAACAAAAAAAGCAATATTAGAGAATAGATTTTTTAAAGCAGGTTTTTGTGAAGTTAAAAGTTTGTTTTTTGACAATTTCCACTATCTATTTGAAGCATAAAGCCAGTCATCCATGTGACCCGAAGATCAGCCGAGTACATCCTATGGATGGTAATCAGTGGCTTTCAGAGCATCGGAAAACATCAGGATGGAAGACAAGACAGATGGGTCACCTTTCATTCAGGTTTTTATATTAATTAATTTTTTTATGTAACAATGTCAGAAAAAGAAACATAGTGTCGAGAATTAGAATAAAGTGATTAATTATAATGAATTATCAGTTTCTTCTGTCATAAAAAAATGTCATTGTTTGCACAATGGATACATAATAATAATCTCCACAGAAAGTTGTACATCAATGTAAAATAAAATTATTTTCTATGTTTAAAAGCATTATAGACAGAACTTCGATGTTTATCATCAAAAGGCCAAAGTTTAAATTAAGTCCTACATTAAATAAACTTCTCGTATCCTATTTGATTCTTCAGAAATGTAAGATATTTTTCACTTGATGATTTAAAAAACTTTTAAACTATACCTGCAGATAATCAATGCAGTCTCGAACAACGAGTGGTAGATTTGTATCATCATGACATCTTGATCTTTCAACGGCCAGTCCAAGGGATACACCAAATATTGGTTGTGCAACTAAAAAAAAGTTAGTTTGTTTTATAGTTAACTAATGATAATAATCACTTTTAAGGTATCAATTGTAAATTATTGGTGGAAAGGCATTGTATTAATGAAAGTATAACACATTTTATTTTTGTACTAGTTCCACAATTTCAATAATGATCACGACTGGTATCGCTTATTGCAAACAATTTCAACTAATGAAAATAAATTCAAAGGTTATAGACACATATACTATAGGAAATCGAATCATATAAAACTGATGAAGAAAACATGAAGAACGTTTCTCAACTGTAACCAATGCTCCCTCTAAGCCAAGAGGTTAGCTGCGCGGAAAATTCAAAGGCTGCGCGGCATAATTTGTCATATTTGATATAAAAAATGTGTTTTGATTTGCATAATAAATAATATTATCATTTCATAATTTATAAATATTTGTTTATTAATAAGAAATAACTCATAATGTTTTTTATATACAATAAAATCAAGCACTAATTAAGAAAAAAAGCAGAATAAAACAAATAATCGGTCGCTTATAAATTTATTAAGCTATATTTTATAAAAATATTTATAAAAATTCTAGCTTTTTAGGTCATTCCTTACAACTAATACCTATATTACAAACATATTTCATTAGCCTTTTGGCTGTCGTAGAAAAAAGTATGTTTGTACCTAGCACGCTGGCATTATTAATTTGATTGTTTATTGACAAGGTAACTCGTTTCTGGCGTGCTGAGCACGAAAAATTTGACGAGATATCTCGTCTGTGGCAGCCATCCAGTTAAGATCAATTTCTAATTTATTTAGGTCACTTAGAATTATTCCAATTTGAAAATATTATTTAAATAGTTGTATTAAGGGTGTACGCCAACCCGGAATGAGTGCGTGGGTGCCTTCAAACTGATGCGCAGCCAGCCACATGCACAGCTTAGAGGGGACTTTGATTGTAACATATGTTTTCTCATTCCAAAAGTTTAATGGGCTAAATAGAAAACCTAGGAAGAATATAAATATCTTAAGTTTAGAATTATTTGTTATAAATTTGCAAAAGATCCGATACCATTTGTTCAAGAAATGGACCTGGTATTTCATTGTGTCCGTTAATACCATGCAAAAGGAATTCATTATATGAATCGTCTGGTATCAATAGCAGAAGACTCATATGTAGAATCATTACTATTTTAACTTACCTCCGAGTGTAAATATTTCTTCAAAGGGGATTCCGGCAGCTATAGTTGGCTGTTGTTTACTATTTTTTCTTTCCTTTTTATCCTTATCTTTATCTTTTAATTTTTCTTTATCTTTTTCTTTTACTTTATCTTTTTCCTTGTCTTTAACTTTCTCTTTAGATTCCTTGATTTTAATTTTTTCTTCTTTCTCCTGAAACATAGTATGTATGATAATTATGATTTCTGAATTCGGTAAAAATTGCAATAAATAATTGTATATGAGTCAAAAGTTTATTATTATATTTGGCTTTTGAGAAAGATATGGACAGAGAATATTGGAAACGTCATGTGGAAACAGAATCAGAAATGGTTAAAAAAAAAGAAGAGTTTCTAGAACATTTTTTTAAATAGATTGAATCCTACAGGTAAATTGTTGGAGAATCCGATTATGATAAATATTTTAAATTATCAGTCTCATATTTAAACATATGCTCAGATTTAAACTACAATTGATTATGTAAATAAACTCTTCAGCAGGTATAATTATTTTCATTTTCAAAATTGTTAATTAAAATTAATATCTATATAAAATTATTACAAATTACTTATTTAGTTTGCAAAAAAAAGCTGAAATAGTGTGGTAATAACATGGGCATCAGGCTTACTTAGTCTAGGAACAATTTTTTTACTGATCTAATCCTTTTGCGGTTACACATTCTGAAGAGTGTAGTAGAGCGAGTAATTTAAAACCAGTTTTGGTCTAAATGTAAAGTGTTAAAAATTTAATGGCAGAATAGGCCTAAGTACGACTGTGACAAATTTTAAAATATAATACCTTTTCACGTTTTTCTTTTTCTTTCCGTAGTTTTTCTTTTTTCTTGTCTTTCTCTAAATTTTCTTTCTCCTTTTCTTTGACTTCTTTCTCTCCTACTTTTTCTTTGTCTCGAGATTTTTCCCTCTTCTCTTTACTTTTGGATGGAAATTTGAATGCCTTAGTTTTTTTTGATTTTGAGGGACTTCTGAATGAAAAAAATAAAAAATGAAATGTAAAGAAAAATAAATGAGATGACACCGCAGAGATAGCTTCAAACACTGATTCAAAGATTCATGCAATGTGCTAATTATATCTTCAGGCATTCAAGTGCATGGATGAACTTGAACTGACGTTTGGCAAATGACCTATAGGGCACAATTAAGTAGTTTGCCAATTTTAAATGAACAGGTGAATCTGCCAAATCCCCCCCTTCTTTATCCTGTATGTAAGCAAATATAATTAAATTTCATAAGATAATTATAAATTTTCCAGCGATCAAAATGAATATAATTATTGAAATTACCCACCATTTAAATCTCTAGGACAGGGGTTACCAACCTTTTTGGACCCTAGAGAGCATTCTAAATTATTGGTAGGGTGGCGGGCACCGCATTTTTTCAAGGTTATTTAAAACCCAGAAATTTAACGATTTGCCCAAATTATCAGCGTGACTCGTTTTTATTTTTTTTAGCTCTTCCAAAAATTTTAAATCCGAAAACCGATTACTGATTTGCCCAAATTAGTTGGCGTGTGCACCAGAATTGGTTGGCGCACGCCATGGCGCGTGCGGGCAAAGGGTTGGTAACCCTGCTCTAGGAATTCCCATGTTATAACATTTTAATGTTGGTCACATTTAATGTGAAAACCCTACAAAAACAATTTGTTTAAGTAAATATTTCCCCAGTTAATTGAACGTCATTAAAATCAAGTCATTAGTAAAGTTAATCCATGTCGCCATCAATAGCTTTTAAACATGATACACTTATTTGCTAAACGCCAGTTCAAGGCCTGAAAATGCCGAAAGGCTAAACCTGGGTCGTTAGTGACAAAGCTTGTGTGAATGTACTAAATTTGAACAATTAAAATTTGATTGTAATAACCGAGTTCGACTGTATTCACAAGACTTTCGATGGATTCAGCGGTAACTTTATTCTATTATTATTTCTCTATTATGGAAGATATTTTCGTTAGTGGGTGATTTCCTTTTACAGGCTAGGTAGCTTTTATAATTATTTTTTCTTCAGAATAGGAATTTTAAGCCATTACACTGCTTTAATATATAAAATTTATTCAGAATTGTGTTATTCAGGTTTCTTCAAAGAAAAGTTTTTATTTATCGTATTTTAAATGTACGTGTTTATATTGTATACAATATGATTAATGTTATTTTTAAGTCTGGACAAATATTTTTTTAATTAAAAATGTCCTCATTCTAAATGATAAAAAATAATGATGATATTCCCTCGGGTCACTTAATTGATAAGGAATCTAATAATTTATAGTCTGGTAAAAGATAATGGATATGTTTACAGTTTTTTAGCACATGTGCATATGATTTATTTAAAAACGCTTCTTTGACTCTGACATTGATCCACATTAAATTTAAAAAATGTTATTTTTTCATTACAATTGTATCTTTTACATAAATACACGTATTCACAGATAAAAAGTTGATATTGATAGCAATAAAAAAATTAAACGCATACATTGTGAGGAATTTTACATAAACAAGAATTATTGTAACAATGTTTGCAAAAATTTAATAATGATTGTATAATACATATTTTTAAATGATCAAACTCAGCAAGTATGCGGGTTTGATTTTTTTTGATTCTTACGTTTGTCATGATATTTAAAAATAAAAACTAGCCTTCATTGTCAAGTATTAAAATTTTAATTGGACTTCAATATTCAATAATTGTGAAAAATTACTTAGTTTCTGCATCCTCTTCCGGTGAACTTTCACCAGCTAAAGCAGCGTAACCCCGATCTTTCTTTGATTCCTTTTTATCTTTTCTTCTTCCAATCAGTAAATCCTTTTTGCTTGGTTTGTCATGATCTCCATCGCTATCTATGAATCAAAATATAATGCAGTGTAAGAAAAACAGCTGAAAACATAATGAAATCATGACATTGTGAAATTATCAATTATCTTGAAGCGGTGCTGGCCTTGTATAATAACGATTTCAATGTTTATTGCTGCATTGCCTGAACCCTTATATTTCTATAATGAGAACCTTATGGTACATAGAGTGGTGTAACTAGAAAATCTAGGCCCATATGTAAGTTTTTTTTATTATACAAATAAAATTTATTCATAGAAATATTAGTGTAAATGAGTAAAGTCAATGAATAGTCTTGCAAAACCAGGTCTGTCGACAGATTAGGGTCAGTATACCTCTTGTTCCGAGAGTTTTAGCTGGCGATAGTAAAAAGAATAGTTACTTTTATTTTGCAAGCACAGGCGAAAAAGGCCTTCACTATACACTCGTTTGGCTGGGATGTTTAAAAATGATTCACACTTTACTATTAATTTTCTTATTTTTTTTTGAACATTTAAATATGGAATTTAAATCGTTCAAATTATGTACATTCACACAAGTTTCCACTGTCACTAACGACCCGGGTTTCGCCTTTCGGCTTCTTCAGGCATTCAAGTGCACAGATGAACTTGAGCTGACGTTTAGTAAATGAATGTATCGTGTTTATATAAGAAATAAATGGATCACTAAGTTTAAAGCCATTGCTGCTGAAAAGGATTAACCCATGGGAATGCTTACAGATTTGAATGGTAATTTTAAGATTATGTTTAATTTTGTTTGTTGGAAAAAAATTATGATTATATTTACTAACGTATAGGGTATAAGAGTGGGGTATTTGGCAGATTTACCTGCTCATTCAAAATCGGTAAACTACTCAATCATGCTCTATTTATTTCTAAAATTTCCTGGAAAAACAATTTATGTCTGTCTGTATTTGGGTGGAATATTCTAATCCCTTGTTTCTCATTGAACACGTGGCTTTCTAAGATTAAGTGATTGGCAAAAGTGAACGTGTCTTTCTTTAATCTAAAGGCCACCATGTGCTAAAGTGAGTCTTGTTATTAAGATTCTCTCTGTTTTTCCGATATAGAATTTTGTGCAACAAAAGCATTGCAGTCTATGAATTCCGGATTTATTTAAGTAATGTATTCTATCTTTATCGTTGACTAATAATTTGCCTTAGGAGTTTTTGTCCTTACTTAAGGTAAATTATTTAAATATGGATATAAATTTGGGGCCCCTGAGCTTAAGGACCCTTATGTGCCGCATATGCCTGTTTTATGGTAGTTACGCCACTGGGTACGTAAATAATTCACAGACAGTTAGGTTATTACTGTGTTTTTTATCGTTAGGCATTTTTAGATAGAGCCCAGTAAGGCAATTTACCATTTGATATAAACTTGATGCATGTTGACTAAAATAATTGATTAAAATCACTGGCAAAATCTCTCAATAAAATATTTAGACGTATTATCATCAACACAAGTGCTAAATAATGTAAATGAGATTAATGTCTCAAAACATGCCTAATTTTAGTACTTCTTGAAATTTTTAAATCATGAAACTGTATGACTATCAATTTCAGAATCATAATATGTGAATTTGAGAATTATTCAATTCAAAGTTGTGATTGAAGACTGGGTGTTTGTGATGTCAATTCACACCATTTCCTCTCCTCCCATCCTTCTGATCCTTTAATAACTGGGTGTAGCAATAGTGATTAGCCAAACACTAATCCTGTTCTAGCCTTATCCTTCTTTCACTACTACTCACTTTGAAAAAAGTAAGGTTGAGTGACTGAGTAACAAACAGTTCTCGTAGAAAAAAAATCTGTTGAGATACCTCCATTAGGAGGCCATATGCTCCACATTGGGAGCGGACATGGATTAAAAAAAAAATGTGAATATGAAAAATGGTAAATTTGCACTTATGACTTTGTTGCATTGTGTGTGTAATATTATGGATGTTTGTAATCTTCTTCATTGACATATTATTACTAAATCATTTATTTAATTGACAGTTTAAACTTTTTTTTTTTTTTTCTTTCTAATAAGTCGTATTCCTTGAGACAAAATAGACTTAGGACAGAAGAGCATTTAGACAAAGCACAAAATATTAATTTGTCAAATAAAAATGTCCATGAACGGAGAATGAATTTTAAAAAACCGCACAGTTCTTCCGATACAAGTCTCATGGTATCAACAAAAACTAAGATGAAACAGAGAAGACTTCATGGGATCTCCCACAAAGACGATGTCAAAAAAACATGCTGTAGAGTATTCTAAGAGATTTTAGAATACTAAACTTGCTCTTTTGAAAGTAAAAAGATGTGTTACACCAGTAAAAACAATCAAGGGGAAAATAAGGGAGTGAATCCTAATGTATTCCTTGAATAAATTTAGATGGGAAATATTACTTGAGATCAGCATCATAAGGATATACTGATAAAGGACTTAAAACTGTTTCAAATAAAAGTAATTTAGAAAATTCATATTAACTCATACTCTTAAGTTTGGTAATGTGTGTGAAAGACATCTGGATAAATCAGTAAAGAAAATGTAATGTTTGCATCATAAAATATGTTTGTGAAGTTTTTAATGTAATAGATAGCGCACCCAGCTTTAGATGGTGATACAAATGGCTCGACTTTATGATAGTTTTTGTAGAAAGATCAGTTTCATCCAACGTGTATAAAATTATCAAACCATGGCATTTGTACTCTACCCAATGTGTAACACAGAGAGTTATGTGAATTGTACCTAATAATTATTTAAGCCAAATTTGTGTAAGGTATTATTCATGATTTTCCAATTGAGAGGAATTTAGACGAAATCTTATCTTAATGGTAATGTTTTTAAACAAATTTAAATGCAGGATATTTGTTCTTATTATTGTTGAAACTAATTATAATTGATTTTTAAAAACATGTGGACACTCATTTTACGTTAACGCGTATCAAATTTAATATGCAGCTAGCAGTCAGTCTAATAAAATCGGAATGTAAAGATTGTAACGAGTGATTATAGGATCGTCAAATTAGAGCTAATAAGCGTAATTTAATAGCATCGGTTAACACATGATAATATTGGAGTAAGAGGTTAATAACTTACAGTCGCTATCGTTGCTTCTTCTTCCCGATTCAGAATTATAGAGGCCAGGGAAGCCTTCCTCGGGATCGAAATCCATCATTTTTAATTTCTCCCGTGTTTATTATAATAATGTATAACTGACATATCTGTCAAATAGATACCGATAATTCGACATCTAATTTTCAGTGTCGCCAGTAGTATAGACAAATTGAATGTACTTGTGTAAGGACTGCCAGATTTCATGCATTCATCTCGAGTGTCAGAATAAAAAAATAATTAACGTATGTATCACTCAAAAGTACGGCATCATATATTTATCATCATATCATGTAGACATTGTCAACCTAGTGGGGTTCTACCTAATTTATATCGACCTATATTACAAAAATAAAGTGAGAATCACAGTAACATGCATATAATATTTACAACCACATAATATTACATCCTTTAAGTTCGAATTATGTGCCAAATAAACTCTTTACCCTTTGCACTTTTTAATTGAAATATGTTTTCACATTAATTCGTCTTTAATTCATTTATTATCGTATAATTATAGCAAAAAACATTTTGAATGTTTCAGTATAGCAAAATTTATCTTGCGCACAATGCATATTGGTAATATTTGGATGAAATAAAAACTTATATTATTTAAAAATCAGTAAATTAATAAACATTACCAAATCTGTAATGTCGAGTCCAGCTCGACTTAGGACTTCTAAGGGTTAAACAATATTTACCAATTGTTGTAAAGTCAAATAAAAATAAGTTTTTTTAAAAAGAAACATCTTAATATAATGCCTTTCCATCAAATATTGACAGTGAAAACCCTAAAAGTGAGAAAAAAAATAAAATAAACAGGAAGCCTCTGTTTTACGTAGAATTCAACAAGATGATTTGTGTTTTACTACTGAATTTTGTCTATGGAAATGGAAAATTAAAACGTTTCTTCTTTTTGGAAATTTACCTGTATGCTGTAGCAACCCAGCTGTAAACTGTCAGATTATAAAAATGGCCTCTCCTAAATTGAGAGTTCTGTCAACATACAAAAACCTTCTACGGGAAGCTGGAAAATTCTCCTCGTATAATTTCCGGTACTAACATTGAACTATCATTTGGCATATATTTATTATGATTGTTTTTTAAATATGTCCTCTCAGCAGTTGACAAAACTTATTTTATTTACCGGCATTACACCAGGTCTATAAAAATATGGATATAATATTTGAAAATCTTACTAAATTAATAATATTACTAACTTGAATTTGATATATTATTATTGCGTTTGAATTAGTTCTTTATATCATTGAAGTTTTATGAAATTTACTGAGTTATATAGATTAAAGAGGTTCTAGGTTATGTCTAATCCGTGTAAAAGTGTAAAATAACACATAATAGTTCAGAAGTACAACCCAAGAAGTACCCAACCCAAATCGTTTGGTGGTCCAAAAAATATTATTGAACCTAGGTGAAAATAAAACAATGTACTTATTCAAAATATTGGTAAAGTTGTCGCATAGCGTGTCACGGATTATTTCGGTGAAATACTCCACACTGTAAGCTAAAACAACACGATGATTTAAAATATTTTTTTGCGGACTTGATAATCGCAATAAAATCACACATGGAGATGTGGATAATGAAATGAAGTTCAGAACATTTCATATACTATGGCGAAGTTTTCATATTAAAATGTATTTCGTAATTCATATAACTTGTCGGTGATCTTCATAATAATGTGTAATTTTATTGCACTTATCAAGTCCGCCAAAAAAGATTTTAAATCATGGCGTTGTTTTTAGCCGAAACGATCCATGACACGCTATATGACAAGCTTAACAAAATATTTTATTACCTTATAATTAATTTGAAACCTGTTTCTGCATATTGTTTGATATCTTTTTCATATTAACTGGTAATTTAGCCAACTAAAATGATGATTCACAGTGATATGTAGTCACAAATTTTGAAAAAATTTAATAAAAATATTTTTGAGGATATATTTCTGATAGCTCTATTTGTAAGTTGTGAGGTGCTGATTTCACCTCATTAAAGGAATCATAAGTGTTTATTTTTTTATTGTATGAATACTAAAATGCAAAATATAGAAAGCTGATAACTACAATAGTGTGGCAAAAAATCTTTAATTGGCCATGCCTGTAGATTCTCATTTAGATAGCTAATCTTTCTTGAAAAGATTCGATTGAATGTTAATTTTTATCATTTCAATTGATTTGTACCAAAAAAGATGTTTTCACTAACTTTCACCCAATCATTATTTTGATATTTCTCTATTTCCATGATTAAACATATAGTTACAAATAAATAATTTTTTAAATGGGGTTCTGGGGATTATCGAAGTGGCTATATTTATGGACCTCCCCCGAGTGTCCGGTATTTCAGACCGTACGCCCACACATGCCGAAATTATCTTGGCAGTGAAGAGGCTTAAAAACAGTAAAGCACCGGGTGGAGACATCTTAAATCCTCTCTATCACCTGATGGCCAGGTTGTGGGACGGTGAGCGTTGTCCTAGGGACTGGGTGGACGGTGAGGTGTTAGCACTCCACAAAAAAGGTGATCCCCTCAGCTGTAACAATTACCGAGGCATAACTCTTCTCAGTGTACCTGGGAAGGTAATGGCACACATTCTCTTGGCGAGAATAAGAGGTCCCATTATGAAATTACTAAGGAAATATCAAGCGGGCTTCCCCCCTGGAAGGTCGTGTGCGGACTAAATACACAATCTTCGATGTCTCCTCCAACAGAGCAATGAATTTAACAATGCTCTTGCTTGTTGTTTCGTCGACTATGAGAAGGCATTTGATAGTCCGCACAGACCCTCTTTGTGGAGGATACTGGATGCCTACGGGATCCCTCCAAACATTGTGGCCATTATCAAATCCCTACATGAGAATAGTGCATGTTGTGTGAGAATCGGTGGCTAAAATACCGAATGGTTCGGGGTCACAACTGGAGTGAGACAGGGGTGCATTCTTGCACCGTTCCTGTTTATTATTATCTTTGACTTCATACTTCGCAGGTCAATTCCGCCTGATCGAGGTACAGCTGTTGGTCCCGGTCTGAAGCTGTGTGACCTTGAATATGCTGATGATGCTGTGATATTTGATAAAACCTTAAAGGGCATCCAGGAGACTATTGATGGGCTAGGAACTAACTCAGGTCGCATTGGTCTAAAAATTAACACTAGTAAGACCAATGTGATGTGTAACCAAACCTGTCATGACTCTGAGAGGACCCTTACCAGCGCGGGACAGATCATCGAGAGGGTTGACAGCTTCAGATACCTCGGTGTACATGTCCCCGAAGACGGTAGTACAAAAAAGGAGCTCGCCATTCGTTAAGGAATGGCTGGAGCCACATTCAACTCAATGCGGACTGTCACACAGGGACACACAGCTGTACTCGATTAAAACCAAATGCCATTTATTCAACGGTTGCATTAGGTCGGTACTGCTTTACGGTTGCGAATCATGGCATCTGACAAAGACTCAGAAAAACCGTATACTGAGCTTCGAGAACAGATGCTTGCGTCGAATAATGGGGGTGAGGTGGTTTAATTTTGTGAGGAATTCAGAGATAAGGGAGCGTACAAAACAGCGTCTCATCACGTCAGTTGTTATGGAGAGACGTTGGAACTGGCTGGGTCACGTGCTGCGGATGCCTCTGGAAAGCCTCAATCCTGCCTGCGTCTTCTTTCGACCGGTGGGATTCCGGCGTCCCGGACGTCCGTCGGGTACTATCCATAGGATGTACTCTGCGGAACTGAGGGATGCTGGCATGTCATGGGAGGAAGCAAAGCAATTGGCGGGAGACAGGGAAACATGGAGGTGCCACGTGGCGGCCATATGCTCCACATAGGGAGCGAACATGGCCAAAGAAGAAGAAGATATTTTTAAATTGGAATTATTGTTGCTAAATATGGTTTACAACATTCTACTCTTTTTCTACCTGAAAATGAACTAAATGCCACTTGTAACAACACAGATCTGCATGAAATTTAATTACACATAGGAAAATGCTACATTTTCATACATGGAAATCAGGGAAATCGATAATTTACAGGAATCTAATATCAATATTTAAAAGTCAAATGGAACTACTTAGAACAAACCATAGATCATATTTGAAATATGGCGATGAATTTTCGGTTTCTTGAATTTCAAAGAGGGATTTTTTTGATATTTTGGTACCCGCAATTAAGCTTCCCAGACAATTGCATAATTTTTTGAGGGCTTAGTAAATATTCAGGGAGAAAAAGGGTTGCATGTTTTAAAGCACATTTACCTTATTCTTATTCCTATAACTTGGCATTATTGATATCCCAATTTCAACGAATTTATAAATATATATTTCCCTTTTATTCCTTGCTTTAGTATGTATGCTGTGAGAAGAATACAAGACGCTTTTAAAGAGAACAGAACCCTAAATGATGCGGAAAATATCACAAAGCAGTTTGAATACGCCAGAAAGAATTTAGATATTATAAGAAGACAGGTTAGTATAATGTTATTTATCATTTTTTTTAACTGATTTCAGGAATCCTTTGTTTCATTAATAAAATTGTGTGTAATGTTCTAATTAATAAAGTTGATAATAAATTGCTGGCTTTTTAAATATTCGAATTGTATTTTTCATTCCTTCTGAAGAAAATTAAATAATTTATTTTGAAATCCATTTTCCATTATCAGTTTGTAAAAATGTTTAATATCAACCCAAATTAAATGGAAAGGGTAATAAAGGCAGACCATATTAAAAAATGATTGATTAAGAAATAAATTTTAGAGAATCCTTCGTAATTTTAATTAGTCTTTTTATTTTTCAGGTGATAATAGGACATCTTTACTCATCAGACAAATTGATAATTGAACAAAAAACAGAAGCCATTGAGAAGTAATACAAATAGTTCCAAAGTCCGTTAAATATATTTTTTGTTATTGCACTCAATGCATCATGTGATTCAAATGTTTCTATTGCTATAAAACCAACAGTCATTATAATAAAAATAATAAAAGATTTTTAGTACTTTTTCCACTTAAAATTTATTTGATCAGGACCGGTTTCGCTCCTCACGAGCATTATCAACTGATAAGGAAAATAAATTAATAGTATGTATAAATAGCAGTGCTTAATTTATTTTCCTTATCAGTTGATAATGCTCGTGAGGAGCGAAACCGGTCCTGATCAAATAAATTTTAAGTGGAAAAAGTACTAAAAATCTTTTATTATTTTTATTATAATGCCATTCCACCAAGTATTGACAGTGAACACCTTAAAAGTGATCAACAGTCATTCTTATTTTAGTAAATATTCTTTATAATTTTTAAATATTTTGTAAATTTGAAAATTCTGCATTTGAAAGATAATAATTAATATGATTACTAAATATTATAGAATTCCATAGTTTTACATTGCAATAAAAATATACTACATATCATTTATTAATTGTTTTGCCTAGAAATCTCAATTTAATTAACTATGTATATGTCACTTCATGTGACAACATAGAAGTGTAATAGTTATTATTTATTACTTTGAGTAAAAAAATTTGCTTACCTAAATAGTTTTTCTCTTTTGTATCCACTGTTAATGGTTTTATTCATTCCTAATATTTTAACTAGGCCAACAAATTGATGTCCTAAGTTATTTAGTTATTGTTCATTAAAGTCCATTTTTTTCCCCAAAACTCAAAATAGATATCAGATCATTCAATAAATATTGCCTGGAGTAAGTTAATATTTTAATTTACAGCCAAGAGGTTACAATAAATGAGTTTACAGTTTGTTATTGTTAATTTTATTTACTGAAGAATTTCCCTACAAATTATGATAGAATCATTTACTGTCATAATTTCATATGTCAAATGTAAGGGTCAGTGGCGTAACCACCATACAACGCAACATATGCAACACATAAGGGTCCTAGGGCTCAGCCCCACCCAAAATAATATCCATATTCAATTTTTCAAAAACAATAAAAAGAAATACTAAAAAACAAATTTTTGCAAAAAAACAAGTCCTTGCCAAACGAGTAAATGATGAGGGTCATTTCGCGTGTATGTACAAAATAAAAGTTACTGTTTTATGTTATTATCGCCAGCTGAAAATTCTTGGAAAAGGACACCTGTATACTGTCCCTAATTCGTCGACAGTTGGGAATTTACAACTTGAAGTCGTCCTTTTCTTTGTATAAATTTTATTTTTGTAAGAACAAAAAAATAGGGAGCCCTTTGTTAACTTTTGCATGTGAGCCCAGATTTTATAGTTACGCCACTGGTAAGGGTCCACCATATTTAATCATTTCAAGTCAATGCTGAATTAGTTTGAAGTGTAAAAAGCTTTCAATACTTGGAATGGGTAGTATTTTTAATTATAAAGTTGTCAATAAATAATAATAAAAGTTATTTACATATTAACGCTGTCTATTATTATCCCTTTTATACAGTGTTCAGCCTGTAGCTCAGTGGTCAAAATTAAAATTAGCCCATACTTCTATCCTTACTGTTTCAAAAGAGGAGCTTGAGCAATTGAATAACAACCGATTATTGTAGTATAACTTCTTTTGATATGCTCAATAAGGCTCCACATTGGCAGAGAAAAATAGTTTAAAAATATCGTATTTTGGAAAAGCTTAAAAGATTCCTGATCATACCCTTTCTTGGCTTGTGACCACATATTGAACACCCGAAAGAGAAGTGTGACTACTTAAAATTTGCCATTTTTTTAAATGAATATGTAGCTTAATTCCAAATATTAAAATAAATATGTAATTTCTTTGGTTCATCAACCCACTGGAACAAGACCATAGTGTAACCCTATGTCTGTGTGGCGATTTGACGTTGCAGTGATCGTGAATAATGACAGGTTTTTATGAGCTTTGTATGCTGAATGTTAATAAAAACCGGTTTCATTTTGTATTGTGTAATTTTTTCGTGATTACTTGAATCTTATATCAAAATCAAACAATATCTCAAATTTGACTTCTTGAGTTGCCTCTACTTTGATTTAAATAAAATCCAATATATTTTACTTAAGTATCAATTATGCTTCAGAGAAAAATACCGCACTTACTTCTCATGGCACTTAAGGACATCCGAGAATAATCTTCTTTCAACAAGGTTGCGACTTGAATCTCTAGGGAGAAACATTATTTTTTAAAAAATTGAAAACAATACTTATAATAAGAATTAGAATGCTTAGTAAGGATTACTTACACCGGTGGACAGTCAATGCGTTGACAAAGGGCTCAGTTAATCTCAAAGCTTTTTGCAGTGTTTCGGTGAAGGGGTAGATTTTTTTATCACTCTTATACAATTATACGCAGTGGCGGATTAAGCACACGGAAGGCTCCAGGCGCAATAAAATTTGGAGGCCCTGTTTTTCGGAAAACAAAATCGTCAGAAAATTCCAAGTAAAATATTTAAAATCTGAACGAAAATTATTATAAAAGCAATTTTTGAGGCCCTTAAGTTCGGAGGCCCCAAGCGTGCGCCTCTTGCGCTTATAGGATAATCCGCCACTGATTATACGCAATAATTATTAAAGCAAACGAATTTTACTGTATATACTTATTTTTTTGTCACAATAAGCACTACCATCAAATAATTAATATCAATAGTTGAAAAATGTACTTTCCTAACTCAGGTTACAAGAGGTTCCAAGATTAAGACAGAAATAGGTAGGTTATATTCTTTTATACTCTGCCATCTTAGATAATATCTATATCAGAAAATTGACAGAATTACTAAATGTACATCACCAAGGTCTTAAATTTAATTAAATTTCATTGGTCTAACACATGGATCTAAGAATATTGTTTTTTTCGTCAAATTTAACAGGCCCTCTCCAGCCCACCCTTCACTCAAAAGATTGTAGAGGGTGCCCCATGTATATGGATTGTTGGTTGATAACTAAGCTAATTGATTTTAATGTGATGCGTGTATTTTTTAGGATATCGATCTTTTTGAACAATTGACTCTGGAATTCCCCCATGTTATAGTAACGCTATTGAATGCTCACTGCTATTTGAAGCGTTATGATAGTCATTCGAGGCCCGATAAGGTTCATGTTGAACTAAGATTTTTTCAATTTTAATGTAAGATATAAATCAGTGTTCCCCAACCGGTGGTCCACGGCCCGGTACCGGGCCGCAGAGACTTTCTACCGAGCCACAAACAAAGCCAAATTTCAAGAAATTCCAGCCATGCAAAAATATTAAATATAGGATTTTTTATTGCCTGCACGTTTACTTATATTTTTAGTTATTGTTTAATAAGAAGACATTAATAATGTGGCTCCGTATTTTGTTTCTTGGCCATTTTTGTGCGGTTCCATATTACTCACACTTCTAAAATCCGGCTTCAAATTTGTAAAGCTTAGTTTATCCGCAGAAAAAATAATACAACAGAATAAGTATCCGCAATACCTACTCTGTTGTATTATTTTTTCTGTGTGTGACACGATGGTCGCTGGTTTTTCAGAATCGACAGTCATAAATATTTGCTCTTCGATAGTGAACCCAAATGCAAAACCCTACCTAAATATACCAATAATTTCATAATACATAATTGTTTTCACTTTTAGGGTGTGTTCACTGTGAATATTTGGTGGAAAGGCATTATATTAATAAAAACACAATATTCCTTTCTACTTTATTCCACTTTATCTAAAAGGTCAGGACCGGTTTCGCTCATTGCGAGCATTGTCAACTGAAGACAGTTGAATAGTTTTGTCAATTTGTAACAATATAAGATTAAAAAAATATTACATAAAAACCATTTTTGTTTCATTATTAGTGGTCTGCGATTTTATTTTCTTTTTTTACCGGTCCGCAGGTGTAAAAAGGTTGGGGAACACTGATCTAAATGACGTATAAAAATTCTCGTTGAGTTTATCTCGTTTGATTTTCCAATTTAAAGAAATATTTGGCACATTGGCATTAGCTGAAATACTAAATACTCAGGACGGGCTCGGAGGTGGCTCGTTCGAGTCCTTTGTTAAATTTAAAAAAATCAATATTCTAAGATCAAATCAGTTACTAACTGCAATGAATAGCAGATATTTTATCTACAAGTTTTAGCATCATCTATGGCATAACGTTTGGAACATGGAATTGGAGCGAAAAGAAAAGTACTTATTTCTTCGTCAGTCTTGGAACCTTTTAATCTTCCAATCTAAGGCAGCTAAGTACATTTTTCAGCTAGGTAGGTATTAATAAAAATAATTATTTTACGCTACATTGCTTATATTTACATAATGCAAGCATATCGAGTAACATTTGATTGTTTTACTAATTATTCCGTTTACTTGTATAAGCGTGATAAAAAATTTGCCCTCTACTAGAACATCGCAAGGAGCTCTACAATTAAGGGAGCTCTTTGTTAACGTATTGGCGTACCAACGCCGTAAGTACTGAAGAAAATTTAACTAAAAAATGCATTAACAAATCGGCAGTAAAAATATAACATAATGTCAAATTATATATGATGTATGTATATGAAGTGTTTTTTTTTTTTAAAGTGCCAGAACATGATTTACATCAAGCTTTTTTTAAAATTTATATCCGTTATCAATGTGAAGGATATGGCATTCTAATGATGGTATCTCAACAGAGTTTTTTTTGCGAGAACTGATTGTTAGTCAGTTGCTCAACCTATCTTTTTTATTGCGAGTAATGATAGAAAAATAGGACTGGTATAGGACTAATAATTGACTAACCACTTTCGCATTGTCCGGTTGATTATAGGATTGGAAGAGTAGGAGGGTTAGATATCATAAATACCAACGCCTTTGAACAGAAGTCGATCTTGTAGGTTACTATTTTTCGCGATATCATGATTTAAAAAATATTTTCAAACGGCATTCGGCGTAAAAAATCAAAAGTAAATAAAAATAAAATTTTGCGAACATTATTTTTAAAACAAACAATAGATCTATTCACTTAGGTAAGAAGCACAAACACGTGCGTCGCAGACGAAAACCCAAGAGCAAGTGGATTAAAACTGTTGAGAAAACAGGTGCCGGAACGCCGTTCCACCGCGTTTTATGGTACAGAAGCTCTGACAAGCAAATACATAAATGGAAGTAAATCAAAATACAAATATATTCAACGTAATCGTAATCGTTTACCTAAAGTTTTGAAAACAATACAACAATTTTAAAAATCATTTGGTGACTAAGATCGTTTTGGGTCGCACATAATAGCTGAGTGGGTCGCAGGTTGAGTGTAACTGCGCTAAAAGATTATATATCCCTAAAATGGGTTTAGATTTCCATTTTACTAGCCAGTAGCTTCCAGTAATAAATACGTAATGAGTGCTGTGAAACGACTCCAGCTCTATTTTGGGATAATATCTAGAGTGGAATAAATGCCCACTTGCCAAAACATTTCGTCGGATAGTTTCACTTAAATATTATCGTCTTTTTAAAATTATTAATGTGATGGCTCTGAGAAAATGGTCTTGGACTGCTGCCAAAACAACAATAATAATATGAAAATTTAAATTGATTCAATAACATTTACTCGAGCGATGATAAAATTATGATTCTACTGGCATCTTGAAATATACTCAAAGTATCTATATAGTTTTATTAAAAAAACAATATGTTATTCTCTCAGTGAGTATGTATTAAATTGATACTTCTTAAAATATGTAATAATATTATAATATTGATGCTACTTGAAGTACGAAAATTTTCTTCAAAATTGTAGTTTTTAAGATAACAAAAAAAAAAAATTTACGAGTAAATGCGTAAAGAACGAAGATTTCGATCTACTTGTTCGCAAGCTTCAGTCAGTTTGCGGCGATATTTTTGCTCGCGTGAGAAGATAATAAGAGTGCCCGGGTTTTCTCGATTCCTCTTTGGATTCTCTATGACATAATGATATATCTCAGTGCAAGAATACACAATGAGGATTCTTTCTTTTTATTGCAACGCTATTTTAAAGTGTAAAAATACATTGTTAAAGGGTTGGGTTGGTTGGTGGTGGTTGGGAGAAAATTAATTCGTTTTCCTCTGATAATGTTTGCGTGGAAAGCCGCTGTGAAATGAGTTGGTTTACATGTTAACGAATGGAGGCGAAAGAAGCAACTTGTGCTTTAGAAAAGCAATTTTTCGTTGCTCGTGTAATTTCATTACAATTGAAGTTTTTTTTTCCAAAAACTGACTATGTCAGTCCAGATCGAGCAATGAGTTATGAATGCCACCCGTTTGTCAATTGAGTTAGTTACATACCTGCATATTTTGAATTTACAAAAATTGAGCATGTCTCTCGTTATGGAAGCGGAAACTTTAAACAACCAACACTTTAAAAACACGACATGCCGCAAGACAAAAATAAAACTGACAATGACATTGGAGACCCGATTCCTCCCTTTCATTTTTCATGGCAACCGGGGGGCTTCATGCTTACTCATATTCTGAAGATGTACTTTCTTTTTTTTAAATCCCACATTGATTGATTTACTCTCGCACTAAGGTTTTTAGTATATCTTGTAAAATTTAATTTTGATGACATAACCTGTTTTTGGCATAACGGATTCGAATATACGACGAAGTAGAATTTTATTTATGTTAAGTAATCTTATCTTATCAATGAAAAGAGACTACGGGGATCGTCTTAAAATTACACCATCATATTTTCTAGTATTTATCTTTCTCACAGTGGTGTAACTAAAAAAATCTTGGTCCGTATACGAAAGTTATCAAAAGGCTCCTAATTTTTTTTTGTTACAAAATTTATATTTATGCATAGAAATATTATAGTAAATAAGTAAAGTTGAAGAAAATGATGACTACGAGTTGTAAAATTCCTTGATGTCGACGGACAGTATACCACTTTTTGCTATCATTTTTAGCTGGCAATAATATCAAAGAACAGTTCATTTTATTTCGGAGGTACAATTGAAATAGACCCTCACGATTTGCTCGCTTAGCCGGGACTATTATTTTTTCAAAATTAATTTTCTTATTTAAAAAAATAAAAATAAATATGGATATAAGTTTGAGCACCCCCTGAGCCCAACGACCCTTCCTTGTGCTTCGCATAGGCCCGTTGTATGGTAGTAACACCACTGTTTTCTCATGCAACAAGTTCGCGGTGATGGATGTCATTTTCTTTCTTCAGACTATTTCTGAACATGAGTTCTTAATCCAATATAATTTGTTTGAAAAGTGTTTCACAGTAGGTGAACTATCGAATGAAATTATCGTCATAATACATATTGGCTATCGAATTTGAGAAATATCTGTTTACTCCTTTAACTCAGAAAAACATTATAAGAAATAAAAATGAACAAAAAATTGTTGAAAAAAGCATATTAAAAAATGGTAAAAGACGTTTTTAATTTAAATAACTAAAGTAAAAAAGCAATTATTAATTTCTACAAGAGCTTTACTATGTAGAATATATTCAATTTGATTCTTACTAGATTCTCGTTTAAAGATTCGTTGTGTATGGTCACCTTTTTCATATTGGACATTGGACATTGGATTGGACATATAGATGTTTTAAAATAAGTAAGGTACCTAAAATTCAAAAGTATACAACCATTTAAAGTAAGTGGTATGAGAAATTGTTACAGTAATTCATCCAAAGGCCAACATTTTTAAGCTTCTTATAAAACAATCAGTACCAATTATTATTTGTACAAATGAAACAATTGTAATAACCATTTCATAATAAAAAATAAAACTTTTATGAAAAATATTTTATATGCTATGTTTGACTTTAAAAAATAAATAATCAAGTAAATTTTCCGCGGGATTTCAAATCGTGAACCTAGTGGTACGGGAAGTATTTGAAAAGATAAAATAAATCGGTCAGTTGAGGACTTCTTGTTAGTAAAACACTAAAAATCTGTAATATTATTATTTGTGGTTGACAAAAAAAATGTTCAAATTTCTACAAAAATATTCTTTATGCTGCCTTAAGCATAAGTTTCGGTCAACCTAATTTTTAAATAAATTCACAGCCTCACCTTCGCGCATAATGAAAAAGTTTTCAACATGGGTCACTATAAATTTGAGTAACTACTCGTTTGAATTTGATATTAATTATCTTGGAAATGTGTATTTTTTCTTTACGCTCACAAACTTTTTTTTTACCATGTCCGCTTCCAATATGGAGCATATGGACTCCTAATAGAGTTTATCTCAACAGCAGTGTTTCTACGGGAACTGATTAATACTCAGTTGCTCAACCTCTCTTTTTCCAAAGAGAGTAGGAATAGAAGGAAAGGACTAGGACAGGACTAGTGGTTAGCTAATCGCTCTCGATACGCTTTGTTCAAATTAATTATAACACTTTATTAATTTAGTATAAGACAAATCAGTTTCCCAACTTATTAAAAAATGTAATTATTAATCACTCACCTTATGGAAGTGCATACTTCAGAGCTACCTGTTGGCTTGGGCACGCGCTCTGCGTTTTACCTGTCCTGTTCCTGACAATGTGAAGTAAGGGGGTTAGGGGTGGAATTCTGTGACGGGGGATATTCTCCCGCAGAAATTATTTTAAAGTGAACAAAAAGCTCACTAAGCAGGGACGCATTTTTTATCATTTTTCCTCTTAAAATTTGTGTAGTCTTTGATTGGAACCTAAATAATTCGTTCAATATTATATTCACAGAACGTATGTTTATAAGCCCAACGAAAGCAATAATATTTATTTGAATTATTATTCGATATTTTGTCAGTTAAAAAAATGTTTGAAACGTGAGATAATTGGTAAATGTGATATTTTTAAAAATGTTTTATGACGCAACTAGAACTGGATAGCGCATGGAAATACGAGCACTTTTTTTAAAGAAGATTTGGCGGGCTTAAAGCAGTGGCTTCCAACCTTTATGTTACTGCGCCTCCCTTTGAAGAAATAAATATCTTCACGCCTCCCCATCCTTTATTTCATGTAGTAATAAAGATACGTTTTAAAGGGTAAATAAATATTTTGGACTGTTTGCGCCTCCCTTTGCAATAGCCCACGCCTCCCCAGAGAGGCGCGCCTCCCAGGTTGGAAATCGCTGGCTTAAAGTGTAATTTAAAAAAAAATCAAGATACGTTTGAAAGCCACAAGAAAATATCATTATACTATTGTCACATCTCTGTCATTTTGAGTAAATTGATTTTTAAAGTTTCAAATCCTAAAATTGTTAAAATTTTCTTTTCACTGCAGATTGTTAATGCTTTGTGCTTGTTATTCAATTGTATAATAGGACATCTAGTTAAAATACCACATTTTATTTCCTGTCTGTATAAGTCTTTTTTTGTGCCCAGTACCCAGAGCATAAATCCCAGTAAAGACAGTATTTTTCCGAAGACATGGGTGTTGTCTTAAAAAAAATCCCCCCCATCCTTCAAATCCTAAAATAATGGGGCGTAGCGATTAGCTAACCACTAGTCATGTCCTACCCTTATCATTAATGTATATCCTTACTCTCTTTGAAAAAAAGTTAGGTTGATCAACTGTGTAACAAGTAGTTCCCGGAGAAAAACTTCGCCTGAGATACTTTCATTAACAGGCCATATGTTCCACAATGGAATCGGACAGGGATTTAGGTTGGCGCTAGAGATTTGGTCGCCTCTCCAGCAACGTCCCCTCTAATTTTTTATTGTGTGTGCGGACCATTAACGTGTGTGAGCAGTAAAATTTCGGCAAAATAAAAAATGTGCGCAAATATTTATTTTTACAATAATTCTGTGTGAGGCCTGAAAGGAGACGGACAAATGTGTGCGGGCACATTTTGGGAGGTGTGCGCGCGCACACGCGCACACCTTAGCGGGAACATTGCTCTCCAGTTCTCTCCAGATGTAACACTACAGGCGGTCGCCTTCTCTGCTTGTACGTAGCGCCGGCACTCGTAAATTAAAAAATAAATAAAAAACATAATCAAACATTTTAAATTGTTCCAGAAATGGTACAAATAATACAACATTTTACCAATTTATTTTCAAATGATTTTCTTATTTTAATTGCAGCATCATTTCTTTCATAGTCGCATACAATATAATATATTTATATCTTCTTTATTGATTATCGATACGTCATAGACATCGACCCTTTTTAAAAAAGAGGATTTTTTTATGAAGCAACTTGGCATAAATGTTTATCATAAATATCAAATATTTTGGATACATACAATAATAATATTAGACGAATGAAGATAGTATAATAATATAATAAAAGCGTAATATATGTTTCTATATTAATTATGTGTAAAGCCAAGATGCTACCGTAGCCTATAATTTTGTCTTGTCAACAAAAGACGCCAGGAGTTACCTAGTTGCTTTTAAATTATTCTTTATTGATATCAATAATGTACATAATTGGCGGATGCAATTGATATCATAGTCAGGGTTTCTCAAAATATGTTTGAACGTTACGAAAATAATTGACGTGTTGAAATGTTTGTGCATGTAAATAAGCTTGAAAAAAATGCTTAAATACATTTTTTTTAAATAGATATCATTTAATGCTGCTTGTCAATTACAATAAATTGGAAAATATTTATATCCATTAACTACCAAAAGTTTGTATTTAAAAAAACACAACCAGTTTCGTTTCGAAAATAGCAAAGCCAACTCACTGGCGGATCCAAAAAATATGCCAGAGATGATCATTCAATTGAAAATATAGATCATAAATATGGGGAATTATAAAGAATTTACCATGCATCGATTTTATTTAAGGATTTAAGCATATCGACTGTGGAAAGGATAAAGAACATTTTTTCAAAACAGCTTTTTTTCGATAATCATAATGTTTACAACTTGATACACGTTCTATCAAAAGGATGTAAGCTGAAAATGCCGAATTAGTAGGTAAATGTAGCTTTTTAGTTTTGAAAAACAAGGGCATGTGGAAATTTCGATCAGGAAAAAAGTCTTCAAAAAAGGTTTTTTTGAAAAATATTGGATTAATATCACATAAAGTCAATTAAAAATTGGTTTATTAGTCTCTGCGCACTTAAAAATGTGCATTTGTTACGTGTGGGCTACGTCCTTTTTCCTTTCCACAGTCGATATGGTTACTGCAAAAAAGTTACTACTCGTGTAAAATTTAGTCTCTGAAAGTGATGAGCCCAAGGCGGTTGCCTCTCAATTCTTCTCAGAGGGTTGTAATGTGTTTGTTATGACTATTCGTTTAATGAAACTGGTTCCAGTCTCAAAAGTAATAAGTGTACAGTGAAGAAACATAATATTTTATACAATTTAAACTCGAATCTTAAGGTGTATAATCAGTGGCGGTTCTAGGTACTGGGCTAGGTGGGCTAAGCCCGACCTGCATTTTTCACCCAAAACATTAGATGGCTGAATAAAAATGAACAGCAATTCGGCCGCTGAACAAAATAAATACATTTATAAGCGTAACTAACCTTTCCCAAATGAATATAATATCTTTGTTTTAATTTTCCTCTGTCAATATAAGACAATGTTACGTCTACCTACAATCATATTTTCGATTGTGTTTTGTATTACAATTTTAAACTGAGCCGGCATAAAAAAACAATAACCCTATAAATACTTCACAGGGAACAGGAACGTTACGTCACTGGCAACACCACTCAAGGGCTAGCGATATTAAGCCCGCAACCACAGACAATATTTCATTACACTGGGGCGCAATCAAGCACGATTAGATTTTTTTTGTATTTGTATGTACGGAAACGTCATCAATCACAAAGGATTGTGTTTCAATCTGTCAAGCTTCTGTTGATCGTTGGGGGCTGATCTGATTCAGCCCATTACGCATACTTATGCATTGAAACACAACACCAATATCGTTGTATTGTATGAAAGTGACAGGTATTGACTTTCAGTGACAGCAAGTGACAGTTCTATACTGCTTTTAGTAGGTACTTGTTATTTCACTTTGAAAGAGACGAATTTAAGGATTCCGTGCTATTATTCTATTATTTCTTAGTTACATTAACATTGATTTTATTATATAAAAATTTATGCATTACAGTAGTGTCGTAATATTTGTTAATTTACTTGTAGATTAATGTATAAGGTGAAGTGGAAATATGCTTTTCTCTAGCCCACCCAAGATTTCAGGTCAGGAACCGCCACTGTGTATAATATCATGTTCTCCAATAAAGAAATTAAAATTATTTTAATATTATAAAATATCAAATATTCTTAGTGCAGAAGTTTCGATCAGAAAGTATTATTTCACTATGCGAAACGATACGTTCGATGTGCTTATTTTTTTTTGTTGACACTAGGGCTTGTCGGTTTTCAAAAACCGGTTTTTTTTGTCAAAATTTGTGAAATTCGAAAACCGGGTTTTCAACTTCGTAACCGGTTGTGCCGAATTTTCCATAAACGAGTCATAAACAAAGGACAAAAAATTTGGATCTTTTATTTGATGACTTAAAGACCATATGCTTCACAACATTACCAGTGAAAGGGTATTTTCGATATCAGAAAATTTTGTTACAACACGATCAGTGGACGCTTTCTGTTTTCTTAAATCATATTTTCTGAAAAGTAACAGCAAATAATTTCTTGTTGTGCATTATTAAGTATATAAACAAACAACATTAAAAAAATGAACTTTTTCCTTCTATTTTAATTGAATTATCCATTTTTTGTAAAACTTCGAAAACCTCATCATGTCGAATGTCAACGTATTGACATTCGACAACCGGTTTTTGGATAAGCCCTAGTTGACACTATGTAGTGAAAACCCGACGTGTTCCAGCAGCAGAGACGTTCTTTTGGGAGGGGGTGTTGAAACCCTCCCTAAATTTGAAAAAGCATACATTTATCTATTAATTAATTTTGACGTAATGTTTGGGTAGACGAAATAGAAAAATAGCTAGTTGGCAGCTTTTGCCTCTTGTGAAACAAGTTCAAATGACCTCCCTGTCCCGCAGTCTAAATACATTATTTCCTGTGACAATTTCTTTGTTGGCTGTTATTTTGTGACAGCGGAAATTTTCTCGTGTTCAAATGATTATTTGAAATTTGGAATATTTATAGTTCCAGAGTAAAATGTTCGCAAAGTACCGTGCAATTATGCAGCATACGGGAGAAAAGTGAAGAACGGAGTGAACTGTGAAATGTAATTATGTATAATATATAATATAAAAAGAATGAAATGTTCACCTATATCCAAGATAGCCACTACTTCGTTGCCATCTTTCGGAGAATAGTAGGATCATTTTTTCATTATTATTATTATTTTACAGTCGCAGTCGCTCAGCGAAGTGCCTTTAGAGATGGGCTGTACAATTACTATATAATAATAGTATTGAGTATTCAGTAACCAAAACATATTTTCAGCTCCCGTTTTACGCGGTAAATACGTTCGCTAATATCCCACGTAATTAGAAACCATGTCAATATGTTAATTTAAATGTTTGATATTATTTTTAAATGTTAATACAAGGTGTGTTATGGGTATATGCAAGCTCAGTGGTCTAGTGATAAACGTTGGAAATTCTCATGCTGAGACCCGGGGCGGTAATCCCTTCCGTAAAAAAAGTAAAATATTTTTTATTATCTCTACACATTCCAATCTACTCACATTAAAAATAGTGATGTGATGTTTTCAATATTATCTACTTTACCCACTTCAGAAGATGTATGTATTGCAAAGCGATCGGTTCATCGATGTTCCTAACATCATTATTGAGTAAGCTATTTGTATTTTTTCCTTCTGTTGTGTTACTTTTTAGAAATCCATGTGCTCCACATTTGGAACGAACTTTGCTTAAAATGAAAATAAAGCCAAGGATTCCATACGGATAAAAAAAATGGTGACTTTTTATTATTATCAGATAACCGGTATTAAATAAAAAACTTGTTATTATTATAAGCCCACCTCTATAAAATACCGGCTCGCCGACCGCAGTAAACTGGCAACCGCCGAGCGAAGTCAATGTCTATGGTACACTCAATTCTATTTTCAAAACTGCCGAGAACTCGTTCAAACTTAAGTAAAACAAACATCAGTGTTAGTTTTAAAATATAACATATTGTATTACTCGTGTATAATTCAAACAGTGAATAAGAAGTTTTGGCGTATTGTGTATGGCAGACAATGTGAACAGTGGAAAATAAAAAAAGGCAGAGTCGATGTGTTAGCCTCTGTGATATCAGCAGGAGATGTATGCAGCAGCTTTTGCAGTTCTGCATTGTATGCACTGATTTCTTGGATCATATTCCGCGGTTATGTGAAATAGGATTCGCAGTATAGTGTGTAAGAAAAATATTAAATAAATTAAATAAAATTTTGTTTCTCTGTGTATAACCATAATGAATAAACCGTACTGTCAGGATATATTCATGAATTTTATAAAAGCTAAACAAAAAGAACTATAAAAGCTTTGTTAAGCTTTGAAGGTGATCTCATCGCATATTATGGAACACTTAATATTTTATTTTAAAATAACGAAACAACCACTTACTGTCAGATAACACACCGCTATTTTCTAAGTAAATAATATTACAATTGATACAGTTTTATGATCGTGTGTACTATTTTTTTTGGCAGAATTAACTTTGATATAAATGTGATTAATAGTATATAAAAAAATGGAAGTCTTATCCGATTTACACAAAGTAAATAAACAAGATAGTTAAATAAATATTGTATTATATATTCTTACAATATTTCACTTAATAGAATTTCCCGCTAATTTGATATTGATAGTAGAATTCGATTGGTAGCTAGGCAAAAAATGACATATTTGCAAGCCAATTGGAATGTACAGACAAGGTTACCTGTTAACATTTTCTTATAAGACAATTAAATACTTACAAATTAGCATTTATAATATTGCACTGAATAATTTCTTTAATTTATATATTATGCACTGAAACATAATGGATTTTGAATCCACTAAAAAAGGTTTTTCGGTTTGTTTATGAATATATGCAATTATTTTTTACTAGGAGCTCTGTATTATTTTTTGTTGTAAAAAATTCTTCTCCGTCACATAATTTGATAGGGATGGTTTATAAGTTAGACTTCATTAATAAAGATATCACATAATAAATACATTTTGTTTATATGTAGTAATCAATACATTTAATAACTGTTATTTTTTTAACATACGATATGAACTTTTTGGAACATGTCAATTTTACAAGGGCAAATTGGTCCCCCAGTAGGGTAACCACCATACAGCGGGGACTATGCAACGCATAAGGGCCCTTCGTCTCAGGTGCCCCCAAATTTATATCTGTGTTTAAATAATAATAATAAAAAAAAATAAAAATACTATTAATTGAATAATTTTTGAAACTCCCTGCCAAAAGGTAAATAGTTAGGGCATTTTTACCTGTACGTGCGAAATAAAAGTAACGGATTTGTTCTTTGTAATTATCGCCAGCTAAAAATTCTCGTAAAAAGACGTATACTGTCCTTAATTAACAACTCGAGGTCGTCCTTTTCTATACATCAATTTATTTTTGTAACAAAACAATAGGGCCCCTTTGATACCTTTTGCATACGGGCCCAGATTTTCTAGTTACGCCATTGATATTTGCTCGCTGAAATGCCCACGTCCCCCTTCAACACCTACACGACGTCCTTATCAGGGTCGTTAAAAAGCTGTCAGAGATGTTTTATCATTCAAGCTCTGTTCTTCTGCGTACTTCTGACGGTTTGCTGACGGTTTGCAAGCCATCAGAAGTACGCAGAAGAACAAAGCTTCTGAAATCATTCAATATACTTAAGATCTAGGTTTGTCTAAATAAATCTCAATATATTTTTGATGGATTTGGCGATAATTTTGTGGAGGTCATTTTTAATATAAAATTAAATTTGATAACTATATTATTGCACTTGTTGTAATACAAAATGCAACACGTGTTTCGCTTTTTTGACAAGCATAATCAGACTTAACATCGCAAGGCTTACGAACGAAATACAATTATGTTACATTCGTAAACCTAACCTTAAACTCGTTAACTCTGATGAAGCATCATCATAGTTAACATAGCTAGGTTTACGAGTGTAACATAATTTTATGTCGCATTTCGTAACACAAGAGGAATTACAAAGTTATTATCAAAATTAATTTTATATTATGAAAATTATCACCAACCAACTGTTGTTGACCGATGTCTTATCAGAATCGTCAGTTTCAGCAGCAGTAAAGACAATCGTTTGCTTTGATTTTTTTTGTACAGCAGATTAAAATCGAAGCTTCATTTTTTTTCTCTCAATATTTATGTAGTAGGCCTGAATCGTTTTTTTTTGTAGTTCTGAATTAGACACATTACCCGGTTAATTGTTTGAAAACGTGATGGTAAAATTTAGTGCACGACAGGGTGCCAAAACATCGCGAATACACCTTCTCCAAAACCTCAATCTGTCGCTCGCTCGCTCGTAATATTTTTTTTATTATTGCTTTCAATACTGATATCAGCACAGAACTGAAATTACACTAGCGGCATGAAACTATTTTAATCCTTAGATTTTTTAACACAATTTTATTATGAATGCTTAGCAAATAAAAAAAAGATTTAATAAGAGAAAAATGTGTTATTATTTTTAAGTATCATAGAAACATAGATTTTTTAACAGCATTGTGTTTTATTGATTGAATTTGCAATAGTTTAGTAGACCTCCATTGTAAAAAAAGTATTTTAGGTCTACAAATATTATTTTATATATGGTTGATTGCTAATTTGACTTTTCCCTTATAGTTCTGATGAGGACATAATCCGAAATAGTTATTTGCAGAAATAAAATACTTTGATATTTTTTTAATCTAATTGAGTACATTGTGTTTTGACTTTTACTTGCAGTATTTCGTCTTTACTATTTGAATAAGGCGACTGTAATTTCCTGATAAATATCGAGGAGTGAGAGTTTCATGAAAGTTATAAATACCACAGCATTATTTTTAAAATGTTAGATCATAATGTGATTCCAACCCGATGCAATAATTCTTTAGATACAGCCAGGGCCGGCGCTACCATACAGGCGAAATAGGCAATCGCCTAGGGCGCAAATCATTAAGGGGCGCATAAATTGAGTAATAAATTATTTTTTATATTCTAATAACAAATAATAGTTTAAACTTGTATCTGTTCGTTATAAGTATATATCGTATTCTATATACTTCGAAAAAGGTAGGTTGAGCGACTGACTAACAAACAGTTCTCGTAAAAAAACTTCTTTTGAGATACCCCCATTAGGAGGCCATATGATTCACATTAAGAGCGGACAGGCATATCAAAAAAATATTCCATAATTTGTTAAAAAGGGGGCGCGCCAATAACCGTTGCCTAGGGCGCCAAAAAACCTCGCGCCGGTACTGGATACAGCATATTATGATACGGAACAATAAATTGAACTTAACAAGAAATCCTAGTGAAATATCAACATTAACGTGTCAAATTTTATCTGCTTTTAAATTAATTACAAGAATTTCCACCTTTTTATTTAAATTGGAAAAATAATTCTTCCGATAGATTCGCAGGCTGAACTTCTTGTGGCCTTTTCAATGCGTTTATGCTCAGTAGTGCCTGTCGGTTTTCAAAAACCGGGTTTGAAAAACCGTTTTTTACAACTTGGTAGCCCGTTTTCGATATGAATTATTTTATTATTCAATTAGAAACGTTAATATTTTTAACTTGAAACGCCTTGGTTACAAATAAAATGAGATGAAATTTGTAGCATTTGTTAAAAATAATATATTGTAATATTTATTCTAATATTGAAAACACTTTTGCTATGAATTTACACTCTAATATACTTGTCGAGAACAGGGCAGTGAAAATTAGTTCACCACCGAATACAATTTAAGTTTATTTTACTAACAGCATATATAATAGATAAACGAAGATTAGCGAAAAAAAAATCGCTATTTTAATTGAATTATCCCTTATTGTGAAACTTTGAAAACCGGGTTTCATTAAATTTTTGATCGATTTTTTTAAACCTTGGTTTTTATTTAAGCTTAAATGTTCAGACATAATATGAACTCATACCGCTAAAATACGTAATGTGCATCTCATAAATAGAAGTTGATAGGTATGTGCATGCGTATTTTTTTGTTGATTATTAATTATTATATTGGGAAGCACGGACACTTGTGATAATAATTATCTAGCACTCACGTTTAGTCTAAATTTGCCATATAATTCATTTGCAACGCCACTGATGCTGGTAAGTGAATCATAATAAATTACATTCTTACCGTCAATAGAAAACGTTTTCTCGCGATCTGTAAATTCGTGGGTATTGTTATATTGATATGACGTGAAGAATTTCGAACACTTTCATAATGTCAAAAGAATTTTATTACCGTTACAATCAAAAGGTCAACCGTCAATATTTTTATATCAACCGTTTGAGAGGCGCTGGTCTTGAATGGATAAACAAGTCGCTATAATTAATAGATGAAAAAACGAGCAAACATTTAATGGATCGGGAGATATATTATTTATTTTATTGGCTCGACTACATTAGTGTTATTTATTAAGATTATTTTTTACAATATAAAATCAGACCTTATTGCCAAAGTTATTGATTGCTCAACGGAGCAATGATACTTAAGACAATAATTGTATTGCCCCCTGCTGTCGAAAACTTCTAAATATATTCAATTTTGAGCACGGTTTCGCTCTATTTTTTAATTTTAATTATATCAGTATGAAACTTCGGGACCGTGGTCGAATGGTCAACGTCGTAAGCTTCGGTCGCGGTGCTCACAGTTTTGAATTAGAGATTGCAATACCGATTTTGAAAATGCAAAAATATCGGTATTCCGGTATTAGAAATTTACCAAAATCATCTATGATACCTATGCATATAATTTTTTTTAACAGTATTGTTTGCGACGAATCAAAATATTTGAAAACGGCCAAGAGTTTTGTCAACATTGGCATGTTTCAGAATTAAAAATTCTTTAAATAATATTAGCCCCTTTTGAGTCTCATATTTTTCCATGCCCCCCAATTTTTCGATACTCTGGGATTGAAGGATTCCAATGTTTAGCTTTTTCCAGAATTTACAATTTAAAAAACTCAGGAAGTAACGGAATTCTTAAAATGAAAAGACCGTTTTCAAAATATTTTTACGCTGCCCGATTTTCAAAACCTGAGAGTTTATGGATATTTGCCCGTGGGTCGTGGCCAGGGATGGGCTGGAGGGGGCTCGGGGGGGCTCGCGCGAGCCCCTTGTTAAATTTCGGCACGGCCGGCGAGCCCCTTATTAAGATAAGAAAACCATTCGTCTTAGATCAAATCTGCATCTAACTGCAATTTCTGTAGATGGTTAAACTTTGTTATAAAACAAGTGGTGTTTGTGATGTCAAAAAATTCTCTCCGACCCTTCCGATCCTTCAATTCAACTGTGCGTGACGAGAGCGATTAGTTAATAACTAGTACTGTCTTAGCCATATCCTTCTATCCCTATTCTTTGAAAAAGAGAGATTGATCGACTGAGTAACAAACAGTTTTCGTAAAAAAAACTTCTGTTGTGATGCCTCCATTAGGATGCCATATACTCCACATTGGGAGTGGACATAGATTTTAAAAATGTATGAGATTTACCGAGCCCCTTGTTAAGATATTGGCAGCCCATCGCTGGTCGTGGCCCCCCTAAAACTGTGCTATGACTATGACTCCCCTAAAATTATTATAAAGCTCACCCGCGTATGATATATGTATCGAAATACCGATTTTGATTTTCTCGTCTGTTATTGCAATCCCAACTGGCTCTTTTTCTTAGAATACCAGTATTGAGTTTTTTAATAACGGTATTTAAGTTGAAATACCGAAAAACCGGTATTTAATCCTTAGTTCGAGTCCCAGTTTGGTCAGTTTCATTTTCAAATCGATAAATGCATTTCTGTTCGAAGAATGAATTGCTCCACAGGGCGTAGAAAGATTTTTAGTGAACTACTACTCCTTATCTTTCTATCCACATTCGCTCTAAAAACAAGAGAAAAAAAAGAGAGTAAATGAGAAATGAAAAATTTACATTATACATATGTAAATTGAATTGAAGCAAACATGGGAAAAAAATCGTTTACGTGTTGTACACTTACATTTAAACACATTCATTGAATTAATCAGCTTATAATAGATATTTTTTCTTAAGTCAGGACACTTGACAACATGTACTGAAATATGCAGATTACAAAAAAACTCGTCAAAATAATCTAATGATTAATTGAACGGATCAATTAATGCAAAATAAAGATTCTTTGTCTATCTATATTTAAATTTGTTTGTAGTTAGCTGTCTCACATAAGAAATAGGATAAATTGCCCGCCGGTGACTTAATTGAAGCAATGTTCAATTAAATGAACAGCATCACGTTCTGTCTTGAGGATTCATCAGAGGTTGTCCATAAATACGTCACACAATTTTGAGTATGTTTTGTCTCCCTTCCAGTATTTTCACATTTCATCACAAAATATTTTACCGTAATACACAGATAACATGCTCAATAAAAACGTGGTTTTCGTGACTGGTTTACTGTCACTCTCGTTGACACTTTTACGGAGCATCGGAAAAGCTCATTATTTGTTAACTAGTGCAGTGCTTTCCAAACTTTTTCATACAACGACCCCCTAAATCTGCAATAATAATCCGCGCCCCCCCTGATGTACATGTACGCGGCGGAAGTACTGAACCAGTGTATCTTTATAATTTTATTGAGAATTTATTTCGTTTGAGTATTGAATCCGTAAATCATTAACACTTTTCTTAACCGCTTAAAATGACAGACTTTTTAAAGAATTGCACATGTTTCGATTATCTCAAACAAAAATATAAATTAATAATATAATAATAAATGTTTTGCATCAAACAAAAACTGTCTAAAATAAGTGAATGTAATACCGATTAGTTTGTAGTTTGGCATTTCAAATTATAACAGCTATTCGACTCTGGACGCCATGGTGTCTAATGCGAATGTAAGAATAAATTAAGCATTGTATATCTCAACAATCATGTACATAAGTGTACGGTCTATTTCTGCTATTACTTAATGCTCATGATCAATAAATTATATTGCTTGGGCGAGTGCAATAATAACGTATCGTGTTGCAAATCCATTTGATATTGTTTCTGACATTAACACGCTGTGTCTCGGCAACTCAATAAATATTTTAATCTTAAAAGTTATTCTTCCAAGGTGCCAATCTGGGTAATAATTTCTCGAAATATTTGCAATTGAGGGTGATTTCGGCCGATTAGAAAAGCCATTTTCGAGTTAGCAGAAAATACAAACATAGTAAATGTAACCTTTTTGAAATCGTCATTGCTTTAAACCAGTGATCGCCAAACGGTCGCTCGCGAGCTAACGGTAGCTCGCGTAGGATATTTTATCATATTTATAAATTTGCCTATAAAATTTGAATCATTCAAATTATGTACACTCCCACAGATTTTGTCACTAACGACCCGGGTTTCGCCTTTCGGCATCTTCAGGCGTTCAAGCGCACGGATGAACTTGAACTGACCACTTTGCCACTTTTTGACTTTGTCACTAACTGTCGTTAGTGACAAAATCTGTGGGAGTGTACATAATTTGAATGATTCAAATTTAATATTGAAATTCCACCAAGCACCTTCAGTCGAAATCTTAAATTGCCTATAAAATTTTATTATTGAACTTCGAAAATAAAAAAAATTGAATGAAGACATTGTTTTGTTCTACCTACTTATGTGAATCAACGTTTTATTATATGAAGGTGGTTAAGAGTAAATATAGAAACAGACTCACAGATGTACATCTTGATAATTGCATTTGGATGAAAGTGACAAGGTACAGGAGGAAATGAATGCCATTCTTTTCACTAATTATTTTTACTCGTTATTTTTCCTTTTATTTTTATATTTATTTTTACTCACACTTATTATTTTGTTTATAAATATATAATGTATGTTTAATTAGAAAATCTGATGTTCTAATTTATTTTAAGTAATATAATAATATTATGTATGGTACGATAAGGGCCGATGATAAAAAACTATAAAGAAGGAATATGTATAGGTAGCTCACCAGACAATTTCAATTTCTGAAAGTAGCTCACATCCTTATTGAGTTTGGAGACCACTGCTTTAAACTATATACGGTAAAGCCTCATTTAGATCAACCGACTATTTGGCAGACCAACAATGTTAACTGAGTATAATTTTTTTTACGCAATTAAGCTCATTTTAAAGTAAGCCTGTTTAAGCACGACGAAAACGTGAGCGAGGGGGTGTTACAGGTGGTGGGGGTATCCACTCGGCCGAGAAAATAGAAACGATGGTACAATCCCAATAGAAGTACATCAAAAAGTGCATACTCTATTTGAACGGAGTACATTTTGCTTCCTAAAAAACGCCCCACTTCCCCGCAAACAAAAAATCCCTCATAAATGCGTATAACAAAATCTTACCTACGCTAACTTAGTACGCTATTTTAGACCTTATTATACCTTACGTAAGATGCTAATTTAGAATGCCAGAAGTTATTCCATACGTTATTCCAGACGTTATTCCATTAAATAGTTTGACTAAAACATTTTGCTAGAGATGTGAATTTCATAATTTAATACATTTAATATTTATTTAAAATGCGAACAATATCTTGAAATAAAATAAGAAATGATTTTATTCTCGTTAGATTGAAATCTAAGAATCTAAAATATTTATATTATCGAATTGAATTATATCAGTAGTACATAATTGGTTGTAGTATAAAATAAATTGTAAACGAAAAATTCTAAATTTATATGATGTCAGTGTAGCTACTTACTACCACCATGGATTATTTCTCAAAGAAAATATGTATATCGGAAAAAAAAATCTGCTGTATTGTAGTGGGGCCGATATTTTTGATTATATTGAAAAGAAATATCATTCATATGTTTTTAATATTGAAAATTGACATACACAGTATTATATACTTTTATTTTCTTACCGATACTCATATATGATGGTATTACTTGCAAACACGGCTTATTCCAAAATGGTTAGAAATATGAATCTTGAATTTCATTTTGAAAAACAATGTTCATTTAAAAGTTTTTTAAGTCTTATATTACTTTGAAATGATATTTTGGATGTTTTCAAGCCATTTTTGGGGCTGATTTCTAAAAATACTTTCAAAATTTATTTTTATTTACTAAATTACATTCACGGTTCATGTTTCAACAACTTTGGATAAGCTGGGTTTCCAAGTAATACCTTCATATTATACGTTCACTTGATAAATGCAAACAATGTGATTATCAAATATTAAACATAATTTATCAAATTGTAATTGCAACATGATAATTTAATAAATAATTTAAAGAAACGAAATTAACAACGAAAGACGTGAAAATATGAAAATATCACCGGCCATCTCTAGCGTGCTCCTGTATATAAACCTTTAGTAGTACGTTCGTTTATTGAGTGCGCGTCGATATAATTAAATACGTATGATACCGTTTAAAAAACATGTACCGAAACGATTTGTATTTACTTGCTCACTTTAATCACTCGCCCAAATCCCGTGCATTGCGTTCAGATTGTTTTGTATTCGGCCGAGTTCACTCTCTCGGCCGCATACTCGTTTGGTCTAAACGAGGTATGTATAAAAACGAATTTTCCTTCTCCACTGACTCCTGATTTTCCATACGTATTTATTTACTGCAATATCCAGTGGTGTCGCAAGCCTTGAGCGTATAAAAAATGTTTTTTCTTAAGCCGGGAGTCCCCAAGACTTGGAGGCGTGCACTCAAATACAGTAACAGAATTATCCAAGATTAATATATATTTCAATGTACCAGAGGTTTTAATTTTTCCGATTCTAAGCTAAAGAAATGCGACCCCAATACCCACATTTTCTTAAATATTTATTTTAATATGGGTGATACAATGTTTATAATTAAGGTATTCTTATATCATAGTTTTTTGGACCTTTTGTAGTTTATATAAATACGCGATAACGCCCCGAAAGCGCCCGCTTATCAGCGATCGTTCGTAAGATAGCTGAGCTAAACGCCTCAGTTGCAAATTCATATTTATGCTGAGATGACGACTTTTTTACGCGCAACTTAAAATATGATTATTTATTAAAAAACCACGGATTTTTATAAAAAAAAATGTATGAGGAATGATGCAGAGAGATATTTTAAAGCCCTTAGACTATTTTTTTTTGAAATTCATAAGAATAAGGCCAATAATGATGAAACCACTGAGGTCCCTAAACGATCCCCATCGGCAGAGAAGTATTTTTCTAGTCTTCGAGCCGCGAGAGTTTTAAAGAAGATCGCCATTGATTTTCATATATTCAGTGTTGTCACCTAAACAATTAAATTGAAGAGATTGCATAATTTGTCGCTATTAACTATTGCAGTTTGTAAACGTGGATAAATAAATACATTATTTATCACGTTCTACGATTCAGATGAGCTGTTTGTTCCCTAACGTGTCGTATTTCTTTACACAAACTCAGATAGTAGAAATATTGTTATAAATCTCGTATATAATATGTTCTTAGTATCATATTTCACGACAAAAATTTCTCCATAGCCCAGATTATATAATTTATGTATGAAGTATAAAACTTCATTGTATTTTGTTGCCATTTCTTTGTTAACCTGATCTGTGCCGTGGGGTATTAATATGGTCGTGCATGGAGGGCCGTGATTTTCTTTCAAAAAATAAAATCTAATAAATATGTACTTTTTTGACATATAATAATAGTACATCACAATGGGTCATTTCCGCAATCATTTATCGAAAAACGTTTCAAAAACAGAAATTACCGCCACGTTAGCGTATCCCTGCTAGCAACAAATTTGAACACATTTGAACAATTTTGAACAAACAAAAAAGCTTTTTTCAAAATCGATGTATTTTAAATTACGAAACAATATCTTTAAAATTTAAGTATCTCACTATGATTCCAAAAGATGTCACTATATGCATGATATTTTAAAATTATTAAATACGTTTCTTGTAGCCTTTAAACCGCGTCTCAAGTACTGCGTATAAACACGCACATTTTGTATGGCCGGCCCTACGAGCACGAAATTGTATGGCGTGCTAACACGCCCGTGGCAGAAAACCGGTTAATAATATTGAGCGTAAATATAACTGTATGAGTCTTATCAAACACTTAACTAAAAATGCGTTTGTATTATTTGTAATAATATTCTCCATTATTATATTAACTATTTCATAGTTAAACAAATTAATTGAAAACTCGACTTTCATTCACATTAATGTTGATAATATCTCCTGAAAATGAATCCCACAATGGATTCCAAAATTTTAAAAATAATTACCTGTGTCTTTGCAAATCAATCAATTAAGAAATCGAATTCTTTATTTTGTCTCTTTAAAGAGACGGGGAACTAGAACATACATACAGATATAACAGACAGTCATTTTCGTTGATTCGGCTTGGGGTGCGCAGTCATATTATAGAGGTATTTATAGTTAGTTTTCGACTAGCGCGATTTTAAACAAACATAAGGTTTTAGACGTATTTTCTCGATAACACTATTAACTTTTTCTATGGAAATACAATCAAAAAGCATCAATGGAAAATGGAGTTTAAATCACAGTGTTTTCCAGACATAAACAACCATTTTATTATGAACTAGCCTGCGAAACTTAACCTGGGGCCCAATCAGATTTTGTGTGAGGCTTAAAACAATTAAAAACTCTGGTATTGTTTGCAAAAAATACGTAAAACAATGAGTATTTTGGATAGTCAGTATTTTTGTGAACTTACATTTATGTATGTTATGTCACTATATTTTGTATAGTCCTGTCAATCCTGTTTTTATGCGATTTCGAAGTTATGCGGTTTTTTATAAATGCATTTTTTTTTAATGTTCTATATTTAACGATATATAACAATGTTCAATATTACATTGAGAGCATGTATCATTGTATTTTGGATAGAATAGAGAATGAATCATAAACTCAACCGACATTTGGAAAAAAATACGATTTTGGACTGTTTAAATCATGTTGCATCTGCCATCGCTGAATTAAGTCCACCTACTTGGGTGTGTTACAGTCGATGAAACCATTTAAAAATCGGTAATATCTGAAATGATTACTGTAGCACACGAGGTGGAGAAAGGTTTGATGCTATAAGTGACGATGATGTCATTAATTTAATTTTAATTATTGACAAAAAACCAGAAAACAATGACGAACTGGAAGAAACTCCAGTTCCTTCACTGCGAAAATAATTCAAGAAGCTCTCCAACTTTTCAGTAAATTAGAAGATCATTTCATTCTAAATGATTCAAATTCTGAACGCGCATTTAAGTTTCAACGATATCTTAAAAACAAACTGCATAACCAATTCTGAAAATCTGAACAAACTCTGATCACTAATTTCATTGTTAGAAAAAAACCATAGTTTTATTAAATTTATGCGCAGCTTTTTCCGAAAAAGAGTGATTTAGAGCCACATGCTTTAAAACACACTTAGTGTATAATATTTTAGTGTATATATTTTTAGTGTATATTTTAACTCGCTGTTTCAAAGTTATGCGGATTTTAAAATTTATGTAAGGTATCCCCACTTTTTCTATGGAAGTCATGTCTTTTTTTGTGCGATTTTTTATGCGATATTTCGTGGAACACATCTATCGCATAAAAACAGGATTGACTGTATGTGGTATTAGTATGTATTACTATTAATATTATACGGAGCATATAATTTAGCACAAACGGGCATGCTGCCCAGACGAAAAAAAGTCAAGTGCATACTGCTAAACTAGACACTTATTATTAAGGGAGTATCGAACACTCAACATGATTTTTACAGTTGTCATAGCATAAATGATTTTGTTTTAACTGTGTTGCAGTATCAAAAAAATCAAATTTCAGTTACGAGTTGTAAATGTCAAAAAATCTATATGGTAAAAGGTTACTTTCAATTTTTTCCAGAATATTACGAGAACTTAACGAACAAGTTTGACACACACGAATTTTCAGCTTACGCGACAACGTTCAGAAAGAATATTAATCGCGTAAGTCGAGTACTTCCTTAACTTCAGTAAAGAAGCAATGAAATTAATTGATTTTGATAAGTAATGTTAAAATGTGTATAACCAGTTCATCCCTATAAGGTTCGTCGACGTCAAATATTTCTTCATGATAAAATGAAATCGGTTGTATCGTCTAAGGATGGCAACACGATTTTACCGAATCTGGGATCCCGGTATTCCACCTGTTTTTTCAATACCGGGCATAAAAATGGAAAATAACGGTACCAATGTTTGTAAAAATTAATTCCTGAACCACAGAAAAGCGTTGCATCTGAGATGGCTGCCTCAATATTGACAGATTTGCGATATAATGGACTTCCATGTCATTGAACACTAATCCACAAATCGTTAGATGAATAACTCTATGAAGCTATATTTTCTAGAATTCGGGTGTCGCAACCGAAGCCAATGACGTTAAAAACAAGCAGTGGTGCCAATACGTTAACAAGGTGCTCGCTTTATATTAAAGCAATTCTCGGTGTTCTGAGGAAGAAGTGAGATTTTTTTTATCACTCCGACGGAATTATATGCAATACTTAAATAAGCAATCGATTATTACTTAATACATTTATATTATGTAACAATATGCAATTTATCGTAAACTTAATGGCCAAACATGTACTACTGTGTACACTGAAGCTGTCCTAGATAATATTATATATAAGTCAGAAATTGCAGTTATTTAGTCATATGATCTGAGAATATTGTTTTCTCTTAGGTTAACAACAGGCTTGCCGGCCTTAGTGAAATTTAATAAGCGGCTCGAGCGAGCCTCCCGAGCTCACCCTTGACTACAGACCCATGATAATTTTAAATAACGGATACATTAAAAAGTACCGGCTTTGAATTTTTCGTCCGGTATTGCAGTCCCTTCTCCCGCCGTATCGAAAAAGAACATTCGGTTCGTCCACGACTCCACGCGTACCAAATTAACGCGCACCATAATAATTCACTATTCAACGCCGGGCCGCTGTAATAGGGAGTAATGTGGTCATTGGTCATTGGCCAAGTCGCATCCGAGTGCCAGAGCGTGATGCCCAAAAAGGTAATCCATCCCGTTTCGTGACCCGACGATAATTGGTACAATATAAGCTTACTATTTATATGCAGGTGTCGGTTAGCTAATGTGCTTTCTGCAAAAAATAATTAATGAAGATATTTAGAATTAGTGTGACGTTTTGGACTATAACTTGTAATTCATTTTCATTAATGTTTTCTGATGAACGAGTCACTTTTAAGAACATTCGCAAATAATAGACGGATTTTTAAAATTTAGTGTTTGAAATATTGTATAGTGATTTCTTTAAAGTGTGCATATTATACATTTTTATTGTTTCATATAATCAGTGGTGTAGTGGGGCCAGGTCGGTGACCTGGCACCTGAAAATGAGCCAGGGCTCCCCCCTGCCACCTTTATGACTTATTCAAAATAATCTTCATACAATTTAAAATCATTATATCAAAATTGATCGTCAATTTTTGGTTTACTTGAAAGTTTTTTGTATTTTTATCATCAAATGCATCTTACAAAAAGTGAGTACGGTTTTTTTAATAATTGCGCTTTTTTTATTGATTTAATTGTTAAAACTTGTGTTTTTTTTTAACTTCGGGCGGATATAAAAAAAATAGGAAAGAAATCAATGACCGACCTGGTACCTGGTATTTATTTACCACTGCACTGCATATACTAGCCATATACAGGCTAGATTTATTACATTTCAGCACTAAATGTGGAGCTTATGGACTACTAATGAGGGTATCCCAACAGAAGTTATTCTTCGAGGACTGCTTGTTATTTAGTTGCTCAACCCAGATTCGTTTAACGACGCATAGAGATAGCAACATACTGACCATTTGTCTTTTCCTCACACTAATTTTCTTTTTATATTCTGATCTGATCTGATCTACTAGAAGTCCATATTGTGAGCGGGAAAGACAAAAAGGCTCCATCGAGGAGATATGCACGAATTTAATAATGGAACGCAAGTTTAATAATACCAAATTTAATTTTACATCTAAATAAATAAATTAATAAAAACACAATAATCCTTTGTACTTCATTCCACTTTATTTAATATGTCAGGACCGGTTTCGCTCATTACGAGCATCGTCAACTGATAAGAAATATAATTTAACAGTGCTATTTATACAAAATGAACAGTTATAAACAACAATTGGCATTGAAAAGAAAATACCAATTACGTTAAAAGTGATTCTAAAATAGCACAAAATTAAAATGTTTAACACATCTAACATATAATTAAAAAGTCATCTCAGATTAATAAATTTAGAATGGGAATTGAAAGTAATTACAAACATAATTAAAATTTGGGAATTCTTTGACAAAGTGATACAATAAAAATAATGACATTAATAATGACAATAATATAGTGAATAGGCTTAATGATAGTTAAGAAAATTTCCCCTCTTCCAAGTAGTTGGTAAGTGTACATACTTAAACAAAATCGACAGCCAGGAAGATTCTGAAAAAGAAATTTTTCAAAGACCATATCAATTCTAACAAAGATATATATATATATATATATATATATACATACCTATATATATTTTAAATTATATAAAAGAATAGTTAACAAGGGCTAATGCAATGGATAAAGTAACGGGGAACTAGCAAATATTAATTGATCGTTCAAAAGATCTGAATCAGGTAAAAATTTGAATCTATTGATTTCTAGGATTTCCTGTTTGTCTAGTTTGACAGACTTGTTATTTAAATGTAGAACTTTAAAATTTCTACTAATATCGAAAGTGTGATTATTTTGAAACAGATGGTTTCCAAATGAAGACTCTGTTTCAACCAAAAGAAACCATCTGTTTCAAAATAATCACACTTTCGATATTAGTAGAAATTTTAAAGTTCTACATTTAAATAACAAGTCTGTCAAACTAGACAAACAGGAAATCCTAGAAATCAATAGATTCAAATTTTTACCTGATTCAGATCTTTTGAACGATCAATTAATATTTGCTAGTTCCCCGTTACTTTATCCATTGCATTAGCCCTTGTTAACTATTCTTTTATATAATTTAAAATATATATAGGTATGTATATATATATATATATATATATATATCTTTGTTAGAATTGATATGGTCTTTGAAAAATTTCTTTTTCAGAATCTTCCTGGCTGTCGATTTTGTTTAAGTATGTACACTTACCAACTACTTGGAAGAGGGGAAATTTTCTTAACTATCATTAAGCCTATTCACTATATTATTGTCATTATTAATGTCATTATTTTTATTGTATCACTTTGTCAAAGAATTCCCAAATTTTAATTATGTTTGTAATTACTTTCAATTCCCATTCTAAATTTATTAATCTGAGATGACTTTTTAATTATATGTTAGATGTGTTAAACATTTTAATTTTGTGCTATTTTAGAATCACTTTTAACGTAATTGGTATTTTCTTTTCAATGCCAATTGTTGTTTATAACTGTTCATTTTGTATAAATAGCACTGTTAAATTATATTTCTTATCAGTTGACGATGCTCGTAATGAGCGAAACCGGTCCTGACATATTAAATAAAGTGGAATGAAGTACAAAGGATTATTGTGTTTTTATTAATATAATGCCTTTCCACCAAGTATTGACAGTGAACACCCTAAAAGTGATAAATAAATAAAGCTCATTTGTTTATCAGTAATTCTTCTTTCTGAAAATTTTGTCCTTTTGGTTTAAGATTCTGTCAATGAATTAAGCACGCTTCGGAGCCAAATTAAATTATTGTGGTCGACACAGTCCGATGTTTGGGCTGACAACACAATGTCTGGATTAAATTAACATCGGCGCAAACTGCACCTCTTAGAGCGCTCGCTAGATGTCCAATAAATTTGACTCTCGCGAGGATATAAAAATTTAACCCCCCAATAAAAGAAACCATTAAGTTACTATCGTTTAACCAAACAAAAATTCCAATCTAAAATGCGTGTCATATATTTTTAAGTCTAGCCCATTATAGGTGTTAAGACATAAACGTAGTTATCAAATTAGTTTTCAGACTGACAATACTATCAGTATGATACTGTTGTGATTTTTTTGTGATTGTTTAAGTTATACGGATAATGATTCCTGACAAGGATAGCGATAGACGTTTAACTACTCAATGCAAGATTGTATTTGTATCTCATCTTTTTTAAAATACGTCGGCTAGGCAATTTAGAATTTTCTACTACAGGTAGTCGCATCATGCACCTATGCGTAACACTGGAAATAATGCCAGAATTATATACTTTGGTTATTACCTAGTAATATTGTAAAAAAACGATCGATATAAATAATATAAAATTGTTTGATACAAAAAAAAATATAATGTGTTGTTGTACATATTTGTAGATGTCTAAGAATTTGTGTTTTGGACGAATATTTCTCGAATATATGAGATTTTCTCTGTCGAAAAAACGAGACGAAATCTATACTTTTTCTTTTAATCAATAAAATCTTCAAAATTCGGCGATAGTTGGTCGTGTTGGTACGCGAACGTTTTATAATTTTATCGTTTTGCAGAAAAAATGTTAGAAGAAGGATTTTCTGCAATTATCTAATAAATAAATAGCTAGATTTCTTCAAGACCATAACAATTGAAAACTTTTACACGCTTTTACTTATATACTATTTAATATATTGATATTTAAAAAAATATATGAAACGCAAAAATGATGAATTTTACACAGTCAGTGGTAGTGAACAACAGTAGAATTCTTAAATTAATTTTCTACACTCGTCGAAATTTTTTCATACATTTATACGTAAATAAAATATTAAAAAGTTATGATTGGTTTTTTTACTAAAAAAAAATGTGACCATTTTAACATCCCACTACCAAGGTTTGAGAATCTGGACAGATATTATGTTCATTTTATCTCCCGTGGCATTTCGGAATATATTTTCACTCCATACTGAGTGTAGTTTACAAAGTATTATTAACCTGATATGCCCCAGCAGGACAATAAAACATAAATCCGTAAATCTTCTTTTCGATGATTTTTGACCGCACAGAGACATTGGATCGTCTGGACCAGTGATTTTCAAATTTACACACAATGATGATTATTTATACAATATTTCCACCGATTAATAAATTTAAATATTGTTTAATTTACAAAACTTAAACATAGCTATGCATAATTCTTTCCAATAAAGTTGTGTGCCCTAAATCAGTTCTTCTCATATTGGGGGCCACGGAATTTATCCGGGGGCCGCCGCAGAATATGATTTGTATTGAGGAGGGCCGCGGATTTTTTTTTTCAGATTTAGGGGGCCGTGGAATGAAAAAGGTTGGGATGCACTGCCCTACATGGATGGAAAATATTTTCTTAATTTTTTTTTGTTTATAATCAACCATGAGGTTCAATTTTGGATTGTCAATGTAACTTAAAACACAGACTATGTTTAAAGTTTTCTCATTTGTTTTGCGAAAATCATCATTAAAAAAATTGAATACTTATTTGTACTAATTCTACTTTTATTTAATATGGTCAGGATCGATTTCCTTCATGTCGAGCGTTACAAAATGATATAATCAGTTGACAATGCAACAACATTATCAGTTGACAGTGGCGGATTATCCTATAAGCCAGGCACGGGCAAACTATGGCCCGCCGCGTATTTTTCTGCGGCCCGCGAGCAATATTATATATTTAAAAAGGATTCACGTTTTTATCTTTTAACGCCATTTGAAAAAAAGATTGACAATAAATATAATAATTGCTATTTTTATGTGAACAAAATTTTTTAATCATGAACCTCAATAAAAACTACGATCAAACATCACCGATGAACATTTACAAGCAGTTTTAAGAATCTCACATACAAAATCATCACCTGAATTTTAAAAAATGTTAAAAGACGTAAAACAGTTCCATTTTTCTTATAAGATTGTTTATTTTCACTATAATAAATAATGTACTTATAAAAATGGTATTTTACTTGCGGCCCGCCGCTCATTTTGAATTCCTGAATTTGGCTCTTCATCCGAAAAGTTTGCCCCCCTCTGCTATAAGCGAATGAGGCGCGCGCTCGAGGCCTCCGAATTTTAGGGGCCTCAAAATAGCTCATATGATAAATAAGCCATAAATTTTAAATTCAGTTTTCTATGTAAATTTTTATTTTGCAACGTTTTTAAGTTATCCGAAAAACTTTTACTGCACCAGAGGCCTCCCATCGTCTTAATCGGCCACTGTCAGTTGACAATGCTCGTCACGAGTGAAACCGGTCTTGATAATACTAAATAAATGTGTAAATGACTACAAATGAGTATTTTTTTAATACGATGTCTTTAATACACTGTCAAGTATTGACAGTGAACACCCTGAAGTGTAAAATCGTCATTGCCAACTAAGATTAATTAAGAAGCTTAAAATTACAAATTCCTAATGTTGAAGCAAAAACTTCTTTATTATAACTATATAGAGTTTTATTTTGATGAAATAATTATAAAACTTTTCTAAAAAAATCCTTGAACTTAATTTGAAAACCATTGCGAATTTATCTTGTCATTTTAAATAAATTATTGTATGATTCTTTCCACGCGACATTAACACGTTTTAATTATCATAATCATTCAGCAATGATACCACACATTGCCAGTTAGAGGCTAGTTTCTTGAATCGATAGTAATGCCACTGCCCAATATAACAGTAATGTTTTTGATGAATTATATACTGTCTATAAGAGACACTGTATTATTTGGCCTAATGACTATAAAATTTTCTACACTTGAAGCCAACTGATTCAATATAAATCTTTGAACTATATTTTACATTTTATCTTTTAAAAAACGTGTGGGCCAACGAATAAATACACTTTCACCATAATTTAAGTATCTCAATCATGACGTTTCTTTGACTTCCCACATCGTGTATTTATTATTTTCACGTGTTTATAATTCATCGATTTACATCGTTAATAAATAATTGTTGTAGTATATTCCTGCTATATAACACTCAAACGTATTCACTTAAATCCTTGTAATTATTATCATAAATGTGTTCAGAATATTACTCATTGCATTCAAAAGAATTGTTTTATTTTTTCCGTCTACTTTTTTAAAAATTTTGAGTGCGTTAAGCCAACGTTCACTAAGCAGTCGCTTGCGGTAAAATCGATAATCCAATTCATTAATCAGACAGCTCTAAATAACCTATTTTTATGTAATGGAAAAAGCAATATGGTCATTATAAGTCCAGTATTATTCATCGGTGCACGAGTTTTATACATTTTATGGTAACCAATTTTCGTAAGGTTATGTGCGCAAAAGACATTCGCTGTGCAACTTTGACAAGAAATAAAACGATTTGTGCGCCACATAACAGTATTTAGACATACGAAAAGGTTGATTTTTAATAATGACAATATTTAACAACACTATTTAATGTCAATTAATTTATTCTGGTGGTGGTATAGCTGATGTAACTTTTGTGCGCACTGTTGTAATGTATGTGTGTGCGCTTGGTGAGTTGTGTGCGCGCGCACAGCTTAGAGGGAACACTGATGGTAACACGTGTTTAAAGATTAGTTACCTAGATCGGGTTCAGTGGTGGGAATTTAAAAAAAATATTAAATTTTGAACATCGCTGTATATTTAGATTTTTTGGTTTTGATTAATGTCACTGGACGATAGACATTTCCAGTAGAAAATCACAAAAAATAAAAGCCAATTCGAAACTGAGAAAAGTGAGTTTTATAATCCTTCCTCTTGCAATATATTGTAATTTATTTATTTATTTAATACACATTGCACAAGGTTGACAAATTATAAATTCAAAACTTTTACAACGAAGAAAAAAAACATGGTATAATTATTTGTAACATAATAACATTCACAAGATGAATACACTATTCATGTTAAGGTTAAATTATTCGGTTGGAATGGGATGTGATTAGGCAAAAAGATAGACCCCTCCAGTTGGTAACCCTATTCACGACTCAAATTATCTAGAATTTTACTAAATTTACCCACTTATGTTGAAAATACTGACAAGAGAATTTCCGCTTAAATGTGAAATGCTCATTTTTGACAAGCTGATAAACATCCTCTTGTTTTAGCAGCAAACAAATGTCCTATTAATACGTCTAAATGCAGTAAACAATATTATAAAAGAGAATTTATGAACTTGGTTTCTGGTAAAATTCGTCACGCATCTTCAACCTGCCACGAGTGTGTTCGGAAATAGTAAGTGTGAAGAGAGTTCACACATTTTTTTTCGGCGAAGTGTGTCCAAAAATACACCTCGTACGTAAAACCCAAATGCAGCCTAAACACCTGCTCAAATACATCTAACCCAATCGCTAAATTTGCCAAAATAGATCGTCGTTTATCGATAAAGCGTGTGTACATTGCTAACTTCTATACTAGAACCGTGAATGCATACATGAGGATAATAAACGGAAAATATTGTATGTCGTTCATCGTGAATTACAATAGAGTCAATTTTCTTTTGCAAGATCGCCGTTAACCCTTTCCTTACTATGCAAAAAAGCACGCGCTCCTGAGCTGTGTATCCGTTACACATCAGGCAAACGGGAGTGAATCATGACAATTATATAACACTACTAAAATATTTCTATTATTGCATTACTCAATGCGTAAATGTATAAGGGAGGAATACCTGAATTTTAGGCCGAGTGTTTATTATATATACATAGAAATGTAAATGATTAGAAGGTATGTGTACTATTTACACATCTTAGTTAAGAAAGGGTTAACCGGTGTGAGCCCGAAATCAATTTATTAAATGTTTTATAAAGATTGTGTCTAATCATAAATTATTTATTGTAGGCTTTTGAAATAAATTTGGTTATCATTCCAAGTACATAATTGTTACCTAATTAATAATTGTAATCAGATTTAAATGAAAGTCGAGAAAAAATCGTTATTTTTAACATTCAATTTGCTGTTTAATAAGTTCTGTTGAGATTTGATATTAACAGTCGTTATTCTCCTCATCCGGAGTGGACACGGTTGAAAATAATGTCGTTTTGAGTTAAGACGGATGAGGAAATGCTTAGAATACCGATATCTACCAGTTCCAAAACATAACAGTGGTAATATGTGGTTATTTTAGAATGGCAGTGGTAATAACTATTTTGAATCGCATTGTAATAATTACTTAAAAAACAAATTACATATGTATGTATAAATACATTTTTTACACAATCCTACAATTTTACTCAAACCTACAAAATAAACATAAATAGTAACACAGAAGAAAATTAAACTGCCTTAATTAATCTTGCTTTCTAATTATCTCAAATCTATTATTTTTGAGTTGTTACACTTTGAAACCGAGGTAACGTTATATCATGAAATAGTATATGATTATAAATACCTAAATCTTACAATATTGGTATAGTTTTTTATGAAAATTTAAAGAAATTTAAATTACCTGTGATTCGCGTATTTTAATAGTATTCCACATACACAAATCGCAAAGCCCTTTTATCCAACAACAAAAAAATATGATCGATTATAATTATTCATGATTGATGTTAAAACGCATACAAGACAAAGTTAAACAGAGTTAATAATATAAGCAACATGTCCTCGATCATATTGCAATGATAAGTTATCTCTGCATGACTGCCGGAGAGTTGGTCGCAATACAAAACCAACAGCTACTTGCGGTTAGTATGTAAATATGAAAGCGATCACACGAATACAAGCTGTCGAATATTTTCACATATATTAATTAAACAATGATTTTTTTTAAATATCAGTGGATTGGAGCCGACCCTTTTTATAATTACTCTGGTCAAGTTCTGCTCCAAAGTCTGTTTCGCTCCGGGTAAAATAGGAAGTGTATGTACGCGAATGTTAAAAACGAAAAAAAAACTTGTTTTAAATATAGTTATTATTAGACTTTTCATTATAGTTACAGTGGAACCCCTATCTACCGTTATCGCATTGTTCGTTTTCCCGCATTGATCGTTTATTTTTCACAGTCCCGGCAAAACACCCATAAGAACAATGTAAAATAATCCCGCATTCATCGTTCCCCGATTTACCGTTTTCCTCGATCTATCGTCTAAATATTTTGGTCCCGTCACAAACATATTTTCGATTGACCGTTTTCGTTGAATATTTCTCATAAATAGTCTTACCTCGCATTTCGTATCGCGTTTTTTTTTCAGCGGAACCCCGATCTACCGTTCTTGCTATTTTCGTTTTTTTGGATGGATCGTTTTTTTTTCTCGACCAAGACCCCGCCATAATAATGTTTAATATTCCACGTTAATATTCCCCGATTTACCGATTTCATTGATCTATCGTTTAAATATTATCGCCACGTCCCAATTATAATATCCCGATCGACCGTTTTTGTAGAATATTTTTTTTCACTCATAAATAGTCTTACATCTCATTTGATTGCGCGAATTTTTCTAACTTAAAAGTCAAAACTGAAATACCTAAATGAAGAAAGCTAGAACTTTAGCTGAAAAACTGAAAACAATTCAAGACATTGGAAAAAAATCAGGAGAAAAACTTGTCGACATAGCAAAAAAGAGTTGACTTAGAAATGTACGCGATTTAGATGAGTGTTTGTTAAAATTTAAGTGCTAAACTGCAAATTGACTACTTAGTTTGTATTAAGCAACTTAAAAATATATTAATTAATTCTATAATAAAAAAAGGGAAATAAATAAATAAGCTTTTAGAAAATTAAAAATCTTTTTGGTATTATTTGAAGATTTTCCGCATTATCGGTTTCTCGCATTATTCGTTCATTTGTTACGGTCCCTTGAAAAACGTAGAATCGAGGTTCCACTGTATATTAAACAGAATAACCGACAACAAATCTTGTTTCATTGTTTGCTTCTTATCACTTAGAATGAATTTAATGTTGAAAATATACTTTCGATACTAGTCTTAGTAGTGGACAAACTTGATGCAACTCTACTTCATAAAGAATAAAAAGTGAGGTTATATTTCAAATATTTGTTCGTGTTCCAAAGAGTTAAATATAATATTTTCATTAGATTTTAGGATGTAAACTTTGTAACAATAAAGAACATCCGGAATAGAATGGTGAACGTTATCAGGGTTGTATGAAGGCATTGGGAAATAGATATTTACCAGGGTGCGAAGCTCTGAGAGGCGCCGTCGGACACTTTAATAAAATTATATGACATAGAAGAGCGCCAAATTCCATACCTATCAAGGGTGCTAATATCATTGCTACAGCTCTGAGAACTATAAATGTTCAGTGCTTCGGCTCATTTGATGACTTGAGAAGAACACAAGTTCCTAACCTGTGGTGTAGACTGTAGATTAAAGGGAGTAATTTAAAATAAACCATATTTTTATTAAAACAAAAATTTAAATAAACAAAATACTACCCCGACAATATTGCTATATCCGCAAAGTTCAGTTGAGGTGACATCTTTGATATGAACCGACGAATTTTTAATTTAATTTTCAAGATCATTTACGATTGACTTTTGAATACTATTGTGTAGTAGCTTTGGCAGGTACATTCTTTACACGTTTGAATTTACACATTAATATTGTTTTTGAGTGAACAATGCTCATTCATTATGTCTCTCCCGCTTTGCCGCATTGCAATAATTTGGCAGAGTCTTGATTTTTTTTTGACATGTCACGTGGCATCACAAATGGAAGCTTCCGGTTGTCAACTCGATCGGGAAATTGAGGTTAGGTTTGAAAATAGTTTGCCGACGCGCACAAATTACACTGCCTACTATTATTGACAATATTTGTGAGCACACCGTGTGCCATTTTCACTATTCGCTGACGATTCTTCTCTGTGATTTTAAATAGCTATTGTCGTTAAGCATAAGTTATTCATGGTGTCAGGCACAATATTAGTGATTATAAAAAAAACGTAATTCTCACGTTTGACAAAACCATTTTACAAGACGCCGATACTCAACCGGTCGGAATAAGTGTCAAGAAGGGTTCCTACAAATTAATATATTAAATTTGTGTTTAACCTTTTCCTTACTATGCAAAAAAAAAAGCACACGCTCCTGAGCTGTGTATCCGTTACACACCAGCCAAACGGGAGTGAATCATGACAATTATATAACACTACTACAATATTTATATTATTGCATTACTCAATGCGTAAATGTATAAGGGAAGAATACCTGAATTTTAGGCCGAGTATTTATTATATATAATATATACAGAGAAATGTAAATGATTAGAAGGTATGTGTACTATTTACACATATTAGTTAAGGAAGGGTTAATAAATTGTATTATCACTAGAACTGTACAGAATACAAATTTTGTATGGAACATATTATTAAAAATATACTTAATTAAATCTAGGCAAGATACTCTTAAACTACTTAACTTTTAGGCCTTTAAACGTGAAAAAGGTTAAGACTGATTACTATAAAAATATTTTAAACTATGTATTTGAGACAAATCTTTGGTCAAAACTCTTTTGGATTTGGATAATAAATTTAAAGTCCCCAAACGCTTATCATATTCGAGAAACCAATCATACTCGACGTTATTTTTATCTAAAGTAATGGTAGGCCTAAATGGAAATATCTTGTCGATTCTTATTTATAATGAATTGTAATAAAATTTGCAACCAATTCAGATGAAAAGTAATTAATAATTGTCTTTTCAGTTCCTGGCAATTATTTATCTTTAACAGGATATAAAATATGTTTTTACCAGTGCTTTTTAAAAAAAAAAAATGTGCCGGAACTCGTTTCTTGTTGAGCATTTTACTAAAAGTTTTTCCAATCCATGTCCATTTCCAATGTGGAGCATAAATCCTCCTAATGAAGATATCTCGAAAGAACTTTTTTTATGAGAACTGCTTGTTAATCAGTTGATCAATATTTCTTTTTTTAAGAGTTAAAGGATACAAAGATAGAGCTAGTACAGGACTATTAGTTAACTAATCGCTCTCGGTTTGCCCCGTTAGTTTTTAGATTGGAAGAGTGGGATAGAATTCAAATATCACAAATACTCACGCCTTCGAATATAACTTAACCTGGACCTGAACCTCTGCGCTTATAGAATGAAGAATATGATCCATTTCGATACCATTTCCGTTCTTAGAGATTTATTTAACTTTTGAACACATTGAAGTATTGATTTTCCTTTGTCTATATATATAACGCAGCTCGAATTTTTTTACTGTCATTACTTTTTCGCGAAAAAATGTTTTAAAAATTATTTTTAATAGTTTTCGAAGCAAAATATTTTTTTTGCCAATATTGATTGGAAACATTAAAATACCGAGTAAAAAGGTGCCGGAACGCCGTTACGATGAAAAGAAAATCACTATTTTTTTACTATAATTTAAATGGTACTTTTGTGGATAGATTGTATTGAATATAAAGTATGTAAGAAATTAAATTGTGTGTGTTCAGAAAGTATTTCATTGACTTGAAAGTCTCCCACGGATTTTTAAAGGCTTATAAACACTGTTTTAATATGCAGGCGTGGAAGATATACGTTACAACGAAATGCACAAATATATCGCATTAAAGTTTAGTATCTTTATTTTGATAATATGTGTTGACAAGCATCAAAACGGCCATCAATATCCGTATAGTAAAAAATAAACCAGTTAGAACACATTTCATGTTTTATAGCTTGAAAAAAAATGTTTATACTTCAGAACTCAACGCTCTATAATCAATCTCGATTTATGAAAAATGAGCCACAATTAAAAAAAACAGCTTCATTTAGATCTGACGCGAAAGATAACGTATTTTTCAGATTAACCATTAGATAGATAAATTTAACTTATCTGGTGGTAGTTGATAGACATGTCCGACAGGACAGGGTTGTCTAACTCTTAGTCGTTTTGCAGTCGCGGTCCCAAAATTATTCTGGAATATTATCGAGCCCCCTTAGTATAGGTATATTTTTGTAATATGTACCTTATGATTACTCAAAAGAAAATATCTCCAACAGAAATAAAAATGCCATTACTTTCGTATTTCATCATTATTTATTTTACTTCTATGACTTGACATTATTCTGTTTCATGTATGAAATATATTTTTTACATCTTTTGATAGACAACTGTATTCGTATTTCGATTTTAAGCTGCCAAGTTCATACGTAATTTTATTATAAATTTAAATAAACACTTAATTAATATATACATATATACTGACCATTCGCTTAAAAAATATTGACCATTAAACTATTAAATGACTAATAAAACATAAGTCAATATTAATCAATTGTATACTTTTCACTAATTTTACTTTAAAATATTGGTCAGTATTTTGTTAAGAAAATGGTCAGTATGAATCTAATCTTTGATCATTATAGACATCAGTATTTATTTTAAATTTGATTAAATGCCATGATTAGGTTAAGTTACGTTGTCAACATAAAACTTGCAATTAGGTTAAAATAAATAAATACTGTCTATTCTATAGAAATACTGTCCAAACGTTTATTTAAATGCTGATCTTGAATGAGAAGAGGTTGTATTGTAATGTGCTGAGAGGTTGAAGGAGGAGAGAAAAAGAGGTTCTAATGAAACCTAACCTAACCAAAAAGGTGTACCAGCGACATCTCTTTAAAAAAATCTAGTTTTATGAACAATATTAAGCCTAACATTATTTCGCGACATGCATAAATACATTTCGAAGACCCACGCTTAAAAATCACTGGTGTTACTGGTTTCTAGACAATCCGATGATTGCATCCTGCGAATCGCGAAAATTTCCCCGAAGGCATTATTTTATCAGTCGTTTCTGATTGAACGTAACGCTTATTTTTTGCAATGATAACACGTCCACTGTTTTTTTAATTCCGAAAATGATTTCACTTTACAAGAAACCTATTTATATTCAATACAACATATTTTGATTTACCTTTTCTGTGTGGATGGTGAATGATTCAGATGTAATATAACATCATCTGACACCACTGTCGACTATTATTTATTTACAATTGTTCTTCACCAGAAATCATGTAGGATGTAGGAAGCCAATCACACACGATTGCAGCATTCACATAGTTGATTTACAAGACCGATACAATCTCGATGGGCATATTAACATGTTTGCATTGGGCATTCAAATTTTAATAACCTCATCGTATATTAAAAAGAATATAAATAAACGCTAAGTGAGAAGAAAAATTAGAAGTTCTCGTACAAAAACTTCTGTTGAGATAAGCTTCATTAGAATTCCATATACTCCACGTTAAGTGGATATGGTTTTATATTTTTAATAGTAATATTATGTTCCGATAAAAACACGCATAGTAGACAATATGTAAGTATAAATAATATTGTAATTGTTATATATTTTTTAGTATAAAACCGTGACCTGCAGAGCTATTCTGCTCAAATACGCAACGCGATTTTTGTATTTGGGTTTTACGGTTGTTATAACATAAATTTAACAATTACGTCTATGTTCACTGTCGTTGCAGTCAACCTGTGAAAGTCCCACGCTTAACAGAGTTTTGTTTTATCCATTCAAGTGTTTAATGTCTGATTAATAATGTTCACCCATTGCTTAACAACATGCTACTTGACAAGCTTGCGTTAATTTTGAGAGATTATTTCAAAATAGTCTCGTTATAACACACTCTTTAATTAATCTATAACAACAGTAAAGACAGCAGCAATTAATAAATTTAAGTTATACCAACCGTAAAATCCTAATACGAAAATCATGTTGAGTATTAGAGACCCGCCTCAATAAGTGTCTGATCCTAATAAATTTGAGAATGATTGTAACAATAATTATATATTTGTAATTCCTTGTAAAAGCCAACCGGTATGTGTATTGTTGAAGCTTGAACATGCCTTCATTGATGAGCGTTATTAATGACGTAATTCAGATAATGATGATAATGCAAAAAAAAACCACTACTGGCCACCAGGTAAGTCATCAATAGCCTTTGGCTAAATATCAGGTGAGATGAAGGAGTTAATACACCTAGTTTAATGGCGAATATTACTAGTTTAATCGTTATCGTTACGCATATAGAGCAGCGGTCGCCAACCTTTCGGACCCAACGGACCTCTAAACTTACAACATAAATCTCCCGACCGGCATCCTTGTGTATTGTTGAGCCTTGAACATGCTTTCATTGATGGGCCTAATATATTGATAACGTAGGTGTATTTAATGATGATAATGCAAAAACCATTACTGGCCACCGGGTAAGACATAAAAAGCCTTTGGCTGTATATCAGGTGAGATGAAGGAGTTAATAGACCTAGTTTAATGGCGAATATTATTAGTTTAACCGTACTCGTTACGCATATATAACAGTGGTTGCCAAGCTTTCGAATCTTACGGACCACTAAACTAGCAATTCAAATTTTGCAAAAAATAAACTTGATTTTTTAAGAAATAAATATATAATAATGATTTTTAAACTTGCTTTATTGATATGAAATTATGTTAACACTACTTTAATGATACTAAATTAGAGTGATATTTTCTGCTGCATCTATAACCCATTTTTGCACGCATTTTGTTAGATGAAATATCACTAGAATCGTTCACTCCAATTTCAAACCTCGGACACTACAAAAGCTTACTAGCTATTGTTTGATGAAATCTCATGTTATATTGGATAATGCATAGAAGCAAAGCCGGCTCGAGGAATTCTACTCCTCGAAAAACTAGATCTAAATGAGTGAATGGTGTTAAAATCTTAGTGCGGCGCCTGTGCGCCTGTGTGCACCGAACTCTTCGCAAACGCCACAAACTGGTCCTGCATAGTAGTATTGACGTAAAAAGCTAAATGTTTGAGTATTGGAACACCGGGAAACAACAGGTTGGAACAATTAATGTAAAAATTCTTGAGGGGATATTTTCAAATTTGGGGGTCTATAAACTCAATACGATTTTTGTTTGTCAATGTGATTTCGTTTCAACGGTTGGTATCATTTAAATGTAATAAATATATTTTTCACAATTGTGGGGTTATGATGCAAAACGTACTATTTCCAAAACTCGAACTTTTCAGTAGAGTCAAATACTATAACGAATAACACAAAAAATATAAAATTTGCATAAAAATATGATTTCCAATTTGAAGACGACAGTCTTGTAGACATTTTATATTAAAACTAATAGTATCAGTCGATTCCTTAGGCTTGAATTACCCTATCTGCATATCTAACTCAATATCGCTCAGTTTGGATATAGTACGTTTTGCATTATAACCCCACAATTGTCAGTCCATATTTTATGATTGATATGAGTAATCACGTAAATTAATGTCCTAGATTGTTTTAACTCGAGTCGGACTAATAACTTCGAATACCTAAAAAAAAATGTATTCAAATCGTTAGGATCAAACTCGAATACAAAAAAAATCATATTGGGTATTAGACACTACCCATAGTTAGTGTATAGATTCCAATAAAGTTGAGAACACCCCCGCCCTTCTGACTTAAATTACGTTACGTACCTAATGCCAATAAGTGGCCACCGGTTGGCCACTGCTGAAATCGAGTTTGCCTTGGGTTGTATCTTGTGTCGTGTAGTAATTAATAGTAATGAAAAAAGTGTTAGTAAATATCAGGCGAGAGAAAGATGTGGATAAGAAACGGAGAAATAACTGTTAGACATTAAAAGTTCTTCGCGGTAATTAAAGCATTAAAATGTGCATATTATATAACACGATTCTCCCAACTAGAAGAACGACGAAGCGATAATGGTTTCTTGTGTTGCCATTTTAGCAAGACATTATTCTTTGAGAATACGTTCAAGTAATACGACCGCCATATATTTATGATGGTCGCCAAATGCTTTATCAAAATGGTGTAATGACTTTTATAAATATTTTTATATATAATGTAACTGTATTTATTTAATGTTGTAAACTTAAAAAAATAGACGAATTCAGTGGCGTAACTACCATACAACGAGGCACATGCGATGCGTAAGGAGCCTTGGGCACAGGGCCACCTTAATGTATATAAAAAACTCTGATTTTACTATTGTTGAGACAACATCTGACGCGTCTATTTACAAAAAGCGATATGTACACATTTCAATTAAATACATATAAGCAAATTAAAATTGTACATACCATATTTGAAATATTCTGATCCATGAATATATCGTTAAATTAGGATTTGTTTTTATCGAGTCTTGGAATATATAATTTTTATGATTCGGTGTAAAATTGCGCGCAAAATAAGCACATTTTTCTCAATATGTTGACAAAATGTGGTTTTATCACTTTTTGTAACTAGACGCCATATCCATTATAGATTATTACACCATAATAATATACTCATCAAGGGGATGCCACCGGGGAAAGCTTACATTATGTAAACAATATTGCTTCAAACGTCGACAAATATCCGCGCGGACGTGAGCGAGTTCAGACGAGTTCTATTTTGTATGAACTCAAGTAAGCTTTTTCAGAGCGCTATGATAATATTATTTACTTTAGGGTGTTCACTGTCAATACTTGGTGGAAAGGCATTATATTTATAAAAACATAATATTCCTTTGTACTTCATTCCCACGTTATTTAATAGGTCAGGACCGGTTTCGCTCATTGCGAGCATTGTCAACTGATAAGAAATATAATTTAACAATGCTATTTATCACTTTAAAGGTGTTCACTGTCAATACTTGGTGGAATGGCATTATAATAAAAATAATAAAAGATTTTTAGTACTTTTTCCATTTAAAATTTATTTGATCAGGACCGGTTTCGCTCCTCGCGAGCATTATCAACTGATAAGAAAAATAAATTAAACAGTGCTATTTATACAAGTTAAATTGCAAATTTTTACAAATTACATTATAATTACACAATTAAAATGCTTAACACCTATAACATACAATCAAAAAATCATCAATAAATATAAGTGGCAAATGATAAAAAAATTATAAACACAATTAAAATTTTGGGAAATTTTTAATTTAAATTTCATTTTGTTAACAAGTAACTTATAATTAAACAGTCATCCCAGATTAATAAATTTAGAGTGGTGATTGAAAATAATTACAAACATAATTAAAATTTGGGAAATTTTTGACAAAGACAAAAATTTCCCAAATTTTAATTATGTTAACAATGAGCGAAACCGATCCTGGCCTATTAAATAAAGTGGAATGAAGTACAAAGGAATATTGTGTTTTTATTACTATAATACTATTTATTTATTTGACAATATGTTTGATAATATCTTTTTTTAAATTCATTAGTTATTTTTTTTGCAAATGAATATTTAAAAATGTTGGCATTTTTCTGTAAAATCTTATTTAACAGCTATGTCATTAACATTTAAAATGAAGTTATCTCTTTGTACCATTGAGATTGCGAAGTAATAGATTTGTGCTTTATTTTATATGATATTTTTGCATTAAGAATATACAGTTGACACCATAAAAGCAAAACTTTTATGTGCTAACTAATCGATTTTGTTTGATTTAAATATATATAAGAATTTAATGTATTACAATCTTTATAACAGTTATATTCATTGATCTTTCTTTGAAAAAAAAATCTTTGTTAAAAAGCATTATCACGCAGTCATGCTAGAATTGTATATAGGTAAACTTAAATGTGGTTTGTTATTTTTTAAATTCCTTTTGAGATTGGATGCCTAGTGGAAGCGTCGCGGCGTCTTGCATCGGATTTAATTTGGGAGTAGACTCAACCGTCGCTGGAGAATTCGACTGTTCCACGTATCAGTGACAATCACGATTAAATATAACAGTTTATTATCTCACGGAAAAGAACTGTAAAGTTGTCTCGTTTCCACTTACTCAATCAATTAAGGCGTATTCTGTCGTCATTTTATTAATGATACCAATATTGAATAATGGATATTGATAGTGCGCTATTTTTTTAAATCTAAATCAGCCGCAATAGATTTGATTGAATATTGATAGCCGAATTAGTTATCATACAGTTGTTGAGGAAATAAATACATGATGTAACGTTCAAACGTCTTTTTCAGAAATAGAAAAAACAATTTCGTCGTCTTTTCAACATATTTGATGTTATACTCGAATGTAGTACGTTTTTGTGGCTATTCCCGCTTCAAATTTGGTACAAATGTACATGAACTGGAATTGTTCTATGATAACTGCTTATCACACAGTTTCCCAATATTTCTTTGGTTAAATCCTAATTCCGTTATATTTAAGTTCTACCATATGTAATTTAATGTTTTATGAAGTTGATCTTATTTGATTGCAGGGCAAAAAATAGCGGCTTTCCAATACGAAAAGGTTTCCTTCATTTGACTAATATTGATAACCGAAAACCACGAATAAACAAAATATTTGGATGCCCATTTAATTAACGGTAAATTAGTATAATATTCTGTAGTCTTCCATTTTCTAATCTGGATGTGTAATAGGTTGAATAGCCTTAGATATGAAAAACATGCTTTTATCTCAATTATTTTTGAGGAACAAGGATGGTGGTAAGATTAAAAAAATAATGAATAAACCCACTTACCTACTCGATTATCTCAATTGTTACTTGTGTATAATTTATTCAACTGCGAAGTTTCAAACAATTTAGGCTCACTCCTCATTTGATTTTTACCACCATTCTTTTTTTAATATATAATTTATTATCGTATAAAAAAATACGTAAGAATTTAGAATATAAATTTTCGTAAATATACGAATATATCAAAGGTCTCAAAATAGTGATATGTGTATTTATTGATTTGGCATTTACTTGGTAGAACTCCATTATATTAGGGTAAAAATAACAATGTATTTAATTCTACAGTTAAAAAAAAACTGTAGAATTAAATACATTGTTATTTTTACCCTATAGTAGTGTTATGTTATTTACAACATAAATTTTCTTTCATAAGACTCTGTTTGAATTTTACTATATGTAAATATTACAAAAATATATATATATATATCATTTTTACATTCGTGACTTGAACCATGAAAAGTGTTAAATATAAGACAATAATAAGACACCATGCGTCTTGTAGATTCTCCGAACACCATATAATAAACCATTAACACCAAGCCATCGTTTTAATAGACGGCCCACTCCATGAAAATCAATATGTTTCACTCCTTACTAATATAATTATAACAATTGTTTCACAATAGCTTTAATCATATAAGCGTTTACCCCACGTGTACAATATGAACATGGATACAATGCATCCAATTCCTAATACAGTCGGCACTAATCGACTGAGTGACTAAGCCATGCGTAGGCTGGAAGCCGGATAACTCTTTATCAAATGAAATAAATACTCTGCAGGATCAGTCTAAAGAATCTGATTCTTGGAACTTTTTAAATCGGTCTGGCTTAGTAAGAAAAGTCTTAAATATAACACAAAATTTGTATGCTTATGTTGCTTGTATAATATTACACTCAAACCATGATTTACGCGGTGGATTTAGTCAAAAAGAATCCGCGTAAATTAAAGTATGAGATTTATACAAAATAGAAGGATAGGTTCCATGAAATCCAAAATAACATAAAATGAAACTTATGATCCATAGAAAACTAAGAAATATGTTTTAGGAAAAACACTAAAAAAATACAAATCAAAATAGAACAGTAGAACATTTGAACGAATAAGTGTTTATTGATTTTACACATGTGGCATTGAAAAAAACAAAAAGTATTTTAATTTTTTACTATTGTCTTCGTAACCATATTTTTTCTAGTCGATTGTCACGGGTATAAACGTCGCTATCCTATTGGCTCATTGTTAATGAAACACTAACGGGTCATCTTTAATATTTTTCGTTTTTTGTGAATTTATTTAGATTGAGTAATTAATCATTTACATTCAATGGATTTTCCTTAAACGCTTAAAAAGGGTAAAGCGTAAAAGCGGGGTTTTGGCGTATATTTATGCGTGCTGGTTACCTACTTACGAATGAAATCAACATCGGTATGAGTCGAAAATGAAAAAAGAATGCTCAATTAGGTCTTACAATCTGCTAAGAAATACTGCAGTACAAGATATATGTAAATCTGTTAAAACATCGCCTGAATTTCTCTAAACACGATCAATGACAAATAGTTCTTTAGAAAGAACAAAGCTATATTTAAGATGAATTTACAATACATTCTTTAAATTAAGCCAATACTTCGCTAATAATGGAATACGTTTGGTGTTTGTTAACTGTAAACTCTTGTTGGAAAAGCACTTTATTGAAAAAAAACAAAACTTTTTTTATAATAATTTCACATTTTTAATTAAGATGACCGATACCGATGCTTTATCATCTCGGGTAATATCAATCGTTTTGTTTTAATATTTCTTGAAATGCTTAAAATAGCGATAAGAGTCTTCTAAAAATAGTTGTCAATTAATTCATTAAAAGATGGCCACGATTTTACCGAGAAGAATCGATAAATAATCTTTATATTATAGTGCAGATGATCTTGTTTCCATGCAGATACTATTGAAAAAAATTGTACAATTCAGGTTAGGAGATTTTGTCTAACACGAAGATTGAATCAGCTTACTTGTTATTTTATAAATCGTCTATAAATAGATGTATAATTTATGTTAAATTTGACTTAGGTATAAAAAATTACGACTGACATAAAGTCATCCGTGGTAAAAAATATTGTCAATACGTGTTCATGATATACGCGATGCTCTTTCATTTAAAAAAATGAATTTAGTTTGTACAATTTTCATTGCGAAAAATAATAATTTAACTACTTTATGTTACTTTATCAAAAACCGTTTCTTCTAGACTTCTAAACTGGCGTTTAATTGATATGTTCTAATATTAATTAAAGAAACTGTCTGAGAATTTATTTTTTTCAGTCTTTTTTCTTGGTTTCAATTTTCACAAGCTCATCTTTTTTCAAACTTAAAAGCTAAATTTAGATACTAATTATGTATTTGCAGCTTGCATGCTTTTGATAGAACGTTTGCACAAGTTTGATACATTGTGATTATAGAAAAAAAGCTGTTTTGAAAAAACTGGGTTACGACATTTTCCCTTTCCACAGTCGACATTGAAATTTCAATGTATATTCTTTGTCAACAGAGTACCATTAGCTTAAAAAGACCAAGTGTACAAGAATTGATTGGATAATTGAAATAATTGAGTGGCATTGATAAATACAGATGTAATTGCTGGAAAAATATACACATTATTCTATCAAGATTCGATATATACTATCAACGTTCATTTTGATTGATCGAGTTTTTTTTTCTATCTGTTGATTCAGCCGTGTTTACAGCACGAATTCCTAAGCGTTTATTTATAAATGACAATTCTTATTTAGATGACGTGTCTTATTGCTGGAATGCTATCTATCATTTGTTAGTAAATAGTTGCTTACGAATCACCTTTTTTTATTAAACACTGCTAAATAATCAACGGTGCCCGGTTCCAAATTGGGATTCAATAATTCCAATGAATTTACTAAGAATACGGTTTGAGGTTAGAGGGTGCTACGATACCATAAAAACAATGGATTTTTTTAAAAAAAAACACAGTTGCATTGTTATAAGCTGCAAACGTTTTTCACATTCTTCAATGCAAAACATCAAACGGTTTCATTAGCTTAATTTTATTCATTATAAACTATACGCTTGTGTGGACGAGTGGTCAGCATCGTTGGCTTTGGTTACGGCGGTTACGGAGGTCACGGGTTCAAATCCCAGTGCAAACAGTTTTATAAGTCGATTTATAAATTTCTGTTGGAAGGCATGGATGTATTGATGTCTTGGATTCCCCCCTCCCACCCATCTTATCCCAAAAACGGAGCGTAGTGAGAGTGATTAGTTAACCACGAGTCATGTCCTAGCCGTACTCTCTTTCGAAAAAAGAGAGTTTGAGCAACTGAGTGACAAGCAGTTGAAACACTTCTCTTGAGATAAACTCCATTAGAAGTACATATGCTACATATTGGGAGCGGGAGCGGACATGGTAAAATATATATATATATCTTTGTCGATAATCTCAACATATTAATTAACATTGTTAATTCGCATTGCCTGCAAATAATGTAAGCAGAAGAAGATTTTTTATATGATCAAAGCAAAAGGGACAAATGAGCGTAATTCACTTGATATTATCACAAAGAAAAAAAATGATAATATTTATATAATGTAAGTTGCGTTTTTTTATAGTTTAATACATGCAAAAAAATAGATTATATAAAATGGAAAAGGTTTATAAACATATACTAATTTCTAAATTTGTCGTTCTATTATAAAATGTGAAAATATCTTCTCATTGAAAATGTGCGGTAGAAGTATGTTATTTCCGAAATCTGGCCACCCTATTAATATATGAACTTTATTAAAATTAAAAAAAAAAGAATATTAAGAATTACTTACCTAGCAGTGTTTTAAAAATCTTTGATAAAATAAACTGCTTTGCCCGCAAGAGTTATAATTTTTAACTATAAGCTATGATCTACGAGTCAATTTGTTCTTTTTGAGAACAATATTATTTGATTTATGATGTTTTGTATTCTAATATTTACATCAGAGGAACAATGGGTAATTTGATAAATACCCTAGACTGGCCGGCAAATGATAATTTACGACGTAGCTTTCACTTGTTGTATTTTTTCAATGTAGCGTAATCCTACAATAATTGCCATATCTTTCATTATTTATGAATTTAAATTAGGTAGACAAATTAAATCATGAATATGGAAATGTTTGTTTATATAAATTAATGAAACTTTTTAATAGATATTTAAATAAAAACCCACACTGACCTCCCACTTTCTCATTATTCTATTGATTGTAGCGTGCTTTGATCAAATTTTTCATTAAAGACTCCTACGAGTATGTGATTTAATGGTTATTGTCTAATTATATATTATGTATTGATTCATATTTTATCGAATTATATTATGGACTGTAAACATCATTAATCAGTTGCCTTCAATAATAATACGTAATACAAATAATACAATAAATACAAAACCGCACCCAATTTACGTTAATATAATAATATTATATGTTCTCGAGGGCTTAATATTATGACATCTACATTTTGTATCTATGACAGTTTGATTTTCTTCAACGGATTAATGCTTTTTTTTAATTAGAGAAAATTAACGTAGCGGAATTATTACTTCTGGATCGATCTATTGTTTACTCGAAAAAATGTATTGTTTAACTATTTGAAACAATGTTTGAGTTGTAAAAATATTATCATTTAAAAAATAAGCTAACTAATTCATGCAGGCATTATTATACTTACATACAAGTCTTTTAAAAAAACGTTGTAAAACAATCATTGTAGAAAAGTTTTTCAATTTGATTTCTAATGAAGACATAACGTTTATCCGTTGCCCACTTCTTCATGTTTTTATATTTTTAGGGGTTTTCAATAACATATACTCTGGGATTTAATGATTTTATGATTCTAATCTCCAGTATTTTGTACCGAAAGCAAGAGATTTGCTGTACCAGAACACCTAGTTGCGAGTCGGCTCTTTCCAAATTACTAAAATTAATAAATTAGTCTCGCAAACGAGCAAAGGCATACATAATTGATTTATAGTAATATAGAGAAAAGTCCACCATATTTAACGGTACGTTAAATTGTATCACCCTATCATTATTTTGTAAAATGTACCATACGATTTCCAAGTGACACAATCAATGGGTAAAAGTTACTTTTAACACGACGAGCAATGTTCGCCTGCTTGACACTTAGCTGTCACTTTGCGACGGTTAAATAAATAAAGTATAGAATATTCCATTTCAAGGTGTTCACTGACAACACTTGGTGGAAATGCATTATATTAAAAAAATAAAACACTATTTTGTACTTATTCCACATCATGCTTAAAATTTTTGTTATGAACGAATCCTGTCCTGATAATATTAAATATATGTATGTGGAATTAGTAAAAAAGAGTGTTTAATTTTTTGAAAAGTACATATACTATTTTTTATTACTTGTCTGTTATTTTTAAGTGCGTTGTGTTTTTATTACTTGCTTTGTACTTTTAAGTTCAAAATAAATATTTAAATAGAATTATTAGAGTACAAATAGCGTAGGTTGCTATAATTGTAGACGTACTGAACTTGGAAAGAAAAATAATCGAAACGCATCAGCTGTCACTTCAGTTAGATTTTTAAATAAATACTATTGAATTTTGATAGAATACTTAATTAAGAAAACAATGCTATGATTTCAGTAAATGAGTGATGGTTTTTTGGATTCAATGTCACAATATAAATCACGCAATATTATTAAATTTGCGACGCATAAGAACAATAAATCTCACATGTTATGTAACATAATATATATAATATCATGGGTCCCGCAAAATTTTTCACTCGTAATTCACTAATCGAACGGTTTGTGCGCTTATAGGGCTATCCCCAGTGACCACACCCATGGTATTGTAGCAATGTATAGTATATATATGAAATATATTTTTTATTTTACTCATTAAATATTTTGTAAAATTGATTGAAGAATCATAAATTCTAACTTATATCGATTCGCCAACTGTATTCTGAATACAGAAGCAGTTACTCACAAAGTGGTCTGGTATTGAGTATAGTGCAGAGGAGTCTAATGTGTGTGTTTCTATACAGCATATTTTTACACTAATGTATTCTTGTTTTGTAACACTGTTCTGTCATTTTGTAATGGCACAATATTTTATAGATACATACTACTTACCAAATTTGAAAGATTACAGTTATTATTCAATGAATAATTTATCGATAATTTGTTTTAGAATAGATTACATAAATAATTTAATATTACTAGTATTCTGAAATCAACACCATGTTTTTTTTCCACCGGTAACAAGTTTTTTTTTGTGATATGCTAATTTAAATTAAGAATAAATTGAGCAAAAATCTCAGGTCATTTAATACAAGTACAAGCGACATAATAAATTGCCACACATATTTTTCTTAGATGTCAAAACAGTTTTTGACTATAATTAATATTCTGCTTAGCCTGTCAGAATCACTAATTTAAATATAACAAACTCTTTTTAATATGAGAAAAATAAACGTATTTGCGCCGGCTTAATCGTTTATCGCGTTTGATAAATGGCATCATAAAGTATATATTTTTTCTATCGTTTGATAAATATGACTCTATATGCAATATTAATGTGTTCATTTTGATTTAATCATTTTTCAAGACTAGAAACATCTTTATCCGTTTCCTAAATATAATTTTTACAAATATTATCGGATGTATAAACCAAAGGTGAGGAACCTGTAACTTTCGATGTCAAGTAGTGTTGTGTTTTAACCAGGGCTTCGAACCGCTATTTTTTTCGTTCCTGTTTTCGTTCCGGTTCAACGGTTTTAACGGTTTTCGGTTCAGCTCAAATCCAAAAGCCCAGGAATTTACCGATTTGCCCAAAATATCTCCGTGACTCGTTTTTTTTAGCTCACCGAGGAATTTGGAACCCTCAAAACCCTATAGTAATTTACCGATTTGCCTAAAACACTAGCGTGAACCGTCGTTTTCGTTCCGGTTCGAAGCCCTGGTTTTAACTAAATTCAAATATTTAATTTGTTTATATTCACCTTAAAAATACTCATCTAATGGAAATTTATTGAATGCGGCCTTATACACTTTTAGATAAAAATATGCTGCATGATAAATGAACATGAAAATGTTCAGTATCTCTGTACTAAACAAACTTGTTTCTGACTGTTCAACGTAAATTTACGCCAAGTATAAAAACGCATTAATGCAGGTTTTTTTAAAAATATTTTCGTTATCAGCTTTAAGCTTATCAATTTTCTGCCCTCTTTCTCAATTGTTTTATTGTAATTTCCTAGTAAGAAGCCTGATTTCATGTCGAATTAATCCGCCATGTTTTGTATTTAAGGGTATGTATAATTTTATATCGTAAAACGCTTTTGTTTTCGGAAGAGATAACCTTATTAAGTATTTTGCTCATATGCTGTTTCGTGTAAATTTGCCCCTAGTAATATTAATTTAAGTGACTCACTTGTGTGATAAACAACTCTTCATATTTCTTTTACAAAATTGAAATAAATCCATAAAATTAACGAGTGGTTCTCTGATATTAAATGGCAGCTAAAAGTTGACTTATCTTTTTAAGTCAAAAAGCAGGTAAATGTTCAGCTCCTCTTATATTTAATATACGCGTGGTTTTCCCCACCTAATACATATTCGCTTTTACTTTTTTGCTGCAACTGTTGCTTTCTGGCTTTGGTTATTATATGTGTAATCATTACATATTATTGTTTTAAGATGTTGACATTCTGTACTGAGAAGTTATATGAAATAAAGACAAATGGGTTCATCGATAAAACATTGTATTTAAGTTGCTAACTTCAGGTATGGTAAAATAGGATAAGGCGAACTCATAACGCTAGAATAATCTACAACCGTGTCTACCAACATAAGATCGATCTCATTATATCGTGCTCTAAGTAAAATAGTGACGTATGCTTGAAATTGCCACTTTTTAGAGATTCGTGATTTTTGCTCTTTTTTTACGTAATATGTTCATATTTTAAAACTTAATATTGTTTAATAAAAAGCATTAAATCTGTTTTATCATATTTCATAACACAGTGATATTGATAGATAGTGGAAATATCTTTATCTTAATGATAATGAAAATTACAGTTTCTGGAAGACTATGTTTTCCCAATAAAAACAAACAGTATTTTATGATTCCAGATTTATTTTGTAAGTCCATCAAATGGCTCCTTGCAAAATGACATGCGATTATAAAATACATACCAATTTCGGGGAATTTTGAGAGATAAAAGATCATTATTATACAAGTCATAATATGTCAAATATCACGCTGTCATTAATTTATCTCCATGGAATGTGCACGGAGCGAGGCAACCAGTTTAATAAAAGTGCAGTCAATTGTTTGCTTATTGCAGGCTTTATTTGCAAATGAATTATCCAGCCGACGCAACAATGCACTGTTTTCGACAAACACATTCTTCATGCCCTGTGCAAATTGTTCTGAATTCTTGAAATTCCACACGATGCATCTCGCGATAGTAAATAATTAACAATTTATTAACCGCACAGTATGTAGTTTGCACAGCCTGTTAAGATGTCATTTGCCTATAACAGCGGTATTCAATATGGAGCTCCCGAACCGTTTATTGGAAAATATCGTGTCACAATTTTTGTATTTTTTTTCCTTTGTCTTCTTGACATTGAAGCTTAGCAAAATCATTCCAGTACGTCTCTCAGTAAGTTGGTATTTATATTGGTTATATAAGATAATGTTTATGACAGTGGTTGATCATTACTTTAGGTTGTTGCAAATCTTTAAATGTTTGTTCATTTAACTACTATGCTTGCATTAAGATCAGCCAGTTCTGACTATGCTCCCGTCCATCATCGAGAGTATGTATCGACTTACCTATTATAGTTGTATTTTTCACCCAGAGTATCCACCACACGAGGAATATATACCGTAGTAAACAAAAAAAATATTTTCGAAATAAAAATTACTATTAAATTTGATTTCACGATCACGAATATTCTACATTCGTGTATGATCACTTCATTCGGAATAAAATGTGATTTATGAGCAATGACTGCTCGTCCATACGCACTGCGTAACTGCAGCACCTCCAAGAAAATTGAAAAAAATGTAAAATTATGTATGTTACATCAGAAAGCGATCACGTACATTTATTTTGTGCAGTACGGGTTTCGATGGAATATGTTCGCATGCGCGAAGGAAGGGTGCGGGGAGGGAGTTTGCACCTAAACGCTTGGTCTTATACTGCAATTCTTGCAGTACCGGTAGTATAAGACCGGCGCGACTGAGCATGCGCGCGACAATTTGTTTATTTTGGTTAGAACTTTTCACAAGTTAATGCCGCAAGAAGAAATTATTTACAACCAAATGCAATCTACTTATATCTGAAAAGTGAACATTTTTATGAAAAAGTGAATTTTAAAGCAAAATGAATTTTACAATTAAATAAAAATACTTATAAGTATAATTGTTAATGTTAATTAATATTTTTATTTTTATTTTTAATTTACCGCAGCACCACTAGATATTTTATACTCGAGTAGCCACTGTTTACAAGTCTCTTGTAATTCCGCTCACTTAATATTTCAGTCTCACAAATAAGATATTTGTTGTTGCTTTCTCAAAATTATGAAAATTTCTAGTACGCAAAAAATAAAGTGAAATTTTTCGTACGACATGAATACTTATTTGGCATAATTTTGTTAAGATTAAAAAATACCAACACAGTAAAAAAAGTTAAATTACCGGATACCGCAAACAATTTATCAGTGTGTTGAGCACACATATTTGTGAGAATTTAGAAATGTTAACGAATTTCGAGATAAATAAACATGTATCATGTCTTCGAGCATTCAAAATTTAATATTTTTTCTCGAATAATGAGAATCGGAAATTCTCCGAAATTTTCGACTACAATCTGAAGTCATGTCGCAATCAATATCGAAGATACATTTATTATCTATTAAAACATAGCTTAATGTTGATCCATTTTTATATACTTATTTCATAATTCACAATTTGATGAATTACAGATTAATCCGTATCATATAAGCTAACCTTATAAGCAAACCGATACTTATTAAATTATTAAATCTGTAACCTATTGCAACTAATAAATGATTATTTTTTTATAAATGGTTTTATAAAAAAATTAATTGACTATTTTTATATTCACCTTTAAAACTTATGGCTGTACTCTTGTTCCCAAAACTGATGTCGTACGTCATTGAAAAAGACAGTCTTTAGTTAACGTGTTGTCGCGACGTTGTTTACGGAAAATGTTTTCCCATTTTCTTTGCATACTGTATGACGTGTTGTTTATAACTCACATAATAACAATATCGTTAGACACTCGTTCCATTGTGCTTGTTTCTTGTATCCGCCATAATATTATGGACTATATTTAGTTCAGACTGGAAAAATATTTTGTTTACACACAAACATCCCCCATCATCAGATATATGTTCATGCTATTTTTCTTTTTGGTGTGAAGCAGCCTAAAGCGTTTTTTGTCATCATTTTTATGTGCGAATTTGTTTTTTGTTAGCCGTTCTGTCATGTTTGACCTTTAAGTGATGGCAAATCTGCGACCCGCGTAACGATTGAAACTTTAAATTGTACATTATTATGTTATTTTCACTGTCAATTTCGAGCATATAGATCCTTATTGAGTATTTAAACGAAGTTGCTTTAACGGGAAGTGCTAACTGGAAGTAATTTTCAGTGACCAAATTTTAATTTATTTCCCGGGAAATTTTTGCCACCGCTGGCCTAAAATATGTGTGGAAATAATATTTTTGATGAATATAAATAGTCTTAAGTATATATGTTGTGCTTTTGAATTCAATGCGTACTTGCTACCTTTATACCCTATGACTTATTCATTTTGTCTTTCTGTATTTCAGGCATAAACACGAGGAAAGGAGACCTTGAACGTCAAGCCTCAAGCCATCGTAGTCAAAACAACACGAGAGGTGAACACGATAATGTTTTCAATGATGTGAATAAACTCTGATGTACAATGATTTATAAATCAAATATTAATTATTGACAAACAATACATCTGAACGCATAAAACATATTTTGCATTTAGTAGTTTAGTCAATCAGGTTTTGTTAACGGTTCTTGTTAGAGATAACACAATAATCTTGTCATTCCTTGTCTTCATTATTTCTAATTTTATTTTCATGAAGAAATAAAAATAATAAAACTAAAATATATTCTATCGCGTATTGAATATGGTAATACAAAGCATGAAGCCCCCGCTATAAATTTATAATCAAGATACGCAAGAAAATTGTCAGATTATATTAATGACTCGATTGAACAAGCTTTGTGAGTCTTTATAATGGACGCTAAAATATGCGCTGTGAGCTGTCAGTTCGCATAAGCGCGGGAAAGTTTTGACGATGTTCGGCGGGATAACCTGATTGGCGGAGCGGAAAAACATGGCGTCACGGTCTCGTTCGCCGTCGCTGCCACCGGAGTGCGCTGCCGGCAGCTGTCAAAAAGAGAGCTTGCTAAAGCCACCGAGAGATGCCAGCGAATATCCGAAGGTTTCTGATAGAGTCAACGATTGGAACAGGTAATTAAAATTTAAGATACAAGGGGAATTAAATGTATCACGTCTTTATTTGGAAGGTTATGCTAAGTTTTCCATTCCCAATTAACTTTCACTATATGCTTGATTTCCTAATTTATTATTTAGTAAAAATTAAGATAGTGAACTCATTCTTATACAAAAGTAATTATGTACAAATTCAAAGAGAAACAATATTAAATTTTAAAAAATAATCAATAATTAAGTTGCCTCTGTAAACAATAATAAACATGTATCCTGTAGAGAGAATAGATTATTTATGAATAACGATTTTCTGTCACAGCATTTTATAATGTTAGGTTTGTAGACATATTTGTTTACCAGTTTTTATTACCACATGGTAAATGGTATACATTTTAATAATACTTCCGTAAGTAAACATGTGAAAGTAAAATTTTATTCATATATCCAAAAAAAAAACACTACTACAACACTTCTGTTAATATATGATGTTATTTATTTTTAATGATGTCACTAATCTTCACTCTTCTGACTCAATCTCGTGTATTTTTCAAAACATGATTCTCAATCTATCCCAAATCAAAAATGAAAATGCAATCCTGAAGAAACAATAATATGATTATTAAGTTGAACCTATTTATAGTAACTTACTTGAAAGTCCATTTAATATTTATTAGTTTTGTTTTCGCTGCACATATTCCATGTTATGTTAGAAATACTCACTAACTGAGCAAAACCGACCAATGCTATCAATATTTTAACATTATATTTAAAACAAAATCCAAGTTATATGCTGAAACTATATCATTTTTATGGAAAATATCTATTGCATGTTCAATTACACGAAAGTATTTTTTTAAGCCTTCTTTCTGTAAAAAATCAGTTTTGACATTGGTGAACATGAACATGATTCATCAAAGCTGTAAAAGAGTGTACGCATCTCAGCATTTTCATTTCAGGTATTGATATAATTTAGTATCCAAATTCTTAATGTGTATATTATATGTTTTTGTGATATCAAACCATCTTTATGAAGAAGGTAGTCCAATTAATTTTCTTTCGGTCAGAAACTATAATTTATAATTCAAACCTAAGCTTGAAAACACCGTTATAATGTCTAATAAATCACGAAAATACTTCCACGAAGATTATATAATTAATACAAATATATTTTTGATCAATTGGCAATCCTGATTTAAATTTTATTCCGTAGTGACAATTTAGTCTTATTTTTGTGTATAAGACAATATATTTTCTGTCCGTTGTTTTGAAACTTTCTTTCAGATTAATATGAAGTAAAAACTACTATGAAAATTATTTAAAAAATAATATATGCTCACTACTAAGATAATAACTACAACCAAATTTTGGTGGAAAGGCATTATGTCAACAATTTGAAGACTTTTATTATCATAATTATCGGCTGATAATGCTCGTGATGATTGAAACTGGTTCTGTCCTTTTATTTTCAGTCATCAATACTTTAGTTTTTATTAATGAATGAATATTGGACTTATCTTATTTTTAAGTAAGTTGCATGGAGTGAGGAAAAGAATAATATATTAGAATGTTGTGAAAATTATGAAAAATCAATGTTAAAAATTCATAGATCAAACTGAAACAAATTCTAGGTTTTGACTTTAAAGGCAAATAAAAAAATAAATGAGTTAAATATGTTAATTAAAAAAACACCGTTTTAAACATTTTGACAAAGGGGTTTTTTTTTCTAAGTGATGTAATAAGGAAAAAAACGAGAGGAAAACTACCCGATTTGATGTTTTACCCAATTACTAATGCGTAAATTCTTTTCCTTTGTAATCTATGTATTTATATAAGCAAACGAATAACGACCCCTTATAATTCTGAAAAACATTTTAATAATGTTTTCTGTTATATTGACAAAACACTTGTCATACCGAATTATCTCGAAATGTTTTTATTTGATAGCTCTAAAAGTCTTTGCAATCGGAATATGCAGCAGTAATTTATTTGTTGAAGAACTGTATAATTTAATTCTTTGAAATTAATTAAAAAATATGCCGATTAGGGTAAATATAACACGAAGTCGAACAAACGGTGTTCTGGTAGGCACTTCCATTGTTTGATTTTTTGTTTCCATGTTTAGGAAAGCGAATTTCATTCATTCATAGGCCATCCCAGTATATATTTCATATTTGTCCGTCGGAGAATTCGGTGGCAGGTCTATATTTAATATTGGGACAGTTTATTTTTAAAAAATCTTACATGGCGTCAGGTTTGTGGAAAAGTTTGCCTGTATGCGCGCAAACACACGCACCACGCACACTTTGCAAACTTTTCTCATATTTACTTCACACTTATTCCTGATTTATCTTTGTGCAATTTGCATTTAATCCTTCTGACCATGCCAATTTCAGTTTTAAAATACCCGGTTAAGCGAATTATGACTAAGTACAATATGTTGTGTCACTAAGAATACAAATCAAACACATGTTGTGTTTTTATATTAAAAACTATATCAGGCAATACATACATATACTCAGTGCTTTTTTTTTTTTAAAAAAAAAGGTGCCGGAACGCACTTTTTTCGAGCATTTTCTAAGAAGGTATATTATTTATTATATATTCGAATATCATTTTGATAGAATTAATGACGGCTTTTCATATAATGCATAGAAAATAAAACAAAATATACATATTTTAAAATTAAACATTTATTAAAATTTCGAGAAAAAAGGTGCCGGAACGCCGTTCCGCCGCGTTACAGGGTAAAAAAAGCCCTGCATATACTTATTTGTCATGAATTTTTTAGCTCTAAAACTTCTTTGTTATTATTAATTGATCTATACAACATTATTAGGTATTAATTTGGTTTTTTTAAATCATACATGATTACTTTGAGGATAGGTAAAAATATTGCTCTCCCCTTGACCGTTCACCACAATAATAAAAGCTGTCTCCTCAGTAATAATGCTAATAATGTTTGTTTGCGCACGTGGTCCAGGGCGGCGGGGTTCGTGTCTCTGGGCGGCGTGAGGTACGGCGTTCGGCTGGCGGCCGCTAAATATAGCGGCGCCCCTCGCCGCGCGCTCGCCGCCTGCTCCTGCTGCGGAGACGCCCGCGCCGTCTGCTGCCCGCCGCAGCCACACCGCGCGAGAGTGCGGCCCAAGCCGGACCTGCCCGCCTGCTTCAGAGGCGAGACGGACGAGGAGGAAACTCCCCCGCCGCCTCCATCCCGCCCCGCGGTGGATCGCCTGCAGCGCTTTCGCTTCGGCGGCCGCTCGAGGGCGGCGGAGCGGCCGCGGCCCGCCCGCGATAAGTCCGACCGTCTGAGGGAGCTCACGGAGCGCCTTCGCCTCAGGACGCCGCCGCCTAAGCCCCCGCCGCCTCCACCACTGCCTCCGCCACCACCCCAGCCTCCGCCCAGGCTGCACCGCCAGTCGCGGTCCAAGTGCTGCGACGACGACTTCTGCGACCCCTCTGTTCCGCGCACTGCGCAGTCTCGTGTCGTCGTAGGGGAATACGCTCGTAGAACAGTACCCTTTCGAAGTGCTTCATTTTCCCAAGTGGATTTCAGTGCCGTGGACGGGAAATATGTGAAGAGTGATCCTAAATTAATTGCATTATCGCGAAACGCGTATCCTGTGAGGACACCCGCGTCCCAGTCTTCCGTGTGCGAAGCGGATTTGACATTACCTAGGAGACGCGAACCGACACGTATTCCCCAAGACATAGGATCGACTCCGTCAGTCGATTCCGCGGTAGGCTCCGACGAAGGACCACTCGCGAGTGCTCCGCTCTCCAGAATCCCCACCGTCGTACCTGATCTTTCGCATAAACATTCAAGCGGAAGGTCGCTCACTCATCCGCTGTCGTCGCGAAGTGCCAGTGCAGATGGCGGTCTAGGTCGATCGCATCCCGGATGCGACGGCAGAAAAAGTCTGCAATATTTTCCTGCCGGCGAGAGCCTCTGTGACGTCTGCGAAGAGAGTGACGCATCTTTGGCGGACAGTGCACGATCTCAGAGTGACATTGTATCTCCGTCGGACGTTACTTTTGACGGCGCCTGTCCTTTCGAATTTCCAATATCCGTAGAGCAAAAGAACGCTGCTGAATGTTCTGCTTCAATTGTTAGTGAAAATCCAGGCGACGTTGAATCCGAAAGACCGACAGTAACAATTACGCCTGAGTGTAGCCGAGCTCAAATTTTTATTGAGACACCGGAGGGCAAAGTTCTAAAGACAGCTACCGCGAGTGTCATTCCCGTACCAGTGTACGAGTGCATAGTTAGGGAGTGGTCCAGTGTGGCGTCCGAGAGATGGCCGAGCGAGGAAAGCGACGAGGCCGCAGACCATCTGGAGACGAAAATTTCTCACCGAAAATCCGATGGCGACACTTCAGATCGACGCGATATTTTAGAAACACCCGATGACGAAACCATTACGAGCGAACAAGTAGAAAACTTATTGGCCACCGTCCAAAACGCAAGTAAGCCGCCTCCACCGGCTTCGGAGGAGAAAAGACGTGTCTTAGATAAATCAAAACGAAGAAAAGGCATATACATCACCAAGTGGCCGATTCAGGATGAGATCAGCGGCCTCATTCTCCCCGAATCTGTCATCAGTGCTCAGTTCTCGGGAAGTTTGGACAAAGGCCTTCCTAATGGAGAAATTGTTAATCTTGAGACTGGTGATTGCGAATTATTCATCGGGGACTCTAGCAGAACAAGATCCCGCACTCTATCTGATAATTCAAAATTAGATCGAATAGGGGAGGTTCCGAAACCTGGAGACTCTATAAGATGGACTGGGAAAGAAGGGATGAGTTCTTGGACGGCCCCACAAGATGAACCTATGAGCCCAGAAACTGACGATCAATCTATTCCTCTTTGGCCAAAGTCTGTTACAGATCCCCGCTGGAATTCAAGACCACCGTTGACTTACCAAAGTTCAGAAGAAAAAGATGATTTTGTAGTCCCGAAAGGAATTGGGAAAAAGGCTGGGCTATTAGCAAGAGCTGATTCCCTGTCAGAAGGGGAAAGTGAATCAGGTGGTTTATCAACTCCTGCTCGAGACAGGACAGCTTCTCCTTCGCCATTTAATCCGTCAGATCTATCAGACAATGAATCGAGATCTGTTAAAACTATTCATCCTCCTAGACGCTACTCCAAAAGACCGTTGCGAGGTCCGTACGGACAGATGCTTGAAGCTGAAATGAAAAAACCTGAATTGTGTAAATTATCAAAACATGACGAAGAGCTTAGATTTTTGGACGACTTAGTAACAGCACCTCCCCTCAGACCAATAAGTCCAAATGTAAGTTCTAGTAGAACCTCACTTGTATCAAATACGAGCTCGATTGGAATACCAGAACCGAGACCTTCGGTTGTCAGAACGAGAGGAGCGGGTAATCACTCATTAGATGATACTCAGTTAAAGAGTTCATTTGGATTATCAGGTTCTCCTGTTCAGAAAACGGTAATTCGTTCGTCTCCTAAACGGAAAGTGAGTGCAAACATTCCTTACTCCGCTCCCAATCCTGTGACAGTGGCTCCTTCCGAAGGTGTGACCAGAAGCATGGCATTTCACCAAAGGACGACATCGAGCCCTTCAAAACTAGAAGGCTTCTCTCCTAGAAACAGTACTGATGTGAAGAAGAAGCTGGAACCGAGCGCAGAACTGCTCGCGGAGCTCTTGAGAGGCAGCTCTGAAAGAGTTTCTCGAGACACATCACTAGATGGAATTCCATTTTGCGTGCAGAGGCATAATGTGAGTACACATAATTTTAATTGTATTATTTCACATTATTTTAAAAATATTTCACGTAGTCATAATTAATTTGTTTCTATCGTATATATTATACATCGATTTCCTTTTCATCCATTGTTAAATACAGGAAAAAATAAGATGATACTAAGTAAGTGGCTCGAATGATAAAAATGGATTCAAATGCATGTCTTTATATTCAGTTAAACCTTTAATATTCAAGTATGTTACATATTCATTATTTAAGTCTTAAGTGTTCAGAGTTTTATTTTCGAGCTTTTTAAATTAAAATGATTGATAATTTACCACTCTATCTTTCGAGCTGAACAAAATAATTGTAATGCAAAAATGTAGGTACCAAAACCGGGAAAAAGTCAAGACGAAAACATAAATCATAAAAATAACTATAAACTTTTTAGTTGCCATTTTATCACATGACTTACCGTATTTAAATCAATGTTTGAGGTATTTTTTTTCTTTACTCATACAATATTAATACAGCAATTTTGTTTTTATATTATAAAATATTGTTTCTTCATAAGTTTCTTGAAAAATTTTCAAAGGTTTATTAATAAACATACATTAGCTCCGAACTGAATGATGTGGCGCCTAAAATTTTGTCATCAAATACTTTTTTTTTTAATTTTAAGCTGTATATAAATTACCTGTTGACAGATGATGTATGTGAGTCATAATGCTTCGTATTATGAGATAATTTAGTGGGAAAGGCACGAGAACTAATAATCGGCAATCGCCAAAATAAGTAATGAATATTTTTAATATAGATGAAACCATGAAACATTCATTAAAAGCTTATTTTTATCAAATTGTGGTAAAACAGTCATTTAAATATATTTGAAAGAATGAGTATGAGTGGACAGCAGTATAAATCAAAACATTTCATACAAATTAACAAACTGCTTCTTTGCAGCAATCTTGAATTTCCCATCGACTGAGTTACCCAACAGCCTTATTTTCTTTCTATAAACCTATCTCGGCCGAATACATTTCGATTGTGTTTATTTAATTCAACTATTCACACATAATATACATAATGTGAGGGCGTAAAATGCAAAATGGCTACTCTACACTTGAGCTTAATATGTACACGGTCTACTTAACAATGTTATTTAACTACAACACCAATATGAACAAAAATGCCTGGTTTCTTGATATAACTTTAAATTAATTCTTCAGCTTTGTTTGGCTGTCAAGTGTCGTCGCTTTAAGTTAGCCCTTAACCGGGCTAGTGGATATAATATGTTCTTACGATCCGAATTTATGTTTATTTCATCAAATTAGTTGTTTTAAAACTAAAAATATTCCCAATTGATTCGTTAAAATTAAAATTTATATAATTTAAGAAAAACTTGTATGTTTTATGTCTAATCCTCTGTGAAATACAAACCGTTACTTGGAATAATTTTAGTTTATTGCGGCCCTGTAAGGGTTTATTTTCTTCATTGTAAGTTATGTTTTGTGAATAAAAAGAGCTTAAAATAGCCACTAGTCATTAAGCTAAATCGGTCTCCTTTCAACATGAAGAACGTATCTGACGATATCGATTTGCCGATTAAAAGTTTTAAGAATGGGCTGTTACTTGTTGGGAAATTTGTTGAACCACCACGTTGCAAGATCTCATTAACATATATTTATAAAATAAACAATCCGTATTCAATAATTGTCGATTAGATTAACTTTAAAAAGTCCTTAATTTCAATCTCTTAACAAGAGTAGAAAATTGAATATTTTAGATCTGAGTTTAGAATCTATGAGTAAACTAATGATTTATTGTGATTTTTTAACACCAATGACCCACAAGGCCGTTACCTTCCCCACCCCTGACACTTTATTCACGACTGTCCCAGTGTGTACTGTCGACAAACAGGAGAAACAAATTAGTTACAGGTAGGCAAGCTTTGGCCTGCCAAAAATAATTCACTTTCGATGGCCAGCTAACCAAGACACGCCCTGTCTCGTCTCCAGATAAAATTGTTGGCGCCCATTTCAAAAATACCTGCTTTCGAAAGATGGTTCACTAGTTATTTCACCAATATTATGATCAAAATATGTCCCGCTATTACAGCGATTAAATGTTTTCATGACTGAGAGCGAAAAAATATTTGGTAGTTTTAAGCGAGAGTCTTATCAATACCGGTATTTCATATTACACAACAATGAGCAACACAATTAAATAACAATGGAAAAATCTGTCAATTCGAAGGACTATAAAATTTTCCAAAGGTGTTCATTGATTGCGGTGTTCCCAGTACGGACACCTTCATTAATTGTTTTTTCAATAGATTTGTGCTGATACCTACAGGTATTTGTGATGTCCAAATATTAGATCCAATTTGACTGACTCACTGGTAATACTATCCTAGCTTTTATATCCATCTTACTTTACTCTTTCCGAAAATTGAACGTTTGAGATACTAAAAAACAATTATCTATCTTATAACAATTTCTATTTAGATGCCTCCAGAAGGAGTCCATATTATGTATTAATGACACTCCAAATTATAGCATTTATAAATTAATAGTGTTCTGTATACTAAGGTTATACATCATTGCTAGACAGTGATGTCGAAGAATAATTATAGTATTTTTATCTGGCTTGGATTCAATAAATATATCAATATGGGATTACAAAAATCAATCACCATGATCAACATGTTAAAATCAAGGATATGAGTTGTCATCGCCGCTATTTCCGTCTTGTTTACCGCAGCTCGGATCAAGAATCAAAAAGAAAATTCTTATTAAATCGTTGACGAAAATCCCTGATTAAAGATATTAAATCTCTGCCTGATTCGTGGTCGAGTGGTAAACGTCGTTGTATTCGGTCGCGGAGTTTATGGATGGATGAATGTCTGTGATGTCTAAAATTCTCTCCCCTTACCTGTTTGATGCTAACAATGGAGATTAGTGAGAGCAATTAGATAACCACTAATTCTGTCCTAGCCTTATCCTTTTAACCCTAATCTCTTCGAGCAAGTAAGTAACAAGCAGTTCTCGTAGAAAGCCACCTGTTGAGTTTAACGTCATTAGTAGTCCATATCTTCCGCATTGTGAGTTGAAAAATGTCTCCCTCCCGTTGTTTTGCTGTTAATATATTTTTCTTTATGGGCATCATCAGAATATCTTCTAATTCAGTGCTTCCTGAATTGTGGGCCGCGAAATTCAGTAGAAAGTACAAATATCTATATATTTAAGTCTGTCAAATCGGTGCTTCCCATATTTGGGGCCGCCGTGGGAATGCGGGATCGAGAAATTGGATTCCGGGGGAAAAGTATACCAAATCGCAGATTTCAAAAAAAAAAAAAAAACGAGCTACGGAGACAATTGAGGGCCGCGGATTATTTTTTTTAGATTTAGGGGGCCGTGGAAGGAAAAGGTTGGGAAGCATTGTTCTAATTCATCATTTGCAGTAAGTTTTCGTACGTTAATTTTGGATTTTAACCATGTAGAGGCAGGTATATATACTGTTAACAATAAAAACTCGTGCAGCTGTTGAAATTTTTTGGTTAATAAAATCTTTAATGCAACCTGATTATGTTTTGCTTAAAATTGTATCTCTCGAACGAATTCAATTTATATTATCTGTTAATCGGACATTCTGAAAGTCAAAAACTACAATTGTATGATTTCGCCCATATAATTCCAAATTCACTAATGGTATGGCTTTCAGATAATCCAAAATCTCACGAAATTTCTCTCACCGCTGAACATTTTTGAAAAGCGTCCGATTTTGTTTATTCATATGCCATTCAACATGTCTCAATATTTAAACATTTACCCGCTAATTAAAACTTTTAGCGGGACTCGCGCACGATATATATGTATGTATGTATTTATAAAAATGCTGTAAACATTTACCCAATATCGAATCGAATTCAAACGAATTATGTGAAAGTCCTCTCACCGAAAATAATTTTCGAGGAATCTGTTTTTTTTTAATATCTCGTGACTTTCACCGGGAACGATACATGTGTATTTCACTAAAAAATTCCCTAGTAAAGCGGCGTAACTAAAGAAGACGAAGCGCTCTTGCCAAAAATATCAACCACATCCAAATTGTGTGTAAATGAATGTAAAACCATGTCGAATTGTTTTTACCGGGGCTTCGAAATAAAACTACTTCCTACTCCGACTCCGAAGATTTTTTTCAAAAATTTCATTTTTACTTATATATAATATATGAGTTCCATCAAATCATCTTTTGTCAATTAAGTATGCAATGTCAACACTATGGACTATTGTAGTTTGAATACACATCATTAATTTATTTTTTGAATGTTTCGAGCCGCTCATTTTTCACGACTCCGACTACGGCCAAAACACTGCGACTCCACGACTCCGACTCCTAAACCCTAGTTTTTACATGAAAATTTTTGAATACATTTTGTAAAATGCTTGAAAAGTAAAGGCTATTGATGAAAATTCTCATCTAGTACATAAAAGTATTAGACTAAACAGTTTTACTAAACCTATTTTCTCCTTACCCGCTCTTGCGTCTTGATAGATTTTTAACATCCAGGACAGTAATGGCGAACCTTTATGAAGAGTGGGTCAAATTTTGCTCATAATTTTTTCAAATACCAGCACGTGGGTCACTAAGTCAGTGGCGTCGCTTGTGGGAGGAGTGGAAGCCTTCGTAGGTCAGTGTCTAACCCGCGGGTCATAGGCTTGCCGTCACTGATCTAGAAAGCACTGCTGAAATTTCATTGCATCATTACCGTAAAAAAGAAGTCACCATTTTTAATCATTAATTTCTTTGCGTTGGTTTATCCAAAGCCTTGTGTATTTAAATCAGTGTAATAAGCAAAACAGCCACAAGACATTATCTTCTGTCGCGAAAAATTGGAAAAAAAAAATCCCTTTCAAATATAATAATATATCCCTAAGAAAAAAAATCATTGAAATGTTATCAAAAGTATTGAGTCGATAACATTTATTTTCTATATATGTACTATATTATTCACATTCAAAATATCACTATATTTATTACTGATACATCCATAGAACCCATTATATGTATTTACAATAGCATTATTAAATTCTTATCGATGTAATCTCCAAAATACAATAAAGCTAAAGTTTCCTTAAAAAAAAAACAAAGTGTGTTAGATAGATAATAATATATATGTGACAACATTTTTTATGTTTAATGGACTCTTGCAACACTTGAACCTGACACAATTATGCAGCCAAAAAATAAACACAGAGCGCGATTTGTAAAATTAACGAATTTTCATCTGACAGAGATTTAAATTTGGAATGTGGCAGCCATGAATGCCGTGACATATGAGCGATGCTGCGCGACCACTAAACCAAAAGAGAAATCCTCGGTTGCCTGTGATAAATATTTCATTCTATAAATTGTTACATAATCATTCAAATATTATTTAGATCTTCAACAATGTGAAATAAATGATTTTATAATATCACCTGTGTATATTCAGGATGAAACTCTCTTAGAGTATAATAGAATGATTAGTTATGTTTTATCGAGAAAACGGTGTAAAATTATTGTTCATCGTTGCTATAATATACAATATAATGTCATTGAATACGGTGAGAGTAATTACTCTACTAATTTGCGGTTGTGGAGCTGTTTCAGTTATGAATATTGTTAATATTTATTCTCGACGTTTTCAATCTACCATTTGTTATGACGTTTATACATAGATTATAGGTACGTGAAAATCAGATCAAATCGATGAAAAACAGTACATAAACCATTATTATTATATCTGTGGAATTAGGCACAATGACTATAAGAGGACCCCGAATGATAGAAATTTATCAAAATCAGTTATGTTTCGTAGAATGATTTTTTTAATAAATATTTCAATAAAATCGTATATTATTATTTTATTAACCACGGCGACTGCCTCTCATATACATGTGTAATGGGAACGTCGGAGATCTATCTATGAAGATATTTAATAATGGTGGTGTACTTAAGCCGCCTGTGTGGTCCAGTGGTCAACGTCGTTGGCTTCGGCTACGGAGGGCACGGGTTCAAATCCCAGTACGGACAGTTTTACAAATTGATTTTTCAATCGATTTATGAATTTCTGTTCAAATGCATGGATGTGCGTGATTTCTTGAATTCCCCCCTCCTACCCATCCTATCCCACGAAAAGGCGTACCGAGAGTGATTAGCTAACCACTAGTCCTGTCATAGCCTTATCCTTCTATTCCTACTCTCTTTGTAAAAAGAGAGGTTGAGCAACTGAGTAACAATCAGTTCTCGTAGAAACACATCTGTTGAGATAAACTCCATTAGGAGTCCATATGCTCCACATTGGGAGCGGACATGGCAAAAAAAAATACTAATAAGATATAGCCCGCTATCTGACATCCCCGAATCCTTCCAAGACATCGCAAGATATTAACTAACAAGACCGAAATAAACGACCAGTTACATACCCAGTAACGCACGTCTGATGACTCAATGTTGTTAAAATCTGTTGTTCTTGCTGAAATAGCAGTCTGAGTGCAAGAAGCATTACTGGCGACTGCAGTTATTAATGTAGGTAGGAGATATGTGAGAGAATCAGCTGTAAGAGTGTACAACTCAGGTCGCCATTCAAAGCTTCGAGCTTTCTGTATTTCGGACGCATGCATAATAACGGGCCGTTCCACTTTCAAAGTTGTGAGGGGTGCTTGTGTATAATTAGATAGTTATAAGGAACATATTTTTGATATTATACGAGCTATGTGTGTGAATAATTGCCGTCAAAATGAATCGGCATCTACTAGGGCTTATACAAAACTGACTTTTGAAAAAACCGGATTCGTATTCCAATATTTCCTAACACTAATCTATGAATCTAATTCACAAAAACATATAATTTATTTTTTCTTAATAAGCATATCTGTTTGTATACTTTGTTTATTTATTATAATTACAGTTACTAGAACGTACTAAAATTTCATCCAGTGTTCCTAATCGGTGGTTGATTAATTAAACCTACCCCGTACCCGAAAAGTGTCTCAAAGTCAAAATGCCAAACAAGTATATTTTCAAAATAATTATTGATATAATAATGTACATTTATACTGATGATGAAATCATATATTTCATCTCGTTTTATGAGTAACCAAGTCAGAGTCAAGAAAAAAAATGAACTTAATTAAATATATTAATTCGGGTTACCAAAAGAAAAAACCGTCTTTCCAATGTCGCAAATTTCGATAAAAATTGACTTATCAAATCCGTTTTTTTCTAAAAAAAAACCTACAAGCTCTAGTATCCACATACATATAACACGAATACATAAATCAGACTCTTAATAAAACTACATGTGTATCAGAAAAACAAAAATGTTTCTTCGATGCCAAGATTATGTTTTTTTTTACTCGAACAACTCCTTACTACGATATTCTGCTTTTATAACTACGTAATATACTTATTCCCATACTGCCATTTGAAGTAAAATTATTTCTACTATCAAATACCATTTTATTCTGAGCAATTATCATACAAAGTGTGATTTCAGCCTATACAAATTTAAGTATAAAAAATTGGCGGTATTTTCCATGGTTTACAATCTTCGAACTGTCACTTTCAAAAACTATTTTTTCAATCCATGAAAGGATTTGTGTGCAAAGGCATGAGTATCTATGGCGTTCACATTCTCTAGCAACCATACAATAGTAAAAATGAGTTGTCCCGAGATCGATTAGCTAACTAATACTTCATTCCTAGTATCATCCTTCTATCTTCACCCCTCTCGTAGAAAGAAAGGCTGAGGAACGGAATAAAAACTCAATTAAAAGTCAATATGCTCGATAAAGAGAGAAGACATGGTTAGAAAAAAATGTTTGATTATATTGAACTAAAAACATCTTTGTTTTTGAAAGAAATTACAAAGGTTGAAATTACAGTTTTTTTTACATTATATTATTATTATAGTAAGTCATGTTGCTATTTTAAGATAGCTCTTAATGTCATTCACTTTGTTGTTATTAATACCGTCCTTCTGAATCTAAATGAATGCCGCAGATATTCTGTAACAAAGTCATTTGTTATTTATAGATGCTCATTTGTTGTTTTTGCATGCTAGAAAACATGGGCCACGAGTTGGCGGATGTATCAGTCATCTGTAGAGTTTTGTATTAGATACCATAAAGATGGACGATTCTCACAGAATTAAACTTATATTGAGTTTTATTTATACTTTCGAATTCATTGCAATTTTATCCAAGAATCAATGAATATTGCTTCTATAGTTCTCCTCTATGACATATTCCCCACTGCACGACAGTGATGATAATACATGTTTTCCATGCCAGGGTGGCGACTCTGAACAGAAAGTGCTAAGGCCAAACAGATATCGCAGATTCTTAAACCAGAGTGTTTTTCTTGCTGGAATTAATATTCCCTAGAAGTCATAAATTATCTGTCGGAATATTCAAACGATTTTCTTATATCTTTATATTTGTTAAGTAAGTTTTTGTTTTATAATAAGTACGACTTCTGGTGTGATATTTTTTATTAACATCTATTGAGGTATAAATCAACGTGACCAATAAATTTACTCACTAAATAAATTGCGTACAATTTTAGAATGTATGTATGTACAATTTATATGATAATCCGCACACGTATAATCGGGAGTTTACTGTAATGCTGTCATTTATTAAAATACATCCGACGGCGAAACATTGCGAGCAATACAATCGTCGTCTACTTTGGCCTAGTTGGTTAGAGCTTGCTCTACCGACCAGGTGGGCCTGGGTTCGATTCCCGGTAAAGTTAATGTCAAATTTAGATTTTTTCAATTTAAATTTGAGACATAAAACGGGTGTTTCTGATGTCGATTTACCTCGAGTTGATCTCGAGTGACTTACAATAAATTCTCATCGAGTTTTTCTCCAATGATCTTGCAACTTTAAAATGTTTGGCGCATTGGCATTAGCTGTCATGCCAAATTTGTTTTTAATGAAATATCTTCAAAAAAATAAATATTTAACTACATACACATTATCGAAAAAAAGATAGCTACCGTGTCATTTTACAAATTTAATAAATTTAATAAAGGTATATTTAAAAAATCTTTTTACGTCATCTAATAAGTTATAAACAGCTAATAGAAGCATTTTTTTAAAAATAGGCAGTAGATTTTTAGATATAAGGTACTTCAGACATGAAACTGAGTGTTTGAAGGCTTGGATGCCTCAATTCTATACCAACCATCCGATCTTTAAATCGGGACTTAGCGAGAGTGATTAGCTAACCACTTGTCCTGTTGTAGCCATGTTATAATATCCTAACTCTCTCCGAAAAAGAAAGAGTGAGCTACTTCGTAACACATAGTTGTCGTAAAACATATCAGTCCATATACTGCATATTCCCTACATTAGGAGCGTACATAGTTACAAAAAAATACCGTTGCACTTTTTACACCGTATTGATAATTCTATAAAAAAAATCACGTGAAGAAATATTGTATTATTTATATATCACACTGTGACGACGATTATCACTTCCACGATGGGGAAAAGTTTGATGCAGATTTATCGTGAGATGGTAATTTATCATCAAATATGTATTCTGTTATAAATTGTATATACCGCTCATGCTTTCGCCATATTGATCAAAACAGTCCACTTCTTAAAGTGACATAAAAGCTTTTTTTGTATTCGTATGTATGCAAAGGTGTGAATGAATTGTGAGACTCACCGAAAAAGATATTGTAAGATGGATTATATTTTATTTCGTGCGCCGGAAATCCAAAGCATTCCTTCGTGAGTCAACACTCGAGGCAGAAGAAGCCTGCCCGTTCATTTATACTTCCATCATTCAGAAATCTTCCAAGTAAATAACTTTCTACGAACCACGGCCAATAATAATTTGGGAAAACAGTATTCTATAATAGTCCTCCTAACAAGCGAAGCAATTCCTTTGCGAATTATTTCTGTCAGGTGATGACGTCAATGGTTCCCACGACTGTCTTGATGTTTGCCTAGCGAACAAGATCATCGCACAATAATGCACGTAGAAATACATTTTTCGAATCTCTTTGTGATACTTCAGAATGAAATCTTGTGATGTCAGAGGAGAAACGTGAGCAACATATAAAACAGACACCACACTACACCTGTCAAACAGCATGAGAATAGTTATATATAAAGTTTACGAAGAAAAACACGAACTTGATTTATTTACGGACTTATTTCCAAAGGCCACAAAAATACTAAATATCATACTCAGGACCGTTTGCTACTGTTACTTCACAAACGTAACAAAACATACACATTAGATATTCTATAAGATACTGCATATAAGAATCCGCCATCTTTAAGTGTATTTAAATTTTTCCATTGATTCAAATGACAATGATCAGTTTTCCTATTTGTATATAGGCCAATTCCCAATTGTATAGTTTTCTGGCGGCATATATTTCTCACTCACTCACATCGAGGTGAGTAAAACGTGAATATATCCTTGACGTTACGCGTATGTAGATGTAAATTATTTCGTAGTTATGAGTGGATTTATTATTGTGTGCAAAATCTTTGAATCTCTTTGCAGAAACTCAATGAATTTTAAGAAGCAGCTATAAAATTATTTTATCACGATATAGTTTTGCATTTAATAAGAAAGACAATCTACTAGTGGCATGTTTTAGACTAACTTCTGCTTCCTTAACCGGAATCTGAGCCTACCTGAGACTGCTTATCGTTCTTTGAAACACTAAAATCACATTTAGTAAGTGCAATATTGTAATTAGAATTTGAATTAGTATGTTAGAGTGAATAATATAATGCATTGTGTATCTCTTCTTAGCTAGTATATATAGCTGAGCAAATTTATGTTTAAAGCATATTTCTGACGATGGCGAACGCCGAAATAGCTATCAACGTATAACATATAAAAAACTGTAGAACTGAAATACTTTGATATTTTTACCCTATTAAAATGGAGTTCTACCAAGTAAATGCCAAATCAATAAATAAAACTAGATTATTGAATTTATTGCGGATATACTGTCGATGGCTTCGGTGGTAACATTGTATATGTTACTTTAAAATAAAAATAAAAATTGATAACGTTTGAAACACGTTTCACTATTAGCCACACAACGCGTGGAATACCAAAATTTTCAAATTATTTTTTATAAATTGCATATTATATATTCGTCCAGGTCTGTGGTTGAGTAGTTGTCAACGGTTTGGGTGCTTACGGGTTCGATTCCTAGTACGTACAGTTTTTATAAATCGATTTATGGATTTCTGTTCGAAAGTATGGATGTTTGTAATGTCTGGAATTCTCTCCCAACTATCCGATCCTAAAAACTGAACACAGCAAAGCGATGAGCTAACCACTAGTCCTATTGGTCTATTCCCTATTCTTTTCGAACAAGTAGGTTGAGTAACTGAGTAACAAGCAGTTCTCGTAGAAACTCTTCTGTTGAAATAAACTCAATTAGGATTCCATATGCGCCACATTAGACAAGGTATAAAAAATAAGCACATATATCACCTATCTAATTATTTATATTTTATTTTGTATATGTTTTTAAAATTTATATATTTTCCAGCAAATTATTCTTCAAATGAAATTTCGATCTATTCAAAAACTGCTGCATTGTTTTTTTGGATAAACATATAATAAAACCATAATTGATACATTAAAACATTTAAGATTTACGTTTTTAATACTGTACTACCGATGGGTGAATTAATATTGTGTTGACTGTTGAGAAAAGCTGAAAATATTTTCAATAAACATTAAGTGTAAGCGAATCATTTGATTTATATGAAATGCGTAATAAAATTCATTTAGCGTGTAAAAAAGATCTTTTACGACATGCATGAAACGTACAAATCTCGGATTAGCGTGAGCTCTACGCACCATGTGAAACAACACTTTATTTCCACCTCAGGAGTCATGGCTAATGTTTTATGTCACCGAATAGATTGATTTATATCAGTCTTTTTTTACACTTTTAGATTCAGGGCGTTTTTCTTTTAAAACATTTTCTTTACCATGTCCGTTCAATATAAAATTAAAATATCAGCTTATATCGTTCATTCAAATATAAACAACATTAAATTTATTGGGACAGCAAATAAAACGTTTCTGGATACCTCATTCTTCGTAAGAAATTTGCACATTTGAAAACATCCAATAGCTTCGGTTCTAAATTTAAATGTAATGATAGTTTAAATTTGTAATGTGAAGCTGTGCGAACTCATACAATTCTGTTTACATGTATCATGAAAGAACATGAGATTTTCTTTTATCGTTTCCGAATTTCGCGCGTACTTTTAGTTCCGTTTATAGAATTGTATTGCGTACAAACAATGTGGTCTACGAAAACTCTCAAAAATATATTCCATCTCGCTCTTCTTTGTGACATGTGATGGGGTAAACAGGCGGACGTAGATTTGACTATGTTGTTATTTTGTAAAGTGAAGTTCGTGCAAACGGTCAGCTTATAGGGACTTCATAAACAAAGGTTCGCGGTCACAATATTGTAATTTTTAATATATCGTCGATGCACATCAAATATGGTCTATGTGACTATGGGTACACATAGTCACATAGACGATATTTGATGTACATCGACGATATATTTTTGAAATAGCTTGTTTATAGTATGTAAATACCAAGATATTAACCCTTTCGTGCCGTAAAGTTTGATTCGTATTGACTTTTCGTTTGTTTTCATGTTTACCCTCAGTAAAAGGATTAACCAACTTAAGCCAAGATTATGTGTTAATAATGTTGCAGTTTAGCACTCATATTATATATCGATAGTCCAGTTGATTGATCAGAAAATTTCAAAATTATTTAAAATTAAGCTAAATATGCAGTTCTGTATAAAAAATGGCTTATGACAAAATTTTTAAAGAATATTTAAAAAATAGCTGTTACATTTTTTAGTCCTACTAAACCAAGCCAATATAATTAATTCGCAAACACCTGTTCATAAAAGTAAAAACTTCTGGCACAGGTAGTTTGAATTTATAGAAACCATTTGAATGTATCATTCTCCGTTATCTTAAAATAGTTTAATTGGAGTTGTCTGTATGATCAACTGGAAGATTTATATAATGGACTATCGGGCCAGTATCCGATAAGTCAATGTCGCGATCTTCATCTGTGGTGTCCTCGGGCTCGAATCATAGTACAGCCATTTTCATAAACTTATTTATATATATTTTCATTTAATCATATGCTTGTAAATAAATACCTTGATCGACAAAAAAATTCGTAAATTGATAGCTAATAAATTCCATTAGATTAAAATATCATCCAGGGTTTATTATAACACCCAAATAAACGAAATTGGAGAATAAAATCACTTATATAAAGCAATGTGCACGACAAACAAAAATAATAGTAATACTTTGAAATAGCCATCATTGGATTCAATGAAGCATTATGTAAATACCAGAGCATTAACGCAATTTCATGTGTTTCCTAATCAATTGTTTCCTACGTCATAGTTTTACATCATTTCAAGATCACGTCAATGTAAATATAAACATTTGTTCAACGCCCCTGTCCAACGCAACAGTTGCGCATGCGTCGACGTCATTTTTACGTGCGCATTCACAAACACATTCTGTGTGCGCATTCGTAAGTAGTGTCATGAAGCTTTCACAGCATCCGCTTCAGTTGCATGCGAAATTGGAACTGTGACGTTCGAAAGAGCGGCTTTTCTTGCACATAATGGGCATTCCTTATTTCATGTTTCGTAATGCAATGAATATTTATCTACATACCTACACATTTATGAAAGGCATTATGTGTTGAGGCATTATTATTCTCTAGCTCTTGATGATCAATATTCTGAACATTTGAATATCAATGGTGCGTCAATTATCCTTGATAATACAACACATCTGTCAATATTATTTGATCACTAAGCCAGAAGAAGCTAAGGATTCCAAAACTGGTATTATCGAATCCGGGTTCCAGGTATCCCGGAGTTTCGACTGTTTTTTTAAATACCGAAAAACCTGGTTTTAAAATGAAAACTACCCATATCCCGGTACTGAAAATAACTGAATTTTGATTAATCATAAAATACTTAATTATGGAAAGTAGTGTTTATAAGGCATCCAATGGCTACTTCCTGTCCTAGGTATTCGTGAAGTTACATGTTTATATTGTTATTGATCTCTTGTGTATTAACACGCTGGTCATCATCACACAGAAGATTTTTTTATGTATTTCATTCAGTCAGATGTTTGTCTTTCCTAAAGTTTCATTATTGTCTCACAGTTGTTAGTATTTTTTTTTGTTCAGTGATTCTACCGAACACGAATTTTACGAACAAGAATACTCCGTAGACGGATTCTTCCGAACAAAAATCTTCCGTATGTAGAATTTTCCGTACATTTAAATATTTTTGACTATAAAATTATTGTTTTATTTAATATTTATTATTCTAAGGCACGACTGCCAAATAGAGTCAATATTTTTGGCTTTCAAGAATAAATTTAGGTAGAAAGAGATATATACAATTTAATATTCATTGAATTAAAAAAGTGGTGACTTCGAAGATATTATAATTCATAACTTATTTTACAAGCCCGTGTAATGTAAATTTATGATGATATATCAACTTTAATTGGTTATTTTACTCTGCGAAAAAATGTATTAATTGTAAAACACAATTTTTCCGAATTAAAATTCTAAAAACATATTTAATGATATACTATTAATTGATTTGGCACTTACATCAGCGGCGTAGCCATCTCATAGCGGGGGCATTCAATTTACGAGGGAGGGCCCAGAGAAAAGGGTGCACAAATTTCTACGCACTCAATATAACAAATTACGTGGGGGGTTTTATGACGTTTGCAAAAGTGCCCTAAATTAAAAGAAAATCTAAAAATCAGTCAAGCTGTTATACGGTTACTAAGAGAAAATGATAATTTAAATAATTTATTTCAATTCAAAAATAGGCTGCACTGTTACACTATTATTTTAAGATGTGTTCCGAAAGATGTCAGAATGGATTTGTCACATACAAATTCCGAATGATTAAGCAACTGTTTTTGACATATCAAATTGATTTCAATTGAATTGAGATTGACCTATTTAAAAATCAAACAGTTTTTATCTCCTACGACGGGCAGACGTTCTGACTCTTCTAATTTCAAATCATTATTCAAATAAAAGAACGATGTTCCACGTCAGTGGAGTATCAAAATAAATAAAAAAAAATGCACGTTCAACGTATACCATTCTTTCACTCGCAATAAAAATAGATTTATCTATAACAGATTTTTAAAAATCTTAACATATTTATAAATCTCATTCGCACGGGAAATATCTAATTAAAATAGCTAGTTGCTCAATCTATTGTTCATTAAGTTTTAAATTTTTCTTCTGTTTATTATCGAGGAGTTTATGTGATCCACTTTTTTTCTCATTTTCAAAATATTGTTTTTGTCATTGAATATTCAGTTTAAAGAGCATGATACGTCCCAGAGTCTTACTCGTAACACAATCATTCATTAAGCGAAACAATTTTTCCCATTTTTTAAATAAAGGTAAAATACAATAATGCTTTCAATGCCGAAATTACTCATTAAAACAATGTATGTATGCCGTTTATTCAATCATGATTCTATATACAGCTAGCTGATGATCCTTATATGTTATTTTCTCTAAAATATATATCTTCTCCACTGTTTACCCACCACTACGATAGACCAATTTAAAACCTGTGATACTGGTTGTATCTCGTAATAAATCAGCTTTAAGCACTTTTAAATTATTTATAAGTGCTGGATCAGTTAGCCGATGAATAATATGCTTTGTTTGCATTTGACCTACTGAATGAAATGTACGTACTACGCTGAAAAGCAACTGAACGAAAAAAAAAATCCCCTTTGCTGTTATCAAATGAAACCCAAGTTGCATGTACTTGAATTATGTTTCCTCTCGATTTACTTGATTTATTTATATATCGTATACAAACTATAAACTATCGTATGCTTTAACCGGAAAAGCTTGAAGAGCTCACATACATATTACGACACTCATAATTGGCATATGTATTAAGCTTTATATTGTACGCTAACCGACTATTATTACCAAGATGAAACTATAAAAATACAGATGAATATTAATTATTAATCTGAAAATTATATCCCTTCTTTTATGGCATGTCAATGCTTTCTTTCATCCCAGCCATCGCTCATGTTGTGGCGTAACGCATGCCTTTTGTTAATTTATTTGTTCTTTTGTTTTGTTCACGTTCAGCTATTGTTTTGTTTTAGCGACGCCATTTTGACCTTGGCCGATTTTCCTTATTGTTGAACCAGCCAGAAAGTTTTTATTGTAATAATGTTTATGTCTGTTACCAGAATAAGATGCGCCGACTAGACCGATGTATAAACGTCCATTTTATTTTTTCTCGTTTGAGATTGCAGTAGAGGTTTTTATTGATACACTGAAAGAAGAAGTTTTTAATGTTTGATTCACTTAACGATACGATATCTGCGTCTGATTATATTTCTCTTAAGCCACTCTTTACGGCTTAAGTCACCTCGTTTAAAATATACCATACTGACAGGAGAAACGAACTATTATATATTTCTGTTAATATAAGCTATCCATAGTCTGTTGCCATAACAGTTGCCAATCGTTTCTTACATGAAAAAAAAAAGATTTTTGCCATGTCAATGGAGATGTCGTGCACTGAACTGGTTACAAGCGAATCGTTAACTTTAATTTTATGCGAGGGAAATGGATTTGAATAAGAGCTTTTACCATGTCTGCGTCCCGTTTTAATGATATATGAAAACATTACAGTTATCCAAAAGCATGTTGATACAAATTTATGAATCTAGTTCAAATCAATGTATTCAACCATCAAATTCGGGTTATGAATAAATCTTCGTTAAAAGACTAAGTACGGAGAACGTAATTATGCTCCCCATTGAGAGCGGATATTAAAAATGAAAGATCTCTGGATAAAAAATCATTACAGTTTTCATTGTTTTTCATGGAAACAAATGGCTAAAAAAGTAGACATATTTTCATACAATATTTTCAAAGGCCATCGCAAAAAACTCAACATAACGAACTAACTGTGTTTCAATGTTATGTTATTCCAAAACACATTGAAAAAAATGCGTTTTAAAACCCATTATTAGTTCAACAATATGTTAACTCTGAGTTCCTAGGGGGTGCATTCACATTTTATTTTTCTTATTTCAACCATTCGCATTCCATGATACCTCAATAAATGCAATGCAAATATTATGCATATTTGCCTGAGGTCACTTTCTCATAGCTCCTCGATCATATTTTTGACGTTTCGGTACTTAAATGTTCAGAAAAATATTTAGTAATACTGAAAAAAATACTGTAAATTTCGGGGACTATTTCGTGAAAAATTTATATATTTTTTTATCTTAAGAAACGTTTTTCAACATCAAATTTCTCTATAATTCATTATTCATATCCACTGTAAATGTATATAAAACATCATTTACTGTGAATATGAGTTTAAATGTATCTACATATGTACTTAAAAAAGAGTAAAATACTTGAGATGATAATAGCTGATATCAATAATATAAAATATACATTTCGTTTGTATAATGTGGCACCACCTTACGACGTCGCGACGCCCCTGGCTCAACATCGGCGTCTCTATTAATGCATTTATGTGCATCAGAATGCATTTTATTGCAAGGCATTAAAGCAAATATTCCCCTGAATGCGTGGGTCTTTGAATATCTTATTTTATATGTATGTTAGAAGTAAATAAATATAGTAATTTAAAACACACTACACTATTTAATATTAATCGTTATATTTAATGACTATGTAACCTTGGGAAGATATTACCCCCTTCTATTTACGGTGAAAAGCCAAAATAAATAGTAAGTCATTAGTTTCATCCAGTTCAAAAATAGTAAATATATATTTTCAGAACTTGATGTAATTTCAGCTATGCATGATAATAGTTTTACACTCTCCTCTTTACATTTTTTTATCCATGTCCGCTCCCAATATGGAGGTATCTCTAAAAAAGTTTTTTCTACGAGAACTGCTTGCTACTCAGTCGCTCAACCTCTATTTTCCAAAGAGAGTAGTAGGAATAGAAAGATAAGGCTAGAGCAGGATTAATGGTTAACTAATCGCTCTCGCTACGCCCAGTTATTGAAGGATCGGAAGGGTGGGAGGGAGTTTTTAGACATTACAAACAAATCTAAAAATGCTGTTGGGAATATAATACAATAATTTTCTTAAGTTTGCTCGTTTTTTCTTAAAAGGTTGATTAACTTTTGAATGTTGTTAAAAAGAATCTGATTATTTGTCTTTAAAACTGACTAGTTCTAAAAAAAGTACCGGAAGCTTTGGCACATAACAGCGTATGTTGTTACATCGACACCCGCAGCGAAAAGCAATAACTTACTTCTCGTCATTTTGCAGGTGAGCAAAATAGAATATGAAAGAATTCTCGATTGAAAATAAATAACTTACGATTCTGAAAAATTAATAAACGCCTGAATAGAAATCAACTTTTAATAAATAGTATATAATTTTACTTCCCTGCAAAATTATTAAAAGTGACTCACTGATTTTTTTATTGTTTGGGTCAATATTATCAATCTCTTATAGTCTACCCTCAAACATCTTGTTAATGTACATATTACCAAAATATTGCACAGAGTAAAAAGTTTACATGAATGTAAAGTACAGAACTGGCAATTCTTAAAATACTGAAAATGTCGCCAGCATATTTTTTTCATTGTAAGTTACGTAAAAAATATTTTTATCAATCAATTCCAAAATACAAACGACATTGATGAAATACATCAGATTTGTATTTTTATAGATCAATATATGAAATATTTCATGAAAATTTATGTGTTTGTGTTGGCGAAGATAAAAGTGGTAATTCAAAATCTTTTAATAAACTGATTTAGAATTTGCCAACTTTTTTGACAGCTCTCTTCATATATATTATGTGTCGAAATAGTCAAGAATTTTTTTATGCAGAAATAAAACGCAGTACATAATTTATAACTTCCTCGTAGATAGCTTCTTGATTTTGTATCTGGAGTTTTGAAGAGAAAGTGCTTTCTTTTGTATGCATTAAAAAATAAATGCATATAATTATGTGTCTTTTAAAAAAAATTATAATAACGTGTTAAGCTAAGTATTAAACAAAAAACTTGTTGTAATAATGCTAAATAATTATTTGAAGTGTGAAAAAAGTTAAATCTGACTTTGAACTACAATAAACACTGTTGGAACATATCCAGATATTCACAAAAAACTTTTTTTTACATAATACAGGAAGCCAATAAACGTCACCTATATATTTTCTTACATGGGGACTGTAAAATTATCCAAAAATAAAATTGTGTCTACTAAATCCGAAATAGATGTAATAACAAAGTGAATATTTATTTTTCGTTTCGCTGAAGACACGAATATCTTTGTGACAGTTTTTCTTTACTGTTATTATAGAAACGAAGTTCAGTAAACTCCCGATTATCCGTGCATGAATTGAATACGTATTTTTTAAACAATATTTGCGATTGAATTGCAGAATTAATTGATTTATCTCGTTGATCTATACCCATACCAATTAACACATATTTTGGTTAAAAACAAAATGGATTCTACTGCTAGAATCCATTTAGAGGTTTTTTTTTTTAATTATGGGGTTACCACACAAAGCATTGCTGTTATTATGTAATGATATTTTTCATACAATTGAAAGCGTATTGAAATCGAACATCTTTAGTTCAACTCATGGATCATGGATGTGTTATTTATTTTAAACAAAATTATCGTACTGGTCTTCTTAAAACTCGTTTGATCGCGAAGAAAAATTCTACCATTTACACAAAAAGAGTTTATGCCAAATTAACAATACTTTAGGAAGGTTGATAAAGAAAACTTGAGATAGGGTTCTACCAGTGGCGGTTCCTGACCTAAAATCTTGGGTGGGCTAGAGAAAAGCATATTTCCACTTCACCTTATACATTAATCTACAAGCAAATTAACAAATACTACGACACTACTTACTGCAATGCATAAATTATTATATAATAAAATCAATGCTAATGTAAGTAAGAAATATTAAAAAATTCATACGGGATCTTAAATCTCTCTCTTAAGTCTCTTTTAAAGTGAAAAAACAAGTACTAACAGCAATACAGAGCTAGCTGTCAGTGAGAGTCAATACCTGTCACTTTCATACAATACATCGATATTGGTATTTGTGTTTCAATGCATAAGTATGCGTCATGGGCTAAATCAGTTCAGCCCCCAACGAAGACAGAAACTTGTTAAGTTAAAGCACAATCGCGTGTATTAGGTGACGTTTCCGTACATACAAATACAATAAAAATCTAATCGTGCTTGATTGCGCCCCAGTGTAAAGAAATATTGTCTGTGGTTACGGGCTAGCCGTTGCCAGCCCTTGAGTGGTGTTGCCAGAGTGACGTAACGTCGCCTCTTCCCTGTGAAGTATTTATAGGGTTATTGTTTTTTTATGCCGGCTCAGTTTAAAATTGTAATACAAAACACAATCGGGAATATGATTGTAGGTAGACGTAACATTGTTTTATATTGACAGAGGAAAATTAAAACAAAGATATTATATTCATTTGGGAAAGGTTAGTTACACTTATAAATGTATTTATTTTGTTCAGCGGCCGAATTGCTGTTCATTTTTATTCAGCCATCTAAAGTTTTGGGTGAAAAATGCAGGTCGGGCTTAGCCCACCTAGCCCAGTACCTAGAACCGCCACTGGGTTCTACGATTCGTATGATCTAGGTTTTCAGTTTATAAGTGATGCAGATATCAGTTACAATCTCAGTTAATCAGAAGAGAAAAAGATTTTTTTTTAATTCCTTGGGTACTCAAAGTTGTACCCATCAACACCCCTTCACACAATTCTTAAAGGGTGTATTCTGTAGCGTAACAACTAACAACGTTACTCGTGCTCAAAGTTTTGTCAGGGATGTTCCGAGAAGAAATTTTTCAAGACTTGGTTGCGTGCACTACAGTGTACAGAATGATAAGTAAGTAAATATAATTCAATCAATACGAGCGAATAAATAAGCTATTTTGTTTTGTTGTTACAACCCTCTTCTTACCCTACGCCAAAAATCATCGCATGAAATTAGACTTCCTCGAGTATTATAAGCAGAAAGCTTCCGGTTTATGATTCTATAGATGAAGTGATTTATCATCAAACTTTGCCATAAGTGGGTTTTATATTATATTTTATTATGAAATAAAATGTTCGTATCGATTCTATTATTATATTTCGTTTTTAATCGATACCAGCTGGATAAGTCATAATATAGCTGACCACGCGGATTGTCGGTGGTATTTCTTGGCATCCAGTCCACGAACACGATGTGTCCGTCGTCTGGTCGTAAATTTTATTTCGCAAAGGCCTTCCTCGCCTCCCAACGTATCTTATAAAATGACCAGTACAGTCAAGGATGTATTTCGCACATTAAAGTATAACAACTAACGGCGTGCTGAAATTGCGGTGACCCTGCATCGATAGCCCTCAGGAAACTTAAATATTTTTTTAAAAAGTAATACCGTAAAATCTTTAGTTGGTGTATTTTTTTTTTATCTAGTTCCAAGTGAAATTAAAAGTACTCTCCGTTGGTGAAGATGTCTATCGAATGTGTTTCTTATGAAAAATGTTATGTTCTGAATCACCCATTCGGTTTTTTGTAAACATTTAATGAATGAATAAGATTTTTTTTGACTAAAATCAGTACAGTAATAATAAAAAAAATATATGATGTTTTACAAAAAAAGTTTTTTTTTTTGTAAGTTGATTTGTGGTGGAATGTGATGGTCTCAACTCAACCTATTTTATCAAAAAATCTACAGCCAATTTCATGTATAGCATCTCATCGAGTTTTTTTTTTACAATAACTGATTGTTATGAAATCACTCAACTCTATTTTACAGAGAGGATCTAAGATAGAATCATGGCGTTAGAAAAGGAAAGGTAGTTAACTAAATACTCTTTCTACGTTTCCATTTTTTTTAGGATAAAATGGATTGGAAATAAAGCATACTACGGATATATCCATGGTTTTGAACAAAAATCCATAAATTAATTTATGAACGTCTCCTTATTGGGATTAAAGTCCGTTAATACCGCAACCCAACAGCACCGTGTTGGTCATTCGAATACATTATAACTGTCTCGTTACAGTGTAAAATATCTACATCAAGATAATCAAAAATTTTACATGAAAATTTTATTTTTCATTTTATTGGATAATATTGCTCGATTAATAAGACAAAATAATGCCTATTTTGTATGTTAAGTCATAAAATTAGATACTGATGTATTATACAGTAAACATCATTTATATATTGTTTCCACGATGGTCACACTAATTCACATTAAAACTTTGTCTATAAAGGTAATGCAGCCCTGCATATTTAAGAAAAACTTACCGCTGTTGCAAATTAAGTTGTTAAGTTCTTGAGGTAAAAAAAAACAGTACATACTGATTATAATAATAATTCAATTTTCATGCTGTGTTTTGCTTTGTTTACATGGTTTTAGGTTAATATTAGTTCTATCATAACTGTTAATATTTATTAAGATATTTTTCAAAATAGTGAGTATTTTAAAAATTTAAATGCTTATGGCATCAATCATTTATATCAATTTTGAACGTAGACAAAAATAGAGTAAATTGAGTATGGCCTTAGCTTAAAATTATAAAAATACTTTTTACGACATTTGAGTTAATGTAGAAAGCATTTTGGAACCTTATGATGGATTTGAAAATTACCGAAAAAGCCTTAGCAAATATATATCGACTGTGGAAACGAAAAAAGACGTAACCACAGTTTTTTCAAAAAACTATTTTTCGATAATCACAATGTATCAAACTTGATACACGTTCTATCAAAATGATGTAAGCTGAAAATGCCAAATTATTCTCTAAATTTAGCTTTTAAGTTTGAAAAAAGATAACTTGTGAAAATATAAACCAAGAAAAAAGACTGAAAAAAAAGGTTTTTGTAGACAATTTATTTAATTAATTAAATATTAGATTATGTCAATTTTACACCAGTTTAGAAGTATCCGTGCACTTCAAGGTTGTGTATATTTCAAAATTTGCATATGGCCCAAAATCATCAAAACACGTTTTTTGTGCCTCCTGTAAAATTTGATATGTGTGGGTTACTTCATTTTTCCTTTCCACAGTCGATATAAATATGTATATTTTATGAACATCCTGGTGGTGGTGTATTTGTATTCATTATTAAGCGACGATATTTTTCATAACATTTTATCGATTATTTTTCAATTACATATATGTATATGTACATATTTTGGGGCATGTGTAAAGGCTTGCAAAATATTGCTCCAACATTGATATAATGCACAGACATGTCTAGTAAAAAAATAACTTAAAAAATTTTAGGGTGAAAAACAATTACATCGTTTTTTTTTAAATAGAAAATGTTAATTCGTCTCATTCTTAGATTTTAAATCTGAACCCTTAAGCGTTTGCAATTTCATTTAATTTTTTTACAAAATATTTTTTTGGTAACATTGTAAATTTTCTGTAGAATATGTGTTACTCCTCTAGACATTTTCTTAAAATCTTTTGCTATTATATTTAATAACAAAACCAATTTTAAGCAAAATGGTTTTTTATCATGCCGAAAACTTAAACATTTTGAGATACGAGGTTTACATGTCGTAACGATGATACGTACATTTTATCTTTTAAAAATGTTGACAGAATGCCAGTAAACGAATTTATTGATACTGCGTCTTTTTCGCTGTATGATAAAATGGATGATGTTTGATATATTTTGTATTTGGTCGTTTTTTTTTATTTTGTTACTCTGAATCAGATGTTTCATTATATTCGTGAAAAAAATTTACGACTGCATAGTGTGCTTAATTTTACCTACGTCTACACCCACAAAGAGATTCCAGATTTCCAGAGAGTATTTGGGGGAAGAAATATTTATTGAACGTCGCCATAAACTTTCCGAGTGTTACAGTATTTATAAACTCCCACTTAAACAACACTAGAATTAAATGAAAACGCTATTATATTTTGCTTTATTGAAAACATAGAATAAGAAAATGTGTTTGCGGGGCATGCGCAGAGAGAAGCGATCCACTGCGCGCGACCGTTTTACAAAATATTCCGAGTTTTTCAGTAGCAAGGCGCCTTCCGTTCAACAGACGTCGGTGGGCTAGCGTCCTGTGTTTGACAGTTCCCTTCGACGCCTAATTTTCACACAGTTTCCTCTGACGACCGCGGTTTCGCTTGCGCAGTTTTCGTACTCCAAGCGACGCCATAACAGTTACACACCCGGCACAATCGCAAAAAATGCACAGTGGTTAATAGCGTGAGAGTTCTTTGATGTAAAAATGGACGCTGATTCAGTTGTGATTTAAAGCGCGATTGTAACACCAAGGGGTGTGGTTGGTTACATTATCCATCACATAAAAACTGTGTGTTTTCTTAAGTGGTTTTTGAATACGTAAATATTTTTTGTGATTAAAAGATCTGTCCATCAGTGTGACAATCTTTAGTATGCCATTGATTTTTGTTATTTCCAGAAATAACTAGAGCTCGCGGATTACCGGCGTTTGGCTATAGTGTTTACATTTTCTTGTATTTATTCATAATAAACAACGCGGTGAGTCTACGGCCGTATATTTTCGCTACGTCTACATACTTTTTTAATGATTTATATGGGTATATTTGAATTGACCCTGGCTCAATTTTAATGGGTATATTTTGCTGCTTCCAGTATATACGTACACAAATCTATCGACGAAATCAAAGCAAATTTCTTGGATATATTATATATTTTTATAGATCAAGTTCATTACTGATTTATGACTTGGAAGTAACTTAAATCTTTATTATACTAACTTTATTCTGACCAAAAAAGCTGGTTGGTAAAATTGAGCATCGATATTATCTTTATAGATCGTGTCGTTGGAAGATTTTGGCCTAGTCTGTCAGTCAGATATAGAAAAAGACATTTAAATTATGTCCTTTTGTTTCGCTTACATATTTTAAACGTTGTTTAATTATTTAAATTGCGACATAGTCAGTTACTTTCCTTTTTAAATTAATATATTTTAAATGATGCGGACCATTTTTTTTTTTGTAATAATCGTTTATCAATTACATGTATATGTTTTATGACATCGATGTATGCACTTACAACGAGGACATCTATCGACTGTATTTGCTATTGTGTTTACCTACCCCCTAATACATTACATCACAGAAAGCAGTTCACCCTCTTTTACAAAAGTGGTCGTGAATTATTATTGGAAATTAAGTATTGAATAACTTTTCTGTTATATAGTCATCTACAGCAGTGCTCCGCAACCTTTTTTCTCCCACGGCACACCAACATTTTCTCCAGATTTCCGCAGGCCACAACAAATATGCATATATGTATATATACATAAGGGTATAAGCAAAAATAACATTATACATCGTTCTCAATTGTGCAATATATATTGCCACCTCAGTATTACAACCAGGCAACTCTGATTTGATCATTGTTTGAACAAATTATTTGATCTTTTCTTCACTGGAGTAATGCGCTGTGGCATACTTAGCATCACCCCTCGGTACACTAGTGTGTCGCGGCCAGGGCTTCGAACCGCTTTTTTTTCGTTCCGGTTTTTGTTCCGGCAAAAATAACGGTTTTCGGTTCCGTTCAGGTTCGAAACCCTGGTCGCGGCACAGCGGTTGCGGAGCACTGATTTACAGGATAGATTTTTTTATCGATGTTCGCTCCCAATGTGGAGCATATGGCCTCCTAATAGAGGTATCTCAACAGATTTTTTTCTATATGAACTGTTTGTTACTCAGTTGCTCAACCTCTCTTTTTTCAAAGTGGGTAACTAATCTGTCGTTGCGCCCAGTTATTTAAGAATAGAAAGGGCTGGAGGGAAATTAAGACTTCACAAACACCCATGCCTTCGACCAGAAATCGATAAATCGATCGAAATAATTATGTTCGTACTGGGGCTCGAAGCCCGTGAGATCCGGCACGGAAGCCAACAACGCTAACCGCTACGCCATAGGACCCGACATAGCAATTTATCCTCAACCTTTTTAGCAATTTATTTTTGTAAGAAGTGCTCATTGATTTTGAAATCTTATATTATAACATATTGCACACGGTCAGTTGAAGTTCACATTTTAATACAAATAGACAATTTCTAGTTGACAAGAGCTTGAATCTACCGACCAGACGGGTCTGGGCTTAAATTTCGGTTAGCTTAATGTCAAATTTAGATTTTTAAAATTTTCAATTTGACATGGGTGTTTGTGATGTCAATTCTCCTCGAGTTGATCTCGAGTGACTTGCAAAAAATTCTCATCGAGTTAATCTTGTACGATCTTTCAATGTCGAAATATTTGGTGATAATTTATTATTATTTTTTAAATATAATTTCAAAACCAAAAATTTTGTAATCTTACTGACAATTCGCTTGAAATTTCCGGCACATGTATTTTACAGTGGGCAACAATATTTAATAGTAAGGACTTCTGGTTGGGAAACTATGATAATTATTAGTGGAAACTGTAATGATATCCAAGGCTGAGAAACTGTTTTACAGAGCATTTAAATTTAGTGGGGCAGTTTCACGCGAACATAGTGTATTTCCGTTCGAATATACATAGTTGTATGGATTGTAAAAAGTAATTAGCATAAGGTACATCATAATTTTCTATATTCAATCAGCTGGAATGCGTTGGTACTCGTGTGTAACTCTGAGCCGGAATTCCTCTTACGGGCGCCATACTCATTTTGGACACGCTGACCATAACATCGTATGTTCGTTATTTATTGGTCGTAACTGTTTTTGCCCAATAATTTAGCGATTTATTTCGAAGCAGTCAATGAACCAACGGTATAGATATAAGCTACTACCAAATCAATTATAACGTTGAAAACATACTTAACTATAACAGCCGGCCCTCAACTTTCGCACATAATTGGTTCGTGAAAATGTGTGCGAAAGTTGAATGTGCGAAAATAGAGGGATGTAAAAAAAAGTCTTGTGTATTTTTAAATATTTTTTTACCAAGAGGTATATTGATACATAATTACGTTATAAAGGCATGATTAACTTTTCAGAAGCCCGAGGTATTTGATGAAAGTGTAAATATCGAATCGGAATCTATCGAAAAACCAACATTTCAATGCCAAAATGAATTGTTTGAACTATACCCATTTCCATTCCATGATAATTTATCGGGAATCCAATTGGATAATTTATCGTCTGATGCTGTTGAAATGAATTTCTTCAAATGTTTTTTTATAAATCTTTTTTATTGAAATGATAGTCCGCGAGACAAATAAACAGTTTAAGCATATTTTGTGTTTTCAAAATAAAAAAAAAACGAAAAGAAACACGATATATGTGCAAACAAAGTGATGTTCCCTTGAACCATGCTTTGAGATTTTTTTTTTTTTTTTGTTCACTATAAAAACAGTCCGTTATTCAATCATTTCATTTTGTTCGTTAAATAAAAAAACAATTTCATTAATTTAAGTTATATTTTATTTTAAAACTTTTTAATTTTTTGTGACAACCCTTACTTTTGCAAAGATTTCAAATGTGCGAAATAGCGAAATGTGCGAAAGTCGAAGGTGCAAAAGTCGAGGGCCGCTGTATGTTGAACTGTTTGCACGCACTTTATCTTCTATGTTATTTCACTGGCGACGAATCAACTTGAAGGATAATGGATTTCAAACGGGAATCCGTATCGTTTAACTATTGTAAATATTTTGACAAACATAATACATCTACACCTCCTTACTGTGTCAGTTTTGTTGATTCGGGAATTCAAAAAACCTTATTTTCGTCTTTTGCCATATACGTCAGAAATCTTCGTCACCTGACAAAAGTTTTGCTTTCTCCGATTGTTGTTTATCTTTAGTTGTATTTCTCAAAATAATATAACAATATCAAGTTATCACAGTGTTATTACTCTACTATTGTGGCTTAGCACCTACCATTCTTAAAATCCTTCAGTCTTTTTACAAACATTTGTGTTAACAATCAGGCTCGGTGACCGAAGGAGGATTTAGCTTTTTTGAATTGTCTTGTTCTCTCAAATATGAGATACACTGTTCTTGCAGAGTGTGGGTTATAAGATCCAACTTTTATACCAGAATGCTTTCGATGTTCAGTTGAATTTTTTTTAGATGTTTTGTACACTGATTTTTGTTTTTTTTTGTTTCAAAAAATATACTTATGAAAGACCGTACGGATATATTAGCATCATTAATTAAAATACCATCAAGATCATTTTATTGTTTCACTCGAAATTTTGTAATAGCGTTGTAATAAAGCAATGAGAAAATTGTATGGTACTGGGGTGTGTCTTTCAACCTAGCAAAACGAAATCCCAGTTGAATAATTAATTAACAATACTTTTAAGATTAACATTAAATGTTAATATCATCTTACAAAAACCGTAAGATATAGATTTTAGTCTGCCTCTGTGGTTTGATTTACATTTAGGTATTAGTTATATACACAAAAACATTAACTTTAACAAGAAACACCTGTTTTCCAAATATACTTATTAGAAATTAGAATAAATCTTTCCACTATTTTAAGAAGTCTGAGTTGATTTATTTTTGATTTGGATTTGAATCATTATTAAAAAACAATTTCTCTTCTACCCTGTCAAACCGTTAGATAAAATGAATTCTAAGTTATTCTTATACATTTATTAGTTTGTAAAATTTTGCGATGATATTTTTCTTCAAGTTTTGTTAGTATACAACCGTGTGGTATAAATATTTTTTTATTGGCTGTAAGAAAACATTTTTTTTATGTTGACGTCTACGGTTTTATATATTTCAATACACAACTAAATTAAAATTACACAAACATAGTACGTATATATATATATTGCTCAGCTGTTTAAGAATCACATAATACCATTGTACAACTTAGCTATTCATGAAAATTAGAGGCGCAATAGGCTATTATTTCTAAAAATAACCTACTCGCTACTGCATTAACAATGAAATAAATTTTGACAGAGAACTTGTGAAAATATTTTTTCTCCAATAAACGCTAAAAGCCGTATTTAAAAATTCTTCTTTACAAATCTCCCTGCTGATTACATATAAAAACCCAGAGAAAATTTAAACAATACATTAATTTGGAACAATACTCTGCAACGTGATACTAAGTTGTATTCGTTGCTTCTCCTATATAACCAGTTTAATCATGGCCTTGCAATTCGTGGCATAATGACAAGAGTTTATATCTTAGTAGGTATTAAGATGATTTATTCTATGTTTTGGCATATTTTTTTTTCTTATATACGCAGTAGGGTGGTATTGCGCAACTTTTAATTTTGACGAACTTTATTATTATTTCTCTATCGAGTCTTGGTCAAAATCAAATCTACAAATTTATAAATCACAGATAAAGATTATAGGAAAACTGTTTATTTTGTATGAACAATATAAACACAATGTAAACACTTAGTTAAGGGTGCAAACAATTGTTGTTGGCGAACTCAATTGCTTTGTTTTAAACATCTTCTGAATGGTTGACAAACGGACGAGAAGAATTTTATGTATGACCATGGGAAATAGCAGGGGCTTTCAAACATTATTTATAATGAAAACGCTCACATGATGATTATGTTCAACCATTGAAACACAGATACGTTCACGTCTTAAAAAATCACCAAAAACAAAAAGACTGACTGATGACAATCATAATATTTTAACTATGTATAAAACACAACACATCGCTAGTCAGCGTCCATCTGAGAAAATTTTCTTTTATAATCCTCACTTTTGCGTAATTACAGACACGTACTTACTTGCCCTCCACCACTGCTTTCCCGTTTGTTAATTTTATACGGCAGTATCCAGTGGCGTAACAACCGTTAAACGTATCTACAGTTTGTTTTTCTTTAACTGGGAATGTCTTACGAGAAACTGCCTAATACTAGGTGGCGTGCACTTCAGTGTGCAGAAAATTATCCTTCAATATTAACAAAAATCTTTTATGAGCTTATGTGTACTCGCTCTCCATATGACGTCACAAATTTCTTAAAATCCTGGCAATTTCGATCGACTTGCTCTGATTTTCCCTCTCCTCTTGCATTAAACGACACTCCCATATGAGGATGTGCTTAGCATCCTGCTTTATAGAAACACATTTGCTTGCTGACCTGGCCAAGCTCATAGAGCATACGTGCTATTATATCTGTCATCAATTAATGATATGGTCTTGATATAGGTCAAATTATTTATTCATACGATGGTGTAGGGCAGTGGTCGACAAACTTATTCGCCAAAGAGCCAAATATGAACATTACAAACAATTTAAAAAAATATTGGGAGCCATTGGGAGCCAAATCTGTCTATTAATGCCCGCACTTAAGGGGGCAATGAGCCTCACTTTGCCGACCAATGGTGTAGGAAAACTAACGCCTGTCAAACCAAAAAAATTGCAACTGATACTTTGACTTCATCATCACAGTCTTATCATTATTTATATATAGTGCCAAATATTTTGCAACACAACAAGTAACTTTAGCTGACACAACATATTGAGAATCGCTCGAAAATAAAGTAGAACTATTCAACGGAAAAATTTAATAATATAGTAATCTTTTTCAGAATTACATAGAAGCCGAATACCATAATAAAATTCCATTTTATAAAAATAAATACACGCTAAAATAGTAACTATTTAACAGTGTTTAAGTATACTAAAAAGTGTTTATCTATGAAAATGTATGAAAGTGAACGTGTAATAAATCAGATAGGCGATACGACAGTGGTAATAATGTGTTGAATTTTTCGTCTTTGCGGTTATATTGTTAAGTTGTCGACCTCTCAATGACAACTGCAGGACCTCGAGACGGGCTTCGGCTCCGACTTAGTGACCCCTGCCCCACAAGGCGAGGTTCAGATTCGGAAGAAGACTGCGTCAGGCCTCGTCCGAAGCCTGATTTGTGTCTAGGAAGAACTGCGCCGGTAAGACTATAATATTCACACAAATACAACGTAATTTAGCCCTGAATCAATGTTAGATTACATAAAAAATAATGTTAATTACAACCGTATATTTTCATCAGTTTTGTTTATTTAATAATGTCACACTATTACTTTTATCCTATCTATATACAGTGGTGATAATACCCCATAAGCATAAGAGGCGCGCACTCAGGGCCTCCGAATTTTGTGGGCCTTAAAAATATATATATTCATAACCCATATTTTTTATGTTCAGATTTAAATGACTACTTTTATATTGTATGAATTTTTGCGACGCTTTTATGCTATTCGAAAAACGATGCCTCCAAATTTTATTGCGCTTGTTGCCTCCCATGTGCATAATCCGCCACTATATTTTTAAATTTAATAAATACAACAAAACTTTGGTAATTTCAAAAACCTTTTTTATTTTTAAAATTACTTGTTTAAATGCATATAAAATATCATAAGAGCTTTAAAGGAAAGCTCTCAATTCCTAGATTAATTAAAAAAATATTCTTTTATATTACGGTTGTTATATAAAAAAAAATCATAGAATTTGTAAATGAAAAAATATCTTAAGTATAATACATATAATACCGATCTCATTTTAGATATTTTAGGAGTTACAAATATTTGGACAACGACGATTCAAATGATTGGATTTTAAGGTGCATATGTAGTTAACATATATTATGGTCTCATTTTTAATGCGAAAAAGTATTTCTTGGTATGTTTGCGAGACTTCATATAAAGACACTGCTTTTATTTATTGACTAATTGCCTGTAAAAATATATATGTTCATATTTTTATATTATGTATATAATTTATTATTTTTAAAAACATCATGAAACACAAGCGAAATTATCAATTTCAATTGGAATCGTATAACTTCATTCAAACACATTCATTGCTCGTCAGTCATTTTTTTATAATATCTGATTATCAAATTGTTTATTTAAAATAATCATTGATTGAACTCACAAACATTCAGCACAGTTCAACTCAATATTTGTATTTACCACTTCTAAGGTGTTCACTGTCAATACTTGGTGGAATGGCATTATAATAAAAATAATAAAAGATTTTTAATACTACTTTTTCCACTTAAAATTTATTTGATTAGGACCGGTTTCGCTCCTCACGAGCATTATCAACTGATAAGGAAAATAAATTAAACAGTGCTATTTATACAAGTTAAATTGAAATAAAAAGGTGTAAGCAATTACTAACAATTAAAAGGATTTACAAATTACATTATAATTACACAAAATTAAAATGCTTAACACCTATTTTTATTTCAATTTAACTTGTATAAATAGCACTGTTTAATTTATTTTCCTTATCAGTTGATAATGCTTGTGAGGAGAGAAACCGGTCCTGATCAAATAAATTTTAAGTGGAAAAAGTACTAAATTTTTATTATTATTTGTATTAAAGATTTAACGTTAGTTGCGAAAACGGCAATGAAATAGTTGTCAGCATTCGTAATTAAGTGTTATGTTAAACTCTATAATGCAATTGGTTTTAACGCTAATGGGCAGAATACACTCCACGCTATCGCAGAGAATCATATTTTGCCTTAATATTTTTTATGCAATATGAAAATTAATTCATGTCATTAGTTGATTATAATTTATTACATTCATCGCTTAACACCATTGGAAATAAAACACGGGTTAAATGACTTATTGTATTTTTTATATACCAATAGGAAAAGTTTCGCATAGCGAGTGAAAATTTTATTTAAAGTTGACTAGTTATAAATAGAAGGAATATAAAACAATATTTTATTGATTTTAATTGAAAATATATAGATTATCAAACGCTATATAAAAAATTAAAATAAATTTTCAACCAATAAAAGCTCTACTAACATCTACATAATAACTTATGCAAAAAGAAGCGCTGTGATTGCCAAAAATATTTAAAATAATTATTGATAGTATAAACAATCGAGGGTTCTTTCAACATTTTATTTACGATGGTTGGTAATATTAAAAAACAAACTAAATGTATATTTACTCAAAATAACAACGACATTCCGAGCAAGTGTATAGAAAAAATACTTTCATAAAATCAGGATTAATGAGGCAGATATATGTAGACAGAATGAAATGAATTTATTTTACATTAAATGTCATTATATGAGTTAGATTATCTTTTAATTCTTGTTGAAAAGGCGTTATAATATGTTGATAAAACTTCTTTTATTTGATGTCATACGTCCTGATTAGTAATATATTATCTGTATAGTCTTGTCAAATCGTATGTTTTATCAGTTGAAAATAATGGACGTTGATAAAATAATGAAATGATAACTTAGAATTGTGCTCATTTTTATAATGAGGCATTTATTGGTTGTGTTATTACCGCTTTTGTTTTACGAGTTACCGAACGCTGGTCAGCAACAGGAAATTAAAGTCGTAAAATACGTATAACAGTTTTAAAAAGCTCTGACAAGCTTGCTAGGTTTTGAAAACCCAATTTGCATCCTTGTGTAGCAGTAATTTAAAATCTGATATACATGGCTTCGCTTTTAGATTCAAGCTAGAGTATTTGTACGCACATACTTCATACTTGTGCTATAACGGAAGTTTTCCTTGAAATTGTCAGCAGGAAATATCTGCGATGACAAACCAGTGGGTATCCAAATTAAAAATATTCTGTAGTATGTAATTTTACAGGATTATAGCTGAGCTTTGCAACGGCGTCCTATTCGGTTGCGTTGTCTTGTTGTGAAACTTGAAATGAAAATAAGAAAATATGTATCTTATAATCGAAGACATATGATATTATATGTGTTTCTACGACCGTTTCGTCGTATACATATCGACTGTGGAAAGGAAAAAGGACGTAGCCCACACAAAACAAATTGTACGGGAGACACGAAAAACGTTTTTTGATGAGTTTGGGTCAAAGGTAAATTATAAAATGTACACAACCTTTAAGTGCACGGAGACTAATAAACTGGTTCTTAATTGACTTTATCTAATATTAATTAAATTCATTTTTCAAAAAACCTATTTTTAATTTTTTTCTTCATTATTGCAATTTTCGCAGGCCATTATTGTTTCAAATTTAAAAGCTAAATTAAGATACTTATTCGGTATTTTCAGCTTACATCCTTTTGATATAACCTGTACCAAGTTGTAAACATTGTGATTATTGAATAAAAGCTGTTTTAAAATAACAGTGGGTTACGTGTTTTTTCCTTTCCACAGTCGATATGTTACATATTAATCATTGTATTGAGAATGGTGTCATGCTTTAAAAGCTTTCGTAAATAAACCTTTTACCTGTTGGTAAAGAGTGTTTTTCGGTATTAAAGTAAATTCAATCGCCCAAATATTTAAATCAAATATAAAAAAAGACTGAATACTGACTGAACTTTAATCTGGGGAATATTTTACTAAGTTAATGTTCAGTGTTAATATTATGTTTGGTCAGTATTGGCATAGAATGATCAATTTCCATGATTATTAAAATGTGGTCAGGTTTTGTTGTAAATATAAAACTGGTCTTGAGATTAAAATACATATCAATTATATTATTATAATATTGGATACTATTTGTAAATACTGACCGCTTATAGTACCTAATGTCCAGTATTAAATATCGTCTTAAAGTTTATGTAACTAGTGAGTAGATAAATACAAGTTATATAAAATAATGGTTGGAAAACTCGGGAATGGCAGCCATTTGTATGGCTGTCATTCCCGGCTTAGCTTTTCATCCTCTATCAGTAGCGTGATGAGGGCGCAAATACTCACATTTTCAGGTGACTTCGTAATATGTGAAACCTTGCGTTTACGTAGGTCTTTCGATGGATTCGGTGGTAACTTTGTGGAAGTTCATTTTAATATAAAATAACTTTGATTATTCCACGTATTTCTTAATAAAGTCTGAGGATGCCTCTGAAAGATGCGAAACACGTGTCATAGTTTGTAGCACAATACGTGGAATAATCTAAGTTATTTTATATTTACGTAGGTCATTCGAAAGGCGCCCTCACAAACAATTATAGTAAGCCAACGTTAAATACTATAACGTATATATACCATGAAGAAGAAAATTAGAAATCGAGATATCTTAAGAATCGTTGTGCATTCCGCTATGGACCTTTATAAGTTATCTATATCGCTATATAATTAAGAAATATACTTTTTTTGTCTGAAAGTATTTAATAGTCGGAATCTACTCTGGAGAAAATGTAGCACATCACTGGCGTAGACACTTTAACGCCTTGCCACGAGTGTTTGAATTTTCCGCATCGCTATGACAACGAGCCTCTTCGTGCCCCCAATAATTGCTTCGATAAATGACTCTTGCCCTTTTCGCGTATTCCGTTTCTTACCACTATCCTAGAAATGTAACGCCAAGACTTGACTATCCGTGCAAGAATCATTAATGTATCTAAATTTTAAAGCAAACACGCTATCCGTTATAGTTGAATATATTAATTTGCATTCGGTTACGTTGTATAATTTAAAAACTATTATCTTTACAAAATGATAATCAAAACATTATATCATTGTACATGATGTGAATTAACTCTAAAAATATAGGGAATAATACATACTGTGGAGATCGACATATTACGAAGACCTTTTTGTTCCTTTCAAGTTTTTCACTATGATAGTGAGCTTTTAAGCAAGCTCTTTTAGAACTTTTCCATTGCAAACATACGGTGTATTGAAAGTTTGATGAATTACGTACATATTCGTTTTTTTCACAATTTATAACCAACAATACATTCAAAGTAAGTCTCCACTGTAACATAATTATTCTTTGATGAGTTTTATAATTATGTTAATTAAGAGGTAATAAACAGTTGAATTTTAGAAAAATTTAGTGACACTTAATTATATTTTGTACCTTTATTTGTAAGCTCTTTTCAATACCATTTTTTATAACACACTATAATTTTATTTTGTTTTTTATATATAACACTGTAATATTTTATTCTCTTATCAGTTGATAACAAATGAGTATATATATATATTAATATAATGCCTTTCTACCAAGTATTGACAGCGAACCATCCTTGAAATGAAAAATCATTCATGTTATTTTAATTTCGTGGATTAGTTAGTCACTAATAATGTCTTGTTAAATATTTTACAAACTTTACTTACATATTTCAACTTCGTTTGGTTTTTGAATTTATGATAGAACTTTTTTTATGATTTTTACTGTATTATTAATACTAATAGAGGTTCAGATATTGCCGTGTTGCGGTGTTGATAAAGAAATATCACTGAAAAACTTCTACCTTTAATGACAAATATTCATTCATACAACATACAATATGTTTATGTAATAATTTTGGGATATATATAATATATAATATAATTATATTTTTCACAAAAATTAAATTACGTAAAATTTGATGCTTTTTATACTATAATTTGCACGTTGAAAGAATAGTCGGAACTAAAACAATAATAAAATATATTTTTTTTACACAAATATATATAAGTTCATAGTAAAAATTGAAACTGCAGTTTTATATCTGCGATGACGTCAATAACTAGAGAACCGATGTATCTATGAGTCGGTACCCAATATCGAGGAAAATTTTCCGCTTTTCAGTGTAAGTGCAGCCAGCTCGCCCCGTGCCTGGATTCCTTGAATAATTCCTCGTTGCCTAGCTGCTTTATTGATTTCGTGCAGGAGTGCATTTTTGTATTGACCAGGGATGTCATACTAGTACCTATTATTACATGTAACCATTTAAAGGCTAGATAATTTCGTTTGAATTATTATTGATAGATCAAATATTTTTTTTTTTGAATGTTTAAAGGGGAAACTCAACACCCACTATTGCAATATGTACAAATACTTAAAAATATTTAATAGACAATAATTTTCAAGTTGTAATAATTATTGAATATTATTACTATCAACGAAAAAGAACGTTATCCACCGTGATTCGTGTGAAAACCAAGATATATCTCGGATATCAACGACAGTTTTTAAACCAATCCACATGTGTTTTTCATTTTTTTTTTTTTTTCTTCGACAATCATCGAACTAGTAATCTTGGCTTGCTCCTCCACCATCACTGAGTATTCATGCATACAGTGCACGAATGACCTACCAAAGCCAGTCTCTCAATTTTGTTTGGTTGGACTGTGTTGATATCTCCGTAAAACTCGTAGAGCTCCTATCACTCCACCTTGTTCCTTTCGAAAAAAATCTAAGTGGATAATTAGTTTTTAATTGCTGTACAAAGAATAATTTCTATTTCCAATAAGTAGAGGGAAGATCATTTATTTATTCCAAAAAATTAAAGCTTGTTTTATATATATATGTACATACATGTAAACATTTTTTTATTAACTCGAAAAAAATACTTAAATCAACGTCGAATTGTCATTCTGGCGATATGCACGGTTACGTCTATCGAATGGCTTTAAAGCACAACCAGAAAAGAATACTATAAATAAACGTAGAAATATTACCAAACATGGATAGCATTTCGTATGCTCTCAATGCTAAGTGACAGCCGAGAAAATCGATATTATTCCACAACATCTAATATATAATACTTATCCCACCAAAAACGCCGAATTATCTGGAAATTCTTACCGAATAAACAGATTTAAGAGCCAAACCTCAGTATTAAATACCTATTTTTTGCTAAAAAAAATGTTAGATATTAGAAATAACCCACTATGCAACGATATGAATTATTGAATAATGTGTAGGTAACGTTTGCCTGTCATTCAAACTTCTAGAGCAGTGTCTGCCAAACTTTTTTACTTCATGGCACACTGGTGAATGGGATTTTTTTTCCGCGGCACGCCAAATAAAAATCCATTAAAAAAGAAAATGTACCTTATATGAATATATAAATTTTTGGTGTAGGTAATTTTTTTTAAATATTTCATCAACATATACGAGACAAGGAATTGTATGTCCACAGGTGGTAATAATTTTACTAGTAAGAAGAATGAAATTGATTTTGGGAAGAGTCAAAATGCTGGTCTAAATTAGGTAAACAAACACTCTTCATCTACCATCTGTGAGCACTCTCGTTTTTTTTAAAAACATATTTCCATCTGTGTTGAAAAACCAAATTCGCAAAGATACGACGATCCAAACGGCAACAGAGATTTAATTGCTGTTGTAGTTAATCGAAGATATTTACTCCATAGCGATATCCAAAATACTGACAACTCTACCTTAGAAAATTAGGCTTTGTACACAGAGCCGTTTTTTTATACCTATAAAAACGTGTCGGGTGCGTTCTGTCAACACTTACGAATGGTTGATGGCCCACTGGTACATTTGATAATCAATTGATGGAAAAAAAAGACTGTGGATGAACGTGACAAATATTTATTTGAAAATTTAGGTGTTAAATTTATTTAAAATCGAAGAAAATTTAAATTAATAAGCTTTATTTAAAATTAACAGTTTTGAGGCTTCTTTCTTCACGGCACACCTGAGACTTCTTGCGACACACAGTTTGGCAGACACTGTTCTAGAGAATAGTATTTTAGAATTAGAGAATATATAAGATAATCCCGTGAAATTTAGTTTACAAATGTGAAAACAATGCGACATCTGTTATTCTGTCAAACAACAATTTAATTACTTTATTTACATTTTTAAGTTTTTCCAATTTGGAATTGGTGCGCAAAGAGTGCCGGACAGATCTGGGCGATTATTATACAATATCAATTCATTTTTAGTGATAAAATATTTTTTAAACCAGCTCTGATTTTAAAATGAATGAATTGATCATCGAATGACTTGCAAATTATAAATATAATATTATTTCCTTGGTATGGTAACATATTATGTAATATTATTACGGCTTATAAAGTCACCAAGTGTATTTTTTATTGGAATGAACATAATAACTATTTGACGTCCTTCGTACATAATAGTTACCTGAAAGCAGAGTCAACCTAATGTACATATAACGACGAATATGTAAAAAATAATAATATTAGAAATATGATACCAATAAGAGGGGCTGATTACAAATTTTCAAAAAAATTATTTGATCATTTTGCAATTTTAAGCTTGGTTATATTCTCATGTAACTACGGTGCGGTGCATTCGATTGGTTTGGTGGTTACTTTGCGGTAAATCTTCGTTATAGAATAAAATAAATTACTTTGTAATTCACTTTTGTTTTCACTGTCAATATTTGGTTAAAAGGCATTATATTGAAAAATACAACTCATTTATACTTATTCTACGTTAATTATAAATGTGAAATGAGTACAAATTATTGTTTTTGTTTTTAATACTCGGTAAATGTCGCATGTTGTGTTCTTATGCGTGGCATATGATTTCCTACTTTGGAAATCGTCATTAAACTTACTGCATGATTTAAAAAATGTCTACTGTGTAATAATTCATTGCATTCAACTAATGTACGATAGTTTACCAGATATAACAAAATATAGGTAGGGGATATTCATAAAGAAAATATGCAAGAACGGAAATATCCTTTTTATTGAGAAGTTTTATGTGTTTGAGAAACTGAAAAATTCTTGGAAACAAATTGGCCTGTATATTCAGACAACAATTAAAGCATGCAAATGACATTCGCCATCACGACAATAAACGATTAATTTTAAGGTGTTCACTGTCAATTCTTGTTGGAAAAGAATTATATTAAAAAATAAAACACTTTTTATACTAATTCTAAATTATTTATAGATCACGACCGGTTTTGCTCGTCCCTAGCATTATCGACTGATGAAATATTCAACGAAACAGGGTTATATTAAATATACAAAAAATAATATTTTTGGTCTTATTTAATTTTGTATAAATAATTTCGAATCATTTTATAATTCAGTAATTGGTAATGCTTGCGATGATTACCGAAGCTGGTCTTAAATCTATAATAAATAATGTAAAATTAGTACAAAAAGTGTATCAACATCTTATATTGTAAATTATATTTTTTGACCCAAAATCTTATACAAATGCCATTTTTTATGCCAGACTTGCGTATTGCAACGCCATCCCCAGCTATCTTCAGTTTATTGAGCTATTATTATAGTGAAGTGGGTACAACTCCAGCTATTCGCGTGGGCTGTCAATTGCGTAACGCTAAAAATGTGCATCTTCTGACGTTATCTCGCGTTACTTACCGCCATAAATCCAACGGAAATAATAACCAACATAAATTTTCGTTTTGAGCGAGCTAAAAATAGTCCTAACTTGTATTTTATTGATTGAAACGAGTGGATAAAGGTCATGTTATTCAAATGTTACCGGTATGATAGAATTCACATCATTCTCCCGATAGGTGTTCAATGTTTATTTATGTTACTTCTTCAGCACACACAGTATGTTAAACCAAACAACCTGTTCTTGAAAAAGTATAAAGTGGAAAAGTAAATACAGTGGAACCTCTCATAACAAGTTTAATTCGTTCCAGAACCTTACTCGTTATGTGAAACACTCGTTAAGCGGAACAATTTTTCCCATATAAAACAATTTAAAATACAATAATGCGTTCCATGCCGGAAAACAAATCATTTTTTGTATTATTAACGTGTATTAATGTAAAATTACATACTTGTAAATTGTTAAGGAGCGTATCAACCTGGAATGTAATTTTGATTTGCAAAAAACGTTTAAAAATCGACTAGTTTATTATTTATGATAAATATTTTTTTTTTTACTAGCAGACATTTGTTTTTGCCGACGCTCCAAAATTTGGTGAAAATGTGACAGCATTATCATTGAATAGAATTTGGTAAATTTAGTGAATTGCACCGGAAGATTGTTACTCGACTACTAACTCTCCTCCATAACGTCTTGCTGTGAAAAACAATGCAACTCCACTCATGCGAAATGTTGCTCGTTAAGAGACCATTTTTTTACAAACTGTTTCGCTCGTTATGGGAATTACTCGTTATAAGAGGTGCTCGTTATGAGAGGTTTCACTGTATATAGATCTCGGTGTTTCAAACATGAGTCCCCCCGCACGGAAGATTTCAATAATTATTTTTTCAGTCTGCAATTTTTTTTATTCTCTCATCCTATTTTATCATTACGAACGAAGCGTATCGAAATCAATTAGCCACTAGTCATTATAATTCTGATTTTTCTATATTTATTTCCACCGGAAAAGATAGTTAGCCCAGGGGTCGGCAAACTTTTAAATGAGAAGAGCCAAGTTGTCGTGGAAACAGAATAGCAAAGGTATCAGAAAGCCACAAATATGCAATATATATACATTGATGTTCAGGCTAAAAATATGTGTTAAGTTCAAGAGTAGATTTCTGAAGAGCCGCAAACGGCCATACAAAAAAACCGCATGCGGCTCGCGAGCCCAGTTAACCGATTAAAAAACCATTATTAGAAATAAATATTGTCTTTAGCTAAAACTGACTTAATTTTAATTTTTAAAATGAATATCTACAAAGCAGCTACAGTCAGCCGAATACATCGAATGTTTCTATAAAAAGTTTTTTGAAAATGATTTTTATAACTAAAAGTTGCTAAAATTATTATTTTCATTTAATCCTTGATCTGGGTAACCCGCTGTAGCCACCCCAATTCACGCCCTTATTCACAACTTTGATTACAATTCGCGATGTTGTTACCTGTTGCTTGGCGACCTTATGACATTCAGCAGCCCACCCTCAGCCTTTTGGCGAGACCCTATAATTCAACTCTGACCTATCAAGACGTACAGCGCTAGGCAACCGTTCAAATATTTGATTTATCCCTGTGAAAAACAATATGCAAATATATTATTGTTTGCCATTCGTCTCAGATACCTGGAAATCATCATTTATTCTGCCTGTTTCAATTACAAGTACATTTAAATTCGTTCTTTAAACGAAACCGTCAAATAGTATACTTGTTACCTTATATAATTCAAAATTAGTCCCGAAAATATATTTTCATGTATAGTAAGTACTTAACATAATATAACGTATTTGTGAATATGTTTTACGTAGTTGATCATTCTACGGTAAATAGCGTTATTGCACTTCGCTTTCTAAATAAATCTCAAATCTACAATTATGAGTATTAAATACAATATCATATAACACTTGAAATTCATTTTTAAATAAAAAAATGTTTAAATGTTTTGAAATAGAAACTACTAAAAATAAATAATTCATAAGAAAAGAGTTCTTAATGAATGCACTACTTAAATGCATAACAGTCGATATATTTTAATGACATTTAAACGTAAATAAATCACATTAAAAAATGTTAATTATATTGTTGTCGACCTCTTTTGTGATAAAGTTCGAATTGTTTTTAGATTTTATTGAAAAACAATGTGTTTTTTTATATAACACTCATAGCATTAAAAGTTTTGAAACATTTACAATATGTCAATAGTTGTTCTTTTGCGTACTTCTGATATACTTCTGACGTACTCGTACTTCTGACGGTTTGCAAACCGTCAGAAGTACGCAGAAGAACAGAGTTAAAGTATTCCTATAAATTAGTCCATGTAGATATTACCTTTTTTTAAATAACTTACTGTTAACTAAAGGTCATTAACGCAAGAGTTCGCTTCGACGACTCCATATAGTTTCAGTGGGTAAATTTGTTTTAAAGCGGAGAAAAAGTCTTTTCACATAAGTAAATAAAATAAGGTTCTCTCTATAAACATAATTTCTTTTCGTGTATCTTTTTAACGTGATGAAGTGGTACATTAAAAAAATCTTGAATGTATGTTGAATTTGACATTTTTGCCTGTTTCCAATGCGTTTATGCAAACTCCATTTTTCTATTTGCATACTTAATGTATATTGTGTAACACAAACGGTTAAGAAATATAAATAAAAAAAAACTATGACACAGTGTATTTGATTGCCGCGATAATATTATTGATGCTAGAATTTAATAGCAACACTGTAAAATGTATGTAAATAATATAATATGAACTTCAAGTAATAATATATGTATAGTTTACCAATCGATGCATGTTATCATATAGCATGCACAAAGAGAATTTCAAACACCACTCGATGAAAGTTGTATGTGTAGTTTTTGTATATACTTGATGTTATACAATATAATATATGATGTCTAGTATCTACATTGAATATGAAGTATGCCCATAGCATGTTGACAAGTTGTTACATCAAACGGCGTTGTGCACTATCATTGCCTTTGATAGAATTGAAAACTAATTTTCCCTTTCAACAGTTTGTAGAAATTACTCTACCGTAGGCGACATGGCAACACAGCCTGTTGCTACTTGGAATATATTTTATAATGTTGGTAGTTATAGTTTTGTGTCTAGAATTACTTTGTTTTTATTGAAGCTTGCCGTTGATATAATTTTTGTCGACATGTCAGTTGGATTATTGCATATGGTTTTATGCTTGTTGTAGAGAAATTATGCTCTTTCACTTAGGGAAATTGTAAAATACATAATTTTATTATAGACAGATGAGAAAAGCTTTTGTTAAACTTATTAACTTGCAAACTACCTTTGTAAATGACAATTTTAAATGTATTTATTTTGTAAATATTATTTGTTACCCCATGTAGAATTTGTTTAAACTTATTGATTGAATTGGCTGGGTAGATAACTATTATGATAAAAAAAACTTGTTCTTACCATTGCGAGATGCTGATATCTGAATCGACTATATTTCATAATTCTTATGGAAAAAAACTTTGTTTTTTATGTTAACTCACAATTTATAGCGTATAATAATGGAGCTTAACATAACAGAAGTTGTCATTCGAAAACTGCAGGCTATTCAGTCTCTCAACGAATCTCTTATGAGTTTATTCATCACAGTTACATTAGAAAATAAATTTATAAATCAATTGAAAAACAATTTATGAAAGTACCTGTTGGATAGCACAACCGAACACAACAGCGTTGACCACTCGGCGACAAACCCGTTATTTTTTACAAGAAAAATCTGCTTTTAAAAAACAACATGTTCTAGAAAAATATTCTACTGCTCATGTCCGGATAAAAACCCTACATGTTAAAGTGTTTCTTGTTGAAATTTTGTCACTTTTAAAAGGTTACTTATACAACAGTGATCATCATTATAAGGTTTTGTTTATAGATGCTCTCGTTTTTAGGTGAGTCCCACACATAGTCTTCAACCCCCATAATTTAAAAGGTCAACTTTTTGTCTAGTGGAAATTTGTTATTTTAAACTATGTTATGGGTTAACTGTTGTCGGAGATAACTTGTTAGAATCCCACATAACTTTGATCAGCTCTCAGCAACCTTTCTGAATAAAGTTCTCGAATATAGATTTCTTGTTGAAGAACTAATTTTAATTTAAAAACACGATAACATTTTAATGAAAAAATGTTTCTTAAATAAAATAAAAAAACAAGCCAAAAAATCTATTTCATGGTTTAAAAATTCCACATCGACTCGCGTACGCTTAGAATGAATTCGTTTCTGTTTTTCTTTGTATTAAAGTGGGATGTTTTTTTGTCAAAAACATAGTTACTTCAAATACTGGTATTGAATTATTAATTATGAAACAGGAGTAATAGAATAGAGATTTGATAAATGATTCACTTTGTGGTATCTGATAGTGATTAAATATATTTAAAAAATATATTTCTTTGTTATTTTACCAGTTGTATTACTGATACTGGTTTCCATGAAAAATTAATCTTGACATTTTCTTTTTCTTATATTGGAAACGGTAGGCGGTAGATACAAACAAAAAAATAACATTTAAAATGTTTTTTTTATTACTTTAATTAGTTCATACATTCTATCGACACATTTAGTCACGCCAAAAATCATGAAACTCATTCTAATGATAATGTTACGTATCTCTACTCTATTGAATAAAGATATCATGATTTACTTATGTTTAGTTATCTTTCTTTCGGTAGCCTCTTAAACGTAATCTTGAAGGACTGGCAATAGTACTTACTATACAGTGGAACCCCGATCTACCATTCTCGCATTCTTCGTTTTTCCGCATGGATAGTTTATTTTAGATAGTCCCATTTCACACCCATAACAACATCGTAAATAATGCCTCATTAATCATTCCAAGATTTCCTTGATTTGTCATCTAAATATTATGGTACCATCAGAAATATTATCCCGATTGACCGTTTTTATTGAATATTTCCCATTTCAATTATAAAGTCGATCTTGCCTCATACCCCGTTTTGCGATTTTTCTAACTCACAACTAAAATGCAGCGCACGAAGAAAACTAAAACCCCAGCAAAAAAATCCAAGACATTGAAATAATCCAGGAGAATAACTAATTGACGGCAAAAACAGTTGACTTTAAAAATTACACAAGTTTGAGGTCTTTATTAAAATTGAAGTAACTGCAAATTGGCGACTTATCATTAAGCACTTAATAAATAAATATTCCATAGTAAAAATAATTGAAATAAATATTTTTTTAGGTAATAGTGAAGGATTAAAATTGACTCATTTCGACTCGTTCTCAATTATCATTCATTTTATCCATTTATATAATTATTTGACCGCTGGTATTTTCTCGCCTAATCCGTGTTATTTATAATCATGAAATATTATAAAATACTCATTCACGTAAGCGTGTGTTGCCACTTGCATAAGACCCCGTAACATTATAAATACAATTAAAATTGCAACCAGGTGATATATTCGTAACATGGATAATGCTTTGTGTAACGCAACAGATTGCAGAATACTTGTATTACGAACTCACCGTTTCTAATTTTAAAAGTCATCAAATAATAATAATTTTATTTCCGCCATGTTTGTGAATTGCATCGATTTTCATTACCCTTTAAATGTGTGAGTTATTATATAACTTAAATTTGCATGAGTAGATGTTGTTTAGTATTATTCTATGATACATTAGAACTTTTCATGATATGGACTAAACGACGTATGGTAGCTTAACTCTTTTCCATGATAAAACTTTAATAAAACATTTAGTTGAATAGTATTAAAAGATATAACACAATATTATACTGTTTTAGGGTATATTACATACATATTCGTCGTGTTCCGCGCATCACATTTCTTTATGATATAACAGTAAGATGTAGCTGCAGACTTTCATTATAATATTCGATATTGATTTGATCTGAAACATCTAAAAACTGTCTTTTAATTTTATAATCACTGTTACCTTTCCATTGTTGAATTTATTTTTGTTCGTTATATTGATGTTTAAATGCTGCAATAAACGCATCGTCATGAATATTTGTTTTTTGGTGCGAGAATAAAATTATTTAAAAAAAATAGCTACAATGTTCAATGATACTCAATTAGTACGACTGTATATATGGCTTAATAAAAAAAAACATGGCTATAAAATTACATGCTTGTACTTATTTTACTTTTTTCATTACAAGTTTGTTATAAATGATACGCTACCTAGAAAAGGCTAAGCAAAAGCTAATATTATGACTGATGAAATTCTGCCGATAAGACAGACACCGAATGCCGACGGTTAACATAATTGGTTTGAAAATATGTAGGAGATTGTCTTCTGCGTAATATTGTATCATACCACTCAATTTATCCAAAATATGGTATTGTCAATACCATATTGATTGTTGATTTCTTAGAGTTTCTGAAGATAAGAAGTTAATCTTTGTTTACATCTTTTATGTCAATTTAATTTTGTATAAATAGCACTGTTCATACATTTTTCTTATCAGTTGACAATGCTCGTAATAAGCGAAACAGGTCCTGACCTATTAAATAAAGTGGAATAAAGTACAAAGGAATATTGTGTTTTTATTAATATAATGCCTTTTCACCAAGTATTGACAGTGAACACCCTAAAAGTAAGAAACTACCTAGTTGCATTTTTTTTTGTTTTAAAGAAAAATATTCGTTTAAGCGCCGGGTTTCATTCTTGCAGACCCGTCTGTATACAGCTTTTCCTTTTTTATCACCACATAAAGAATGTCGACATTGTGTTATCGTTTCAAAAGCTTTTCCACAGTGGTGTTCCTTATATGTTATGCTTTGTTTATGACTTGGCAACTCATATATAAAAAAATATTTATATTTTTTCCGACGTAATATTTGATATTTTGGGAATTTTCGACATATTTCTTAAACGTAACACTCCAGCGACATTGTTTCAAATAGTTCACAATTATAAAGATATCTTTACACTTTGACCAATGTACTATTGTGTCAAATGTTTTTTTTAAATATTTATTTCTGGACTAACAATTCATAACAGGTCAAAGCTTCCTTCCTTGCTGGTGGGTTAGTAATTTTGTCCATGTTCTCTCAGTAAACTTTTGGTTTTAAAATGGTCCATTTTTGAGTTTTCAAGCTACATCGTCTGAAAAAATAATTAATATTATTACTATTTCAAAACTAATCAATTTAAAAATATCCAAAAATTCAATTATAATAGATACTTGGCATTTGAAATATAAAAAAAAAACTTTTCAATTGTCATCTTATTACTAGTTTTACAACTGTTTGTTACTTCTACTTATTACTGAATGTTCTCAATGTCTTAACATTATTAAATTTGAACAATCAAAAATGGTATTTTTGAATTCTTATTTTTTTTCTATAGCAAGTAGGATATAATTTATTTTAAATGAAAAGTTCCATGAGTGTGTTAAACTTTATTAATATATGTATACTTGTTATTTAAAACATAGATGTATACTTTGCTGTGTGATACAATCTGTAGCTTTGCAATTTTCGCAATATTGAATTCTGAAACCCACCGATATGCTTTTTCCAATACTCTTGCAATCTTCACAATAAAATTGTCATCTTTTACAGAAAATATTATATGGATTGTAGGCTTGGTTTTCTTGAAAGATTTTATTTCAGACAAACAAAAAAATCTAGTGTGCACGCCAATGCTCTTTCACTATCTGGTTCAGTTGATAATCGATAGTGTTTTATGAAGTGTTTGTCTATAATTTTATGAGCAATGAAGCTCACATCTACTCCACTGCACAAATTACAACTGCTTAAAGAATCGCCACTAGCTTAGCTAAAAATAATGTATGATAAAACATGGCTACGGTTTTTGTCGCCTGCTTTTCATTTTGCTCATTAAAATATAGAATATTCACACAAATGTTCAGTCAAGTACACGAGCCTATAAAACGACGTTTATAATTTAATAATATACTGTTATTATTATAATCGATAATTATTTATTTCCATATCAATTCTGACTGCTTTATTTTTTTCAATGTTCTCACAACGTGAAAGAAACTAAATAACTCAATTTTCAATAATTACATAATTGTTATTCTGGTATTAGGCATACCAAAATTTGTAACTTTATGCAAGTATTAATGAATAGTCTGTATACGAGAAGTCCTAGCTGATTTAAACAGTCGTATTTCACCTTTTAGCATAGATTTCTATCTTTCTTCTTTCGTATTCATATTGCATAAAACATATTGTCTGTAAAAATTATAACATAATTATTAACAAACGTGAAATTTTACTGCCGACTTAGTGGTGGATTAACCACACGAGATACCCCAGGCGCAATAAAATTTGGAGACCCTGTTTTTCGGATAACATGAAAACGTCAGAAAATTATTTGTAAAATTAAAAATATATTAAAATCTGAACGAAAGGTATATGGGTTTTATTATATTATCTATTTTTGAGACCCCAAGCTCGCACCTCATTCGATAAGGTATATTTATTAGATCAAAGATTAATTTGTGTACATGAAAATATGGAATTACAATTTTATTTACAACTATTCATCACTATGATTAGTCAATAAGCCTTTTTGCTATAGTGGTTTATAAAATTATTACTAAACGTTCTTGATAACAGAGTGAGAATAGGAAAAATGTGCTGATGCTTTTTAGATAGTCAAAATTGAAGTTGTAGTTTTTATACGACTACACATGTTCCTGTAAATAGCAAAAAACATTTTCACGTCTAATGACACAAACATGTTATTATTTAAAAAAACAATCACGTACTTATCTGAATCAATATTTTCCATACAATTTTACTTGAATATTATTCATTCATTGTTATTTGTTCATTAATAAATTTAAAAAAAATGTTTTCGATGTTAAGAAATAAACTAATTCTATCGTTATGTATATTTTCAGCGAAAAAACAAAATACAGAGAGGATCACAATGATTATAATAATATCTTTACTTACAATGTCAAAATATATTCTAAGCAATTTTTTTCTTCTTTTTCAGGATACTCGGACCCACGTTGTCGTGGAATTGTATGACACTGAGAGATCATACGTTGAAGCCCTGCAGATTTTAGTTGTGGTAAGTATTCTACTGTTTTCTTATATTCCTAAAAAATCATTTTGTAATTTATTAATAATGTTCACCAGGGTGCTTGATGAAATGTTGATATCACGTCTAAATCGTTTGTTCTACACTTTCCTGAGTTTTTTTTATTAACGACCCTGGTTTTAAATCTTTGAGTGATATGAATCCATTATATAAATGAACGATTTGCTAACCATCAATTGGACGTCATCCATTTGATAAATCTGGATAAGTCAAAAACGGCGGAACCCGTTTTGTCAGACACAAAACATATTAATGCGTGCAATTTATAATTACAACATGATCAAATTATTTGTCCGAATATGTTTACACAACAAAACAAACATTACATGCATCACAAAGTCATATAGTAAAACCTTGATATAACGCACTAATGCTGGTGAGAGGGTGTCCGTTAAATCCGAAGATCCGTTATATAATATAAATGAAGGTTTTCCGAATGGATTTTTTTTATCAAGAAATAAACGGCTCAATACATGGTTAGTGAAGTTTCCATATAGAGATTGAAAAAGTATGTTATTTTAAGCAATGACAAGGAGGTATGTATGTTAACTTCAATTCAAAGAAAAAAATCAAATATAAAAAATATGAACATTTTTCTGAACAAAAAAACACTGTGAGCATAAAGCTTAAGAATATTAGGACCAGGGCAAGGCTGTGGAGCCATGAAAAAAACACGACTTCAATTTTTCGTTTTTAATTTGTCTAAAATGTATAAACTGTTTGACTTCTACTCTACAGCGCTCATAAAAACAAAAACATACTCCTGTTTATTCGTCTTTGTATTATCAGATATTTTTTCGTTATATCAAGGTTCTACTGAACTCCGTTCAAATTGTTTTTGAAAACAATTTTCGCTTCTGATGTGGAGCATATGGACTCGTACTGCAGCATTTCGATAGCATAGTTTTAAATATAACTGATTGTTATTCAATGTCAAAGTTTTCTTAAATTACATAATTGATTAGTGATGAGAAGAGAGCGATGGACAAATCATTCGAATAAAGTTACAAAAATCGATTGAAATATCACAGTATGAAATTGTTCATGTAGGGAGGGACTCATTTATACCCTTGATCACACAACCGAGTAGAACGAACGAGCCCTGGAGCGGTACCATCCAGCTATGGCAATGATAAAACAGCACAGTAATTAATTTCCATTCCACCAATCGTCGGTACGAAACATTTAATTGCTATGTGTCTCTTTTGAAAAAAACAAGTTTAGTTAAAGGTCAAGAAATCCTACGATTTTTCTAATTAAACAAATAAATACGTCATTGGAAAAACAAAACAAATGTTTCGCACGAAGACGTACATATTGACTGACAAACTTTATACATGTTTTATCAAACAAGTTTTTTACGTTTTTATACACGTTTTTTGCGCCTCCTGTAAAATTTGATATGTGTGGGTTACGTCTTTTTTCCTTTCCACAGTCGATATGTATTTATCGCCTATTAATATATTTTCCATTTAAATATTCAATTTTAATATTTGAAATATATTATTTTTAAAACAATACAATACAATCCGAGCCGAGTCATAGATGTCCGTGATTTTTTCACCTCTTCTCATACCGACATATTTGATTCTGAATACGATACAAAAATAGTGTTTTTAGTTAACAACGAGCCGATTTTAGCCCCCATTTCCACTTGATGGAAATCGAGTGAACATTGTTAAAGGATGCAATTTTATTATACTCCTTTACCTAGATTGTCGTTCCTGGTCTCTATTAAATTTTTTACAGCTATTTAACGTCGCTTATAAAAGATTAAGGTATAATCACTTACGCGAAAATTGAATTTGGAACATAATATGTTTTAATAAACAATAAGAAAAATCAGAAAAAAATGATTCTATGGTTTATTGGTAGGTAGGTAAATTCAAATGATATTCTGTCAAAATAAACTTTGAAATTCGAACGATTCATTTTATGTCAAGAATTATAATTATTTTATCGTCCACTTTACTTGCAAAATAATTAATGTAGTGATTAATTCTTATGAAAATTGATTTTATCGTCTGCATTTTATGTATCGTATACATTCAACGATAGAGGTCATCAGTATTGAATCAGTTTATAATATAATTAAGTGCATCAAGGACGGTGGTTTATATTGATTTTGTTAAAGTTCTCTTTATTCAGACATGCGTTTCATAATTTAAGACGATTATTTAAATGTGTTAACTGAAATTATTTTCAAAAGTGTGGAAAATTACCCATTTCTGCTATGATTTTCAATTATAAATAAATTTATTCTTTACCAAAAAACACAATACGTAATTTGGACATAATCCGTTTCGAATGATGGATATTCCTAACGACCAAAAGTGTATCGAGTATTGCTGACATACTGATATAGTATTTTTTGCACTTGTAACATTCTTTGACATAACTAATAATGGATACGAATAATAATGCGTTGTAACAGAAAAGCGCGCCTGTTTCCGTGAACAATTATGAATTATTAGGGAAATTTGTCATAGCTGTCGAGAGCTGTGGCATGCCAGACCAATTTACTGGAATTTCGGGAGAGTCTATTACACGGCAAAAGTCATGTTAAGTTTTTCTTCTGACATTTCCTGGAAAACTGCTCGTGTTGCTTTTTCTTCGAAATTCATTTGGTAGCCTAAACACAGTATTCATTATATTTATATACTTGATAAAGTAAATCCTGTTACCTTCCAAGAATTAAAAACTAATTTAAATTTCAATTTATATTATATTTAACAAGAAAACAATGCGATAAATCCTTATTCTATAATTAAAGATTAACATTGGTTTTTCGATAGTGTGTAAGATTCCCTGTGTTTTAATAATCCCTCAATTGTATTAAAATTTGTTATTTCATCACATCAGAACTAGTTTTTTTATAGATTTTTTAAAATTTATTACTTACTTTATAACCTATCACATTGCTACTATCGCCTCAGAAATTAGATATGTTTCTCGAAAACTTACAAATAAATGTTACTTTCAACGATATTAAGATCATTATAACAAAAAAATACTTTTTGTACGCGAATAATTGGTGAATATTATATTACATCTTCATAAAATTGACAAAATCTGTATATCTATCGGATAAATTTTATACAACAATCAAACGAATATTTTTTCGTTTACATTAATATATTATATTTGTTATTTATTAAAATCAAATATTATCTTTAAAATAATGTAAGCTACGAATATTTTTGCGATTTCACCTAGAAATAACAGTATTAAACGTTTAACCTTTATTTAATATTATTCCTATACAAGTCTGCTGGGTGAAATAATTTTCTACTGTTATTGTCTTGAAGCATCATCAAAAATAAAAGATAACACTTTTTCTTGGTTACCATTAATTATGTTTTGATTGATTTCAAACATTTATTAAACTTAAAATGTGTATATCTACAAATTTTGAAAAGGAGTAATTTAATGGTTCAATTTTTAAAAGATTTTATTAAAAGCTTCTTATTTTGAACACAAAATATTTTTTTTGGCAAAAATGAAAAAATGAAAGTTCAGTATAAATACACGAGGACATCGTTTTCCGAGCTGTGTGGTTTACTGGATAGGTTGTTTAAACAATATATAACTTCCCTTAAAAAATGTTGAAAAAATCTGTCAACAATTGCAAGCTACAGATAGTCAATGAAACAATTCAACAATCCAAATTTTTTAAATTATTTCTGCTCCCAGTGTGAAGCATATGAATTCTTGATGGAGCGTATATCTACGAGCACTGTTTGTTATTCAGTTGCTCAACCTCTATTTTTCGAGGAGAGTAGATGATATACTGACATGGCTATGACAGAACTAGTCGTTGACTAATCGCTCTCACTATGGAAGGGAATCACCATCAGACATTACAGATCTTCATGCCTTTGAATAGAAACCCAAAAATCGATCGAAAAAGCAATTTATGAAAACTGTCCGTACTAGAATTCGAACGTGTGAACACCACAATTGTAGCCAACGAAGTTGACCACGGACCCGACATATTATACTTTATGTCAAGTTGGTTTGAGGGGTTGAGTTAGTCTTTGCTTATTTTTTATTTAGCGGAATGTTGTCTAGTTCGTTTCATATTTTCATTCTTTAATCAATTAATTATTGTAGAAGATTTTAGTTGCTTTCTATCACACTAAAATTTCATCGTTAGTATATTTTATGTATGACAGAACGCCATCAGCTTATCCCTAATTTGACATGACCTATATTCAAGATTAAAAATACACAAGAATTCAGGCATTGGAATTTATAAGAAAATGATTTGTCAACCTGTTAAATGGCTTTAGTGATAGAAGAACGAGAAGGACGTTCTCAAACGGGGTTAGACGCCGGATGTTGAAACTGGCGCCATTATTGCGCGGAAAATTAATCGACGCCGCTTGCAGAGGCGCCGTCGTATATTCACTGCACTGACAGTTGGTTCGGCCCTTGAATCCGCCTTAATATGTCAAAACCACAATCATCAGAGACACATAGCTACTCTGCTGTGGTAAGCACTGTTACGGTATCTACATTTTAGACTCGACACGTGTCCCAAACTTTTCGTTATTCCCGTATCACTCCATATGCAATATATTATACACAATTGGATTATTGAATCAATATCCTTTGCAGTTTAATGAATTTCATGAATTATGATTACTTTTGTAATATTCAGAATGGATAAATATTTAACAGATAAATAGAAGCAACGAGGCAATTTTTCAAAAAATATTTACTATCACAGGAAAAGCAATATACGTATTAAGAATTCCAATTTATTAAACAAACAGTAATCCTTGATTTATCAGACAACTATGACATAACTTAGCAAGACAGTAGAGATATGTCGTATATTATTTATTTTTATTCTGGGTAGTATAGTTTTGTTTATGGCAGTTAACTTTTGTCAACAAACTTTTGCATAATATGTAGTCTCTACTCTCTAATACGAAAGGTTGAGCGGTTGACTTACAACTATCTCTAATAAAATATCGTTTGTTGAAATGTTGAATAGTTGTTCTTGGAATGTACTCAAATAATTTGACATTCCACGGATGTGTAGACCATAGATAAACTAGTCATATAAAAATCATTCTGTAAGTTATTCATTTTAATTAAAAGATCATCGAAAAATCAACGCATAAAATTAAAAAAATACGATTCAACTATTTAACATTCATTACTGAGTACGATATTAGGTATACCCAGTTTTTATTAAGTATAGTAACATAATTGAATGAAAGTTAATTGGATGCATTTACTTTTTATTGCAATACGAAATGCAACGGAAGAAACGGTTTTAATGCAGTCCCATTCTACCCAAGGCGCATTCTATGCATAATTACTCTTTCACCAACCTCATAGATTTTCTCGGTGACAGTTTCCACGACGAAATGTTGAAAAAAATATATTATATGCGTGAGTCATACAAAATTGTCTGTACTCTGTAGCAAACGACTTATAATAACTTTCATCCACGAGACAAAAAGCACTTTAAAATTTGAAGAAACAGACCATTTACCTGACTTCGCTTAGATATTGTGTTGAAGGTTTTCGGCACTGCAATTATTTATAATATGATGCGAAGCTATGTGTTCTTCTTCAACAAGAACAAGTTTCATACAATTGTGATTATATTAAAAATATAATTTCTTGTGTACGGTGCCTTAGGATTGGATGTAGGAATATCATTTCATTATTTTTAAATTTTTGACGGAAAAATGGGAAACAATACTTACAAAATATTTTTTATTACACAATATTTGTACAGTGGAACCCCGGTCTATCGTTCTCGCATGGATCGTTAATTTACCATAGTCCTTTTTCACACCCATAACAATAATGCTAATTAATCCCGCATTAATCGTTCCCCGATTTACCGATTTCCTCGATCGTTCATCTAAATATTATGTTCCCGTCACAAATATTATTCCGATCGACCGTTTTTGTTGAATATTTCCCAGTTCGCTTAAAAAGTCAGTCTTGGATCGCACCGCGTTTCGAGATATTTTTTAACTCGCAACTAAAATGCACTATCGTTTTTTTTTAATATGGTCCCTTGAGTTATAACTAATAAGGAAAAGTGCTTGGAAGCATTTATACATTGAATTTATGTTATATCAATATACATTTAAAAAATGTTTTTAGAAAGGCTCGTATTTTCTGGTCAGAATTTAAATAACACTGGTCAGAATTTTTATTAAATGGTCAGAATATATCGGTCAGAATAAATAATCATATTTTAAATGAAATTAAAAAAAAACCTAACCTACTAACCAAAATTTTTATTAAATATTCGGACCGTTTAATATTTTTATTCTGACAATTTAATTTGTTTCCTTTTAGAAATTCTCACCACTTACGTTAATTAATATATTACTCTCGAGTCACAGAATTGGAGGAAATCTCAAGGAAAATAGTTCGAAAATGGAGATTTAAAATAAAATTAAGGCTATCTAACCTAAGAATTCTTGCAGTAACTTTTGGGTAGATTACGATCTATATAAGCCATGATGTACGGTTATCTCCTTCTAAATTTATTATCCCCATAAAAATAGCGCTAACAATTCACTGTTACCGTTGATTTTATAAAAAATAGCTATACAAATTTAAATATACTATAGAAATAATAATACTGGTCTGCGTAAAATTACCACCTTATTATATATTAAAATTAAGTTTAAGACGTTGCACAGTCAAAACATAATCAGAAATGCGAATTGATATTGGAAGATAAATTATTATTTAATACGAATAATTTATAATATTTTAAATTTGAAAAATGACAAGGCGTATCAAGGCAAAATCACAGTCGTATCTTTTGGAATGATAAGAGAAATCTGATCCAGTCATAATAAAATTATGCAAAGTAATCAGGAATAACCGAATAACGTAACATGCATTTTGAAAAGTCAGAATGAAATGCGTACGTGCAACAATGTGCGTACCCAAACGCGTTGATCTTTCACTCTTCTCTTCTTGAATGACTTCTTTTCCGACGATTTTCTCTGTGACGTGTGAGTCCTCACACGTGTGACGTCCAACAACTTATTCTCAAGTGGTACAACTGTCACGGATGAAGCAATTCGGTTGTCAACATTTGTGCAACGCAAAATATGATGCTGTGAAAATGATTATTGCTTGGTAGTATGTATTGCGTAAGAGGTAAACCATTTTTTAAATTATTTTTGACTTTAGTTAAACATAGTAAAAATGCCATTTTTTCACATCTTTGATTTCAATGATCGGAAACAATGAAATGTGTTCTGGTAAAACGACCGCAGGTTACCGATCAATGGCTAAGAATGTGTCATTATCCGATAGTTGTTTTATATTACAACATTTAAGAAGACGGTACAGAAATATTTTTGATTACTGTCCTATTTCGTCACTCTTTTGGCCAAAGTTAGCAAGTAACAGATTGATAGTTCTGAGTAAACTGAAAAAATCAGCATTTAGGATAATGCCTTTACCATCGATCATTGGCGTATCCAAGGGGGGGGGGGGCATGGGGGCCATGGCCCCCTCCTTGGGAGAATTTATTTTCCATTTTTATAATTTATTAAAACTTTATTTTGAAATGGGCTCTTTAATTGTTTAGTTTACTATGTTTTATAGAATACATACTTACTTAATTATGTATTGACTATTTTTATATACACCCAATCTTTTTTTACGCGATACATTGGAAGCAGGTGGCGTGTAAAAAAACCTCACTTTCATACGATTTGATAAATCGGTTCCAAAAATCAAAATATCGCGTAAAAAAGTATCAAAAATGTATGAAAAAAAAATCGTTCCTCAAATTAGCGCAAAAAATATTTTTTTACGGTGCCGTCCAAAAAAATCGCGTAATTTCAAAATCGCGCAAAAAATCGCATAAAAAAAGGCTTTCATCTATTTTTTAATGTATTATTTATGTATCACGCTTATTTTCAAATTGAATGGCCCCCTCCTGGGACAATTTCTGGATCCGCCACTGCCATCGATATTGTATGTTACATAGGTAATTAAAATATAGATTGCATTAATGCCGATTTGGCACAAATAAGAGTTCAAAATTAATCAACAGGAACAACTGCCTGTCTTTAAATCATCATTCATTATAATTGCCCATACGAATAAATGTTTTTTTTGGCAAACTAAATGCACTAACTAAATTATTCCAGAAAAATAATCGATATCAAAGAATCACTTAGTTCATTTTTGCCAGTTTTGTGAGATACCAACATCTGCCAGAAAGCACTCGTTTATCGAATGTATAAATAATACATAATATGGTTAAAATTGTTAACTTCTTGACGCGTTGTCAACTGTCAGCATACATCGTTTGATGTTGTTCAACCATAAAGCTCTCAGCGTCGTTTTTACTCTGCTTAGCAATTTTGTAGCTTTCAAGAATTGTGTTCATCAGCAGAGCTGTGCTCTCGGTCGGCAGTTTTCATTGAATAATTATATTAGCTTGAGGATGACTGATTTACTTTGGTAGTTCACAGTGATTCTTTTTACCATGTAACGCGATGGAACGGCGTTCCGGCACCCTTTTTCCTCGATTTTTGATGTTTCAAATCAATATTCGTAAAATTTTAATTTTATTTAAATTTTAAATCTTTTAATTGTTTAATTGGAAACCATTAACTGTTTGTCCCTATCTTAGGTCCCTTTTGAATTTTATGTACCAGGTATCGTACCACTCATAAATTAATGTCATAATACAAAACAATACCAGGTCCATAGACTTACTCTTTGACCAGAACCAGTGCCGCTAATTTAGTGCTATTTTTGTGTCACGCGGTTTCCAAGCCTAACAGTTCGCAAAAAGCACCTTTGATACTTTTCTATCCTTTAAAATACGTTGATCGGTGGTCACTCAAAGAAAGACAAGTCTTCTGTGAGAGATCTCTCAGATTTGAGTCCCAGTACGAACAGCATTTTCTTCAATCAACTTCAATTCAAAATGAGTGTTTGTGATATCTAAAATACTTTCTCTGTAATTTTAGAATTGGCAGGGTACCAATCCTAAAACTACTTTCCTCGAAAAAAAGAGAAGTTGAGTACCTGACTAAGAAGCAGTTCTCGTAAAAAACTTTTGTTGAGGTACACCCATTAGAAATCCATATGCCCCACACTAGGAACGGACATGGATTAGAAAAAAAACTTTGGGAAAAAGCTTGACAAGGAGTGAGTTCCGGCACCTTTTATTAAAAAAAAAAAGCACTGAGAGTTTATATAATAATGTAGGGATTCTTTGTCGAGACGTTCCGGGACTTGTCAGGTTTTTCCCATGACTTTTTTGGAAAATGTCCCGGGAATTGTGATTGTGATTTATAATGTGCTAATAACATGTACATTTTAATTTTGAAAAAAACAATTCTTGTGGTTAAGAAACCCTCAAAAGGACTAACGTAAGTAACGTAAGAAAATGTTGAGTAACAAGCAGTTCTCAGAGTACAACTGTTTGTTATTCAACCCCTCTTATTTTCGAAGGGAGTAGGTTTAGGGCTAGGTCAGGACTAGTGGTTAACCAATCACTCTCGCTATGCCACTTTATTATAGGATTGGAAGAGTGGGGGGGAATATCCGGAAATCACAAACACCAATGCCTTCAATCAAAAACCGATAAATCGGTTGAAAAAGAATGTTGTTTGTTACTTTAACTTGAAACCATAAGTTCCGTCACGGAAGCCAACGACATTGACTACTGCACCATGGACCCGACATATTACAAACAAATACATATTGTTTTTATTTACTTTTCGCAAAAACGGTCAACTAATAAATAATTGTATAAGAACAAAATTAAACCGTTTTGACTTTTGGCATTTCCTCACAATAATTATTTCTTACAGATTACAAACCAAAAGATTTTTTTTTTTAAGGAGAATATATTTGTCCAACAATAGACCAATACCAAACTAACAAAATAATTTCATTTTAACCATTTTTTCCTTTTCAGAAATACCTTCACCCCCTGAAAAGTCCAGAAAATGTCGGGCTCGTTGATGCAACCGTTGTGGATGAGATATTCTTCCAAGTTCCTGCCATCCTCGGCATTCACGAAGTCTTTCTCGAAGAGCTCAGAAAACGATTGGAAACATGGGATGTCAAGCAGAAAGTTGGGGATGTCTTCCTCAACGTGGTAAGTTCTCTTCTTCTTGACGAAATGATAGACGTATTTATTTAACTATGATAAACAAACGAAATTTTGTAAAATTATCCAGTGCAAACCTGGATCATTTTGGATTGGCGCTCATATCTCACTATCAAATTTGATGCCCGAGCGCTTATGAAATTAACAACTTTATTACTTTTCACAATTATCACTAGTGAAGAAAAACTGTCATAATTACTATAAAAAAACAGAGTCTAAAAATTCTCCGAACATCAGCATAACAAATCCATTGAAATGTAAGAGATTTATTATTGTTCATTGGTGAATAAAGAAAGCATTGCTTATTGCTTCTATTTTAATTTCTAGTACATCTCTCCATTTCAGTGGCATAATATTTAATCAATATTATCAATTTCCTGATAAAACATTTTGATAAAATTTTACTATTACCTTCGTTTATTTCATATTTCCTCTAATTCATCGGCTGTTGAATTTTTACTGAAATTATTTGATTATTTTGCAGTTCACGAAACCATCAGTCATGGAGACATACACGGCTTTCATCAACAACTGGAACAAGGCAAAAGAAACAATCAAGGCGACGTCAGCGTCGAGACCAGCATTCGCCAGGTTCTTGGAAGCCATGGCACGAGAGCATAAGGGGAAATTGTCATTGGATAACTTGCTCATCAAACCAGTGCAGAAGTTCCCTCAGAATGAGCTTTTAATACAAAGACTGATTAAGCATACTGGTAAGATGCCATTGATAATATTATTATAATTGGTAAAAAATTGCAATGTCTTTAATTCTAGAAGGATTTTTTTTCATTCTTTAGCTATGTTAGGGTCACACTTTCATAATAAGTGAGCTCCAATACAGATTTATACTTGGCTATATAATAAAACTACAAACATATATGAAATTGACACTTATTCGGTTTGGCTATAATCTACATATATATCTTTTTTCTACTATGCTTACTGAATTGGATATTATTTTTCTGGAAACATGTATTTGAAGAGATATGGTAGCTTTTATAATAGTATTGGCAAAGATTTTTTATGATATAGTATGTTGGTCGTAGAAATATGTGTGATAATTTTCGATTTGTTTTAAACTGCATTAAAAAAGTTGTGAAAATATAAACATACCAGCATATATTATGATTTTAATAAATATGTATTAGATATTAAATGATTTAAAAATGGGTTTCCTGATTTGTTGCTATAGTAAATGATGGTGTAGTGTTTATAATTAAGAAGAACATCCATATTATGTAGGTAGATCAAAAAGGAAATCACTTTACAATTGATAAATCGATAAGCATAAATGATCTAGTGGCCATTTGATTCCAATGTGTGCTTGCACACCATAATTTTAATCAAAAGAAAATATATTCTAATTAACATCATTAACAAATTTAGTTTTTCTTTTTGCATATTATTAAATTTTCTTAAAAGAAACGCTTGCTCGATTTAATAACTTGCATTTTGTCAGAATTAGTAGAAGGTAATTCACAAATTACACTATTTTCATTGCTGTTAACACATATAGTAGCAATAAGTAAACATCATTGCTTAGATTTTTATGAAATATTATCATTTGTTATTTCAGAACCATCACATCCAGACCACCTGCTTCTAATAGAAGCCCAAAAAGAAATCCATGAACTTCTAGTTCGAATAAACTGTACAGAACGTGAAAGCTTAGAGCTTGAACAACAGCAGCAGACACTACGAGAGCTTGAGGCTCTGGTCGAAGGACTGACCAATTTGGTTTCCGCAGACAGGTCATTCATCCGGCACGATACTGTATCCATGCCATCGGGTCAAGCCGCTACAAAGGAGCGGGCTCTCTTCCTCTTTTCTGATCTCCTGCTCATAACTAGCATCAAAAGACGAACGGGGACAATAAGGAAACCTTCTGCTGTGTAAGAATTCTTGTAGTTTTTTTTGTCTCTTTTAATTGTATTACTACTTAACTGCTAGATGCATTCCTAGTTGTAATTCAACGTGATTTAATTAATTTATGACTCGGTAACTCCCAGCAACAACCCATATTTGCTTTACACCATTAATTTTTTGATGATGTAAATTACAGAGTATAATACAATGAAAATCTTCAATGATTGAATTTGTATTTTTTTATGCATGTGACAGTTCTCTTCCAATCAACTGTCATGTCTTGATGAGATTTAAATGATAAAATGAATGCTTTATATGACATAATTTTTCGAAAAAATAAGATTAAAGAATGTATTTTTCATCCTACAACCCGAAAAACAAAACTCTAAATCCAAACAATATTGATGAAAGATGATAATCAAAATTATTCAGCGATTATTGCTTTTATTAGAAGATGGTATAATATAATAAATATAACAGAAGAATAATAAACATATAGTTAAAAACGAATACTTTGTTATTTCATTTTGTACATTTGTTATTCAACTAGTGCAATAACAAAATTGTACCATTTTAGTTAGTAATAATTGTCATACACCAAGAATGAAAAATTTCTACAAAATAATATGACAGACTGAATACACAAGTGTGTTTATGAATTGTTTTCATTTATTGATATGTCTATTTTTCTGTTACAGCGCATGTCCAGGAAGTTTAGCAAGCACATTGGATGCAAATAAATACAAACTTCTTATGAGAATACCCTTGGATGACTTGGAAATTCTTAAAGGTAAAATATCATCCATTTGATTACATACATTAAAAACAAAATACCTTTTTTCTCGATGTATTGTTTTTTTTCATTGAGTTTGTATAAGTGACAAAATAATTAGGTATTTTATTTAATGGATTAATCATTCCTGGACTGTTTTCTACTCGTAATGATAATCTAAAATTGTAAAGAAATTATGTACAGATTGTTATATTCTCCAAAATGATAAAATGCCATGTTTTTTATAATAAATACTTTCTGTTAGTTGGTCATTTCAATGCTTCTTCTTACAGCCAAAGATGAAAACCTTCGTCGGATAATGCGTGAAATGGAAACCCTCACTGAAGACGTTGGGGTTCTTTCACAGATTTCAGAACTTGCAAACGCCCTGCGGTGCGGGCATGCTCAATTAGAAGAAGTGGTACGTGATATGATGGCGGGATTAGGAAGGCAATTGGCAGAGAGGCAGGGTAGTGATGCTCAACTGTCATGCTTAGAAGTTGCAGTTAACACACCGTAAGATCTAACAATTGGTTACTTCTTTGATTTATCTTCTCTTTTTAACTGAGTTTCTTCAGGTATAGATATTTATTTTCAGACTCATATTTTTTTTTTTTAATTTGCTCTTATTATTTATGACAAAGCAATCTCTCATTTGACTAAAAGTTGAAAATATAAGTTATATAAGATAACAAAGTTGAACATTATTATGTTATTTTTTTCAAAATTCCTATTATTTAGGGTTGTCAGAGGTTTTGATTCTCGTGTCCCAGTGTCTCGAACAAACCTTTCGGGACGCCCGAAAGTCCCGGCTTAGAAAAAAATAGCTACAGGTAAAAGGTTAGCTATGTTTTTAAAAATAGAGTCAGAATTTCTGTAAAAATACAAAGATTTGTATCACATATGTGAGTATATTTTCTCCATACCAGGACATAATGTTAATGTGGAGAGAATATTCTCGCTTATGGAGATTCAGTGGACGAATTAGAGAAACAGACTTTCAGTAGATACAGTTGAAAGTATTCTACAGTGCATAGGAAATTATGATCTCAATTGTTGTCAAATATATGATTATCTACTCACAAATAAAGAACCCTTGAAAAAGGCCAAATCCAGTGAGAAGTATAAAAAAAATAGGTCTAACCTATTATATATAAAAACCTGCACATATTTAGATATTGTTTTTTATTCTTTAAACATGTTTATGTACACTTTATATTGTATATTTTATGTGTATTGTATTTTTTTTTGTTTATAACTGGTTTTATTCCTATAAATAAATGATGAATAATTAAAAATATGTTATTATTTAATATAACTCAAAAAACAATTGAGGGGCGTCCTGGTTTGACTTGCAAGAAATCTGACAACCCTATATTATTACATGAAATAAACATTATCAAATGACTTTCACTCGGTTATATAATATAATAATTTCAAAAACCATGTAGATTATCTTAAAAATAATCTTCAATGAAATTATTTGTGTACAGCTATTGAGTTTTTCAAAATTTTTTTCAGAAGTGGCATTGAAAATCTTACATTTGTATTCTCAAAGTCTGAAAAAAGAACAAGTTGGGAAGAGATATTCAATGAAGCCAAACAAAAAATAGGTAAGAATCTTGTTTATAACAGTTATTAACAGATAATCTTTTCAACTAGTTCAACCTGAATAAAAATGTTTTCACAGATTCTCGTTAACTTGATTTATTCTTGTTGACTACTTGTATATCCGCATTGTAAAAAGTTGACAATATGTGTACAATAAATATTATCTTTACAGGCTTGCAGTTTTAGGTTATGTCAAATAATAAAACATGTAAAGGTTATGTGTCTATAATGAGTACAATAAAAATTAAGTAACAATAAACATTTTCAATAGGCAAGCTTTGTGCTGGAAAACTAACATCCGCCATAATGACTGGTAACTGACTATCTATAGCAAATGAATGTTGGCTGAGCTCCGACAAAGGAGTGGAAAGGGTTCATAAATATTTTGTTTCAATTTTTCTCAGCTCTATCGGATGATAAGCGGCCTGCTCCGGAGTTTGTGAGTCCAGTACCGATTCGAAAAACTCGTGCTGGACTACAATTTACTTGCGCCGCACCTACGTTAGCCGTAGGTCCCAACTCAACACGAGACGTTTGGGTAACACACGCATAATAATATGTTGTTTTATTTTAAATGAAATTGTAATTTATTTTGTAAATAGTCTTTGTATAAAAATAAAATTATAATATCAAAAGCAGTCATGTAACAGCTTATTACGTCAATTCATTTAACTATCAAAGCAATAAATTTTCTATTTATACCAATACAAATTGTTTCATTTATAGATACCTATTCTGCCTTGTCCATGCATAGATATTGTATCAAAATTTTATGTGTTTGTGACAAACAATCCAAAATATTTTGGCTCGTGTGACACTTCTTTAACTATTTTATTATTTAATGTTTCGTTATACCTATACTTCTTTAACAAAATTAATGTGGCACTATCAGTTTTAATTTTTTCTTACAATCTATAGAAACTATTCGTATTTTATTTACTATTTTTTAAAATATTTCACAGTATATTCTATATCTCAATTGCCTATGGAAACATTAAAGATGCAACAACTGTGATCAGGGCCGGCCTGTGGATTCTTGCGCCTGTGTGCGAGGCGCCTTCGGCCAAAGTTCGGCGCCCCTCTAATTATTTTTAGAGCCGGCGCCTGTGTGCGCCGCACACTTCGCACACGCTTAGGGCCGGCCCTGACTATGATTTTTTTTACTAATCAATTAGAATAATAAGAAGTCACCAAAAACTTTAAATATATAAAATTTTCAAATACCATAACTATGCATCATTGGGCAGTATTTTTACCTGATCTTTTTGAATATGCATTTAACATGGTGTATTTACCATCAATCTAAAACATATTAATTTTCTTTTTCTTTTTGTTCACTATAAGCTAAGTTTACACTTGAATCTATCTTTAATTTAAAAAGATACATTAAAAAAATCAAGGTAATAAAGTAATAACTTACAAAATTAATTCTGATATCATTTTTCATTTTTTAGGTATGCAACAGTGATGGGTATGTAGGACAAGTATGTGTTTTAACACTACAACCAGAACCTCAAGTGACGTCTTGCAATGGTGTTTGTAATGCACGCATTTTATGTGTGGCTTGCGTTCCTCCTCCCCCCCAAAATAAGACCTCCAGCTTGGCGATAGCAAGTGAATCATTACCAGGGTAAATTTGGCTACTTCCTACCTCTTGAAGACTTAGAAATAAATTATATGATAATTTTTTTTTTTTATCTTTAGAGGACTGTGATGATAATTGTTGTAAAAGGATGAGAATGCACACAGATAAAATGTAATTATTTGGTAGATGAAATTTGATATAATATGGTTGAATAGTCAAAAAAGTGAAAGATAGATAATTAGTTGCAACTTTTGAAGACAAGAGAAATGTTTGATATTTAATCTTTATTATTTTCTTATATTTTAGGTTAAACCGGCAAAATTTCTCAAATAGCAAAACAGCAATTAGCATATCTATTCAGGATACAGATGAAGGAAATCAAAATATAAGACTGGAAAGGTAAATCATTAAAAGTCAAGTCAATCAAGAGTTATTGTTTAGAAATGACATTAACCTTTTAAATGTCACTGTTTTCAAACCTTTATTTATTATGAAAATGCTATTTTATAAACCCAAATATCAATTGCTTTTTATTAGTTTTTCAAAGTATAATAGATAAAAAATCAGAACAAATTGAAGATTTCAGAAACATTTCTAATATAGAAGAAATCCCTAATACAAAGAAAAAATGATGCGTATGTGACCAAATTTCAAATAAGTAATAATTTTCAAAAATAATATCAAGTTCACTTGCACTGACTAAATAATTTTATTTTCCACCCTAACTCACTATGTTTGTCGACTAAAATCTGATTGATAATGTTGTAATAGCCCTTTACTGTTAACTTGAAAAATACCGTTAAAAACTGTTATTTTTGCCGGAACGAAAACCGGAATCGAACCGATATATATATTTTTTTACTTGAACTGGAACGAAAAAAAATAGCGGTTCGAAGGCCTGATTTTATCTATGAAAATCTTTCTTATAATCATTGTAGCTAACTGCAAAACCCTATGCAATATGTACAAAATAAATAAAAAAGAAGAAAAACTCTAATGGACTTTTTTGTGTTCTTTTAGTTCTTCATCGAGTGAAGAAGATGATGAAGGGTCATCTACAGGTGAGAATCAAAGTGAAAATCAGCAAAACACAAACAACGCTCAGAATGCAAAGAACAGTTTAAACAATCAATCAATTACAAACTCCGGGACAAATAATGTGGGCAAAGCAGCGAGTGGCACCAATATTGCAATTAACCCAGTAATGAAATCAAGTTCCAATCCCAATGTTGATAAAAGTGCTATGGGAATCGCTTCAGGTTGGTTTATTTAAAAACTATGTTTTCTTTCTACCGGCTAACATTGGGGTGGCCTAACTCACTGCTATAGTATGCATTGTTCCTAAAATATAATCTAACTGATTGAGAAATTTTTTTGCTGCTTTACCTTTATTCATCTTCTGTTGAATGTTATCATTTCATGGCAAAGTTTGATGTGAAAATTGTTAAAAACATTGTTTCTAAGCTATACTTTTTACAGTGAATCACCTCGTTGGTCTGTTATTGGTCTGTTAGATCGAGGTTGTAATATATGGCACTGCATTTTTTTGTTAGGTGCAGGGAACCTTCTCAAATACCTTTTATTGAATCAATTGACAAGACATTAATCGACAAAGCATAGCATGGCATCGATTGCCATGGCAAACTTTCTTTAATTGTTATTATTAACTTTCTTGTGTTCCTCTACGGCATATATGGGCAACCACCGGCCCGCCGAGCTATTTCGTCCGGCCCTGATTTATCTCAGCAAAGTATTAGAGAAAGAAATTAATAGTTTCAGGGAGGGATTAAGTAATGGAGATGACACGGGCGCTTTTAGTGGCTTCACTCTACTAGTTCATGATCACCACCATATAAGAAATAGCAACGTGTTTTATTTAATTTAATATTACTTTATTATGTTTGATAATTTGGTCCGACCCTTGACTCGGAGACAGAATGATAATTTGGCCCCAGACCTAGGAAAGTTTGCCCATGCCTGCTCTATGGGCATGATACTTTTCGCCGAAAGAACAAATTTTTATTGATTTGCATTTGCGTAAGTTGTTTTTTAACTGATGGCGGTTGAATAAAGTCACCCTAAAAGATACCGAGAGTTCAATTTTCTTCAATTCTGTATTATAAATTGCTCTTGCAGACTCTCCCCCGCCCACTAGGTTTTGACATGAATTTACATTCACAATAATAACATATGCTTTTCTTTGTTAATTAAATTTTGTGTAAATTAATGAAACAGATATACTGTCCTCTAATACAATAATTAATTCCAGGAACCTCATCGCCAAAGCAATCCATAGATGACAACAATGGCTGTAATCAGCCTACAATGTGGCTCGGCACTGAGGATGGTTGCATACACGTTTACAACTGCTCGGATAATATTAGAATCAAAAAGAATAAAGTTAAAATTCAGCATGGATCGGGTGTTCATTGCATTGTGTAAGTCATTATTATCATTTTCTATTTTTTTTATTTTGAAAATGACTTATCGATAATTAACTAATTACAGTATTTATATACTTCGATAATACATGAAATTTATCAATGAATAAGTTTTCTTATATCCCTATTCAAGAAACAGCTACTTAATTAGCATTTCTTTTATTTCAGATATATAGAAAATAAGGTGTTTGTTTCTTTGGCAAACGGAGACATTATGGTGTATGCACGAGATAATGGTAAATATTAATAAATACTCACTGCTGTGACTGATGTTGAAATATTGTTTCAATTTCTTGTAGTATTTTATAATATGTTACAATACGTTTTTACAGGAGGTTGGAATGAGCACACGAGTTTGTCAGTCGGAACTGTTTCTTGTCCTGTGACCAAACTTCTTTTATCTGGTGGGAAACTTTGGTGTGCCCAGCATACTAATGTGAAAGTGATCAATCCAAATACAATTCAGGTACAAATTAAATTGGTTTACCTTTACGCTGCAATGAGTCTGTCGGCATACTCAAGCAAATCGATTATGTTCATTTTCATCATTTATGAAATAATCTGCCCACACAGAAAAAGATGAAAGTCATCTGCAGGCTTTTTTCTTCACTTGAAATGTTATTTCAAATTTCCAAAAAATATTTGTGGCTTATATGAACAAAATTTGACAATTGAAGATCCAAGTAAAAATACCAATTATGGGATGAGATCAGTAGTGTACTGCTATGGGTTCGCACCGGCTCTTCCGAGCCGGTTCCTAAAATAATCTCGGTTCGGAGAACCGGTTCCTAAGCCCGTCAAGGTTATTAGTATATTAGTAAATATCTATGATTTTGGATCCGAAATTCTCGGAAGAGCTAAAAATATTTATAATATTTTGGGCAAATCGGTAAATTCCTAGGTTTTTGGATTCGGAAATTCGCCGATCAAGGTGCGAGCCAGTTATTAAAATTTTAGCAGCACACCACTGATGAGATATTACTGTCATATTGAATATTATTGAATTTCAACATTCAATGAAAATCTATCAACAGTATTTATCACTTTAAACAATAAAATAAAATAAAATTATTAGAAGAACCCCAAAAGAAAAATAATCCTGAAAATAATATTTTCGATGATAACTTGCTCTATTGTAAGATTTTAACAAATATTTTTAATAACATTGTAGAATTAGTGCATAAACATGTGCTACTCATTGTAACTCAATCAGTGAAATAAAACTGTCAATTTTAATTTTATTATAAAATAGCAACATTTATGATAATTGCAATATGTAGACATCAGTTTTGAAATACAAGGTAAAAATTTGCTGGTCAATACTTTTAGGATTTCGTCAACCCCCACCCCAATTAGAAACATCCATACATACGTTGAACTTCTGATACTTTCCTCATCCTCTCTGAAGAGCCTTGCTATCGGTTCTTTTAAAACAACTTTTGTAAAGATGAAACATGGCATGTTTAAAAATGCATACAATATGAATTTATATTTGTTTGTACAACTCCACAGATTGAAGACTCATTTTCTGTGAGCTCCGACAACCAAAAGCCAATAAGTCACATGGCTATATCAGGTCTCGGAGTATGGGTGGCCCTTCACAATACAGCTGTGCTCAAATGTTACCATGCCAATACAAAAGAAATGCTCACCGAGTTGAACATTGCTCCTGCAGTCACCAAAATGCTAGCCGGTACATAAAACATACTCATTGTGAATTAATAACTTGAAATCTTAAACGATTTAATAATACAGTATATTCCGCGCAATTTGGGATTCATCAGGTCTTTCAGGAATTTCAACCCAATTAATCAGCTGCCCCAACTAATCGAATACCTATAAAATAAACAATGAACATTACTCTGTCAAAAAAGAGAATATTAAATTCTAAAGTAATATGTAGGTACATACATTTTAATTTTGCAAAAAATATCCAATGTTGTCTGTCATTTCTAAGTTTACACATCTCTAAAACAAGCACAAGTATTCAGTTCAAATGTTGGGCTCCATTAATTGCTTCCTGTTAAAAGTAACATTTTAACCCGTCTATATTTTTTTTCTGCCTCCTTATTAGTCAGAACCTCCTTATTAGTCAGAACTGCATGGGCAGTTCCAAATAAGTGACGGACCCAATTAAACGGTGGTTCAAACAAGCAGAATCCTCGTGTACAATATATTATTATATTCTATTTAGACAATATGATCTATATTTCAGGTTGCGATGACATCATAAGACAGCACAAAGCGGCTTGCCTCCGTGTAACATCTCTGTTGGCTTGTCGTGAACTCCTGTGGGTAGGAACGAGCGCTGGAGTGTTACTGACTGCATCAGCTGCTCCACCAAGACCGCCAGCTCCACCAACACTCTGTGGTACAAAATCACAATAATACATATGTATTCATCTGTAGACTGTTAATTTTGATGTATTTTTACAACTAATGTGATATCTATATAGGATAAAAAAAATCCATAGATATTAAGTTAAGGCAAAATTTTCTGAATTTGCTCTACTTTAATATAAAATATCAATGGTTTATCTTCTTGTGTGCTGCAGGCATTTGATACAAATCATAAAAAACTGTAACTGTTGTAGTAGGTTTTATTCCAAGAAACATGTTTTTGATAACTTTCACATTAGTTCAGGGTTGTCTCAAATTAAAAAAATAAACTTCAACAAACCAAGAAAAAGTTTCTCCACACTGCTATTTCAAATTATATTTACTACTAAAGTATTCTATGGTGTTACAAAAAAACACTTGCTGTACTATTGCATCCTTTTGCTAACATTAGCGGTTAGTTTTGTTAGCACGAAATGGTTTGTAATAAACCTTTTTGTAGTAAGAAACTGTATGCTTATAAAATCGAACATATTACATTTAGACACAACATACAACCGTAAAGTTAGCCACAGTATCTTGCATCTGGCCTTTCCCACACAGAATAGTAGTACAAGATATCAGATGTGCCAGATATTTGACATCATATTCAAAAATTTCATATGTAGGACATAAGTCTTAAAACTGAAGTCTTTCACCTAAAATTTGTAGCAACTAATATTATAGACAATAAAATTTAACAATATGTACACCATTGTATTGAAATTTTCAGGTATACCGCAAGGTCACACTGGACATGTTCGATTTTTGACAGTTGTCGAAACATCTGGACCCACAGGAAATGGTTTGGCCAATCTCATCGCTCAAAACAATACAAATCAAAAACAATCCCTCCTAAGAAGATCTGTACACTCGCCGAGTAAGCTGAAGAGTTCATCGGAGACCAACACTTGCGGACAGCTATTAGTTATTTCAGGAGGAGACGGCTATGAAGATTTTAGAAGTTCTGGAGTTTCAGAAATCGCAGGCAGAGAAGACTCTACCAATCATCTTTTGCTGTGGAGAGTTTGAAGGGATTTCTAAAATCGTAATATGATAGTTGCTTGAATTCCAAGTTCCTGCGCAAATTTAGAAAGAATTCTTTCTCCGTTCTATATACAAATGAGCATCCGCAATTTAAAAAATATATTTATTTTGTATCTTAGAATTGAATTAACTACCAGACTTCGTGTTCGCAAGTAATTTTGATTATAAGAGTTTTGTAAACAGTACACTTATATGTAATTTTTGAAATTTATACGTATGTAAAAACATTCCTTCTATATATCATTTTGATTTACTAATTAATCATTGTGATTTTTTGATGGTGTCATAACAAACTTTTAAATTAAATGAAATATTTTCTCTGTGAAAATGAATCATTTGAAATATTTGCAAACTCAGTTGCAACCCCCACTAACATAGCCATAAATCGTACTGTCAATTATTTCTGTAAAATGCAAAAAACTAGATCAACCATTATATTTTCTGGAATTAACTAGGAAATTTAGGCTTTAATAGTATTGATATCAATCACATGTGAATAGATAACTTTACATTCCATTTGTGTATTGAATGCTGATGTGATATTTTTCTTTTGTTTGTTTGGAACTTGGAATAATATTACCAATTGATTGTAAAAAGTGCCAAAGTTTATCTCACTCTGTGTTGAGATTTGGTATTTAAACTTCCAGTTTATAGATAGGATTTTTTTAATAAGTTGAAGAAACATATTTTTAGGTTTGATTAAATCAATTTTTCTGTTGGGAGTATTTTATGGAATACTGGTAAATGAAACACTTACGTTCGAGGATAGCTTTGGCTCCCTGTTGAATCTGTTGATAAATTTAGTTATTGTGAATACTTCTCATTAAACTTATATCAAAATAAAATTATTTTAACATTTTCTATTTAATAGCATGTAGATAGACGAGGAGCCAGTACTGATTGGATTTTTCTTAGTAGGAAATCTATTAAAAAAATAATTTAAAATTTACTAGTCACAATTTGATATTTTTCTTTCTAACCAAATAAGTTTTTCACACCAGTGTTAAAAATTATTGTAGAATAGGATTTCTGATTTTTATGTTTAAAAATCTGAAATAAAATCAATAATTTTTTGTGGTGCACTTACAGCACCCAAAACGTAAAAAAATGCTCATTTTAATTTAAACAAGAACAATATTTTGTGGCACATTCATTTAGAGAGTGGATAGCACACAACAAGAAAAGAGAAAACTTAAACTTTTAATAGTTTGTTTCCCAGAAATCCTATTGTAGAAATATTTAATAGTTACAAAGTTAGTTTGTGATTAATATATTGAAAAATTCTTCGTTCATATTTTTTCTGCTCATTTTTGAAGTCATAAAATTTCGGATCGTTATATTTCATCAAAATTTATTTTTTACTTACAGTCCTCTCTTTTGTATGATTGTTTTGAATACCTAACTAGATATTTTTGATGTTGTCCACAGTTGTCCTAAATATCTTCAAAACGAAATGTTAATCACCGATTGAGCATCATCACTGTTAAGATGACAACACGAAGCGAGTCCTAGCTCCTTCTTAAAATATTTTCCAGCTCTCTGAACTGGCTAAATCTGACAGGACCGGCCACAATGGTTTTGGCCTGCAAATTTTATCTATTTTACCTCCCCCAAATTATTTGAACTCATATTCTTTGACTCGGTTCACTGTTTTTAAATTAATAAATAACTTCATAGTTTTTTATTATGATTTAAAAAAATATATCAAGATTGCTTAGCAATTATACATAAACAAATTGAAATTCATATCTTGTGACAAAAATTGACAGAGTTATATTACCTAATCATAGAAATAAAATAAATGTTTTCTGAATGTATAGATGACATTATATCAAATTAACTAAATAGAATGATGTTAGTTGTAGATTGTATCTTTAAGATCAGTATTTACAATGTGAAATAGTGATACTAAAATAAATATGTAGTAATTGTTACGAATTTATAGATATTTTCCCAATAGACATTTCATCTATGCTGTAGTTTGTTCATCTAAAGATATGTTTTGAAACAGCATTATAGAAATGTGCTTAGAATTTCAAAATTAGTTTTTCTGCAGTTAGTGTACATAAGTCACGAGACTATCAACTTAAATACAGCTTTTACAAAAAGAACGCTGAGTAAATTTTAATATTTTCCTCTATTTCCATAATGGTACAATTATTTCTATACTGGCATAATATCATCCACTTACCTCCAAAAATCTTTTTATAACTAGTTAAATAACATTAGAATATATTATAAAACAGTTTAGCTATCTCCATTCTAAATAGACTTCTTTATCTGCGTACATATAAAGAAGTCACAGTCAATCCGTTTCTAATCTCGTCTTCTGTGTCTGTGACATTTCCTATAGAAAAGTGATAAATATAATAAAAAATGATTTTTATGTAAATTAGAACATTGAACACAGCGGTATTTATGAGATTGCACACTTCTGCTGTCACGAAAGTAATGATATTATTCCAAAATTCTGACATTTTTTAAATGCTATTATTTTGTAGTTAAAAAACTGTTACTTTTAACCAAATTAGTACAATGAAGTAATCATTGATTTTTTAGTATACTAAATACAAATACTTAGATAATGTACAATTAGATAGAATTTCACATCTAGGCAATGTTTCAATTGATCTTTGACCCTGTTCGATATAAAAAAATTACTCCATATATGTTTTAGAAGCTATTTCATGGAATTTTTCTTTTTACGTTCTACTGATTATTCCCACCGAGTCTGAGGAATCTATCCTTTTCTCAAAGAGATAGTCATTACTGATAATAATTATTACTCTTGTATAATTTTGTTGTATCTTAAGATATCATCATTACGTATGCTCCATGCGGGATTCATGGATAAAATTATTTTTTAATAGCGATATGAAAACTTTTTGTTATATGTATAACTTTATTTTCGTACAAAAGTTGTAATAGGTGTTTTAATGTTGTAATTTAAGTTTAAATAATTAGCATTTTTGACACGGTATTTTCGTTAACGGGCCACTTTTTGCAGTTGCGAATGAAATGCCGAGGATGTTCATCTTTATATTCATATTTGGCTTGAGTTTTCATTTGAACTACAAAAATAAGCCTGTCGGTTACTTATTGAACTAATAATATGAATGAATATTTTAAATCTCGCTATTTGAAGTTATTTACACAATATTTTTACTACATATCGACTGGCTATCAACTGAAATTTAAAAATGTAATGGTTATCGGAAAATCTTGAAACAGGAATGTCTTAAAATACTTCAATACCAGAAAAAACTACATTTATAAGTATTTCTGTTCATCCTACTTAATGTTTTCATCGCTTTACACAATGTATAGTTTTTTTTAAAAAGAATTGACAGAGAATAAGCAGAATTGTGCATCGGTAGCTTAAATTTTTATTGTTGAATTTAATTCAGTAAAATTATCATAACATGTCTATTCTTTTCATATTATTAAATATAAAATATTTCAATAAATGTTATTCTTCTGATAATTGGCTGTATTTATAAATATTTTCTATTTAGGAAATACAAAAATGTTATTCTGCTCTTTAATGTCATTGTTTTGCGTTGACATTAAAGATATTATATGTTACACATATAATATAGCTCATGATAAAACCACACCTCATAATCTTCACGGCACAAACTTTACAAAATAAAGATGTCTACATAATTTTAATGCAATAATCACATTTGCTGTTTATATCGGATAAGAGATATTGCATGTGTAAAATTAACAACAAATGCAATTAATTATATTGCTTCGAGTTCGAAAACAAGGGGTGAAAATCATTTTTGTGATGCAAGATTTTGCTAGATTTTTTTTTTCATTGTGATTCAAGCTGAATATATCAAAAATTCATTTTTGGTCAATGATGTGAGATGTGATGTATTGTTTAATCATGAACGATATACCATAAAGCTTTTTTCAAAATTTAAATAAAAATATTCAATGATCCTTTGATGTGGTTTTAAGCCAACACGGTATCCATAATTCCATTGTATCATTTGTTTAATACGCATAATGCGTTCTTTTTGTAGTACTATCAACAACGTTTATGAAAAAGTCATTTGCATGTAAGTCACAGAATTATTCACTGTGATGTGTTGTAATTAATCTATAAATTGTGACATTTAAAAGAACGTCATTTTTTGTTTAATTATTGTGTAAATACAAGTAATGAGCTTTATTTTAATCATAAGAAAAATTCAAATGTTACATTTATGTGACACAATTAATGTGTTTTGTGAAATATTCCATAAATGTTTTACAGTGTAAGTACTTACTTAATTAAAGTGTATTATTTTTTGTTAACTCTGTAATAAATAGTATTGCCATTTGAGTTATGTATTTTTATCTGTGTAAATAGTAAAAATATGATTTTTAAATTTTACGTTAGACATACGTTTACGATCTGTAGGCTTAGATATTATTTTATTAAAAATTGTTAGTTTTAATAGTTTTATGGGATGTACAGATTATAAAATGCAAAATATTGATTTTGATAATAATTTTGATTATAATATATGTATTTATTATTGAGAAGGCCTGTGTATTTATTGTTTTTTTTAATAAATAAAATAATTTTTCGCCAATACTTCACTGTATTAACTGTCTCCAGGCGGTATCGAATAATCCTTCCACGAGTTTTCGTCCTGTTATTTGAACTTATTTTTTATAGGTGTCAAATATTATTCAAGTTGAAATTTTGATGAGTCGTGTTATTAACAATATAGTATCACCATAAAGTGAGGCTATTATCTGTAAACCCGGCTTTTTTCACAATTGGTGAAAGATGAATCATGAATGTTATTTAGTAAATAAAAATACATTTTCAAAAGTATTTTTAGAAAGCAGTCTCAAACATGGCTTGATAACGTACAAAATATCATTCCTAAGTAAAGTTAAACTAAAAATACTTTTAAAATGTATACTTTTTTACAAAATGAAATTTATGATTCATTTTTCAACCATTTTGGAATGAGCTGGGTTTGCAAATAATAGCCTCAACTGTTCTTTATATGTTAAATAAACGCATGATGGTTTGGATCACGCTTAGACACTATTGCACAGTCAATAATATGTTGTGTTGAGAACCAGTTGAATAGAAAGAACTGAATTTCCCAGTGTTACACGTGACACACAGTCCTGCATTTGCTAAAACCATAAGAATAGCCGTATTCTGAGACGCACGCAACACAGCACAGAATTGGCAGGCGAAACAGACAAGTTCGACGAGCATATGCTAAGATTCTTGCATCATGTAAGTGTCAGAATGACCTACAATAACTCTTTAAGTGTCTTTTAAGAGTAATCCACATGAGTAGACATTGTATAAGCAAAGTACAATTCTCACTAATTATATTATTTTTTTGCCAAAATAAAAAGAACACATCCAAACATGGATGCATCAGTCAGAAATCTGTGTTCTGGCACTGTAGCAGAGCACAGATTTCTGAGCATATGCGTGTCTGCGTTGCAGCATACATAATATATATACTTCATGTAATACAAAATCTGTGCTGCCCTGCGCTGAGTTTCAGCATACACTCAGCTTTAGAATACCTAAATAATCAAAGTTAGTAATTTTATGATTATTATAATACTCAATGATGGAATCAACTTCTTACGTCTATGAAGGTTGCTGAACACAGGTGTACAGATCATCGCCTTGTGTAACTCCCGATTTCATCTCATTATTTCAACATTTAAATTAACTCCTTCACAACTTGTAGAGCGGCGCAATGTAATCTTAACTGCATTAAAGAATTTCTTACCGTTTTCACCCGGCGCAAACTATTACTTCAGTTTATACTGTTAGAATAAAACGTCAACAAAGTGAAAAATGCAGGTTAACAGTCATTTTTTATTATTTATTTCTATAGGCCTCTACCTCTTACATCAATGTGCTGCAATAACCGCACAATTTCAATAATATGTATAAATAATAAAATGCATTTTTTATTGTTTTGACTAGATATTATACAATAAATTATTATAAATTGACACACACTAATAACATTGAGAGAACATGAATTTCTATTTGGCTTTGAATAATCACATTTATTATTTTTGTACATGTATGGAAAATTCTGTGGATCGTTTGTACATGAGCCAATATCATAAGGGAGATTTAAAAAAGATAGATGTCACGATTATAACACTGAACAACATAATATAATACTGTATCAATTAGAGACGGATTGTCCCATAAGAGCTCGAGGCTTCCAATCCTAGGGGTCTCAAAATAGCATATATTTTTAAAAAACGGCCTCCAAATTTGATTGCGACTGGAGGGCCAAATGCTTAATCCGTCACTAGTATCAATTCTTTTCTAAATACTATTTATAACAACTGCAAATATAATTATGATATTGGCTCCGTTTGAACTATTCCTCAGGTTTAAATTGGCAAATTGGGGATAAGGTACAATAGTATAAATTATATAATAATATTCATAAGAATTGGAGGAAATATCTTAAGTGGTTATCAAAAGATTTGAGCTTGCTTTCTATATATTCAACAAAAGTTATACATAGGTAGTAGGGTATCCAATCCAAGTCCCTGTATCTCGTACAATTTTGTGATCCCTCAATCCTGGGATTGTGATATTACTAATCACGGGATTTCAGGATTGAGGATAAGAAATGAAAAAATGTTGAAAAGTTTTTGAATCCAGTCAACCAGTAATTTTTTTTGAAATGGTTTCACATTTTTTCATAAAGGGAAATCCGTAAATTTTTAGGATTTTAAAATCGGCCAGTGAGCATAAATTTCTGAAATCTGCCAGCGAACTAAAAAAAAAAATTTCACCTTCTCTTGTACATTATTTTAAAATCTCTCAATTTCTCACGGGATCGCGAATAACCACATTCCTAAATAATTGTGAATCCTGAAATTCTCCAAGAATCACAGACAATTGTGATACGATTTTATGGTGAATGATTAATCCCATGATCCGAAAAATTGTGAATCCTGAAATCCCGGGATCACAAAAAGGGTCCGGGATTGGATGCCCTAATATTTAAATATTACAACTCGCAAGTTAACTACATAATTTTGTTAAATAACAAAAGTTGTTACAGAAGAAAATAATAGAAAGCCTTTTTTATAATAGCACAACAATATTAAACGAAAACAACAAGATTTTTGTAAATAGAACCATTACATTTGAATAATAAGAAATAAATAATGTATGTTTGCATAATATATTATATGTGTATATTTAATCTTGTATTTTTTTCAATCCTATATTTTTACTCAAAGACTACTCTTAAAAATTTGGCAACAATATAATGCTGGCTTATAAAATATTAATATTATAAATGAATGACGGATTTTACTTGAAAATGCTTTCAAGTTTTGACAGCTTTTTTAATTTGTTAACATGGATAGATAGATATCCGATCCTCTGGATAGACTTTTATCAATTAACAAGTATAACCCTTTTACGACCGCAGTGTGAAGTATCATCTTGCAGCTATTATGTCACAAGTACAAGAGAGGAATACTTGGTTGACTGTGTACCAGACTTTGACTAACCCACATTTTTAAAATGTCTGTGATGTCTAACAATTTCTCCCACCCATCTGATCCTTATAACGGGACATAGCGAGAGCAATAAGTAAACCACTAGCCCTGTCCTATATCTTTCTTTGCCCACTCTCTTCGATAAAAAGAGCTTGAGCAACTGAGTAAAAAGCAGTTCTCGTAGAAAAACTTCTGTTAAGAAAAACTCGATTAAGAGAATAGGGTCCACTTCACTTTGGGCCAGATATATAAAAACAGATTTTGTAGAAAATCATTTTTCATAATGATTATAGTAATTTTTTTCTGCCTAAGGCTTGAACTACCATCATAAATAATCATTTTCATATAAAACAACATTAAGCGAATACAGACATAGAATCTTGAAAAGTAACAGGAAATCGTTAGGTAATGAAAATTAAACAATCAGATGAGAGACATCTGGAGTGTAAGCAGGCGGAAGACGAGGAAGAGCAGGCAGCTGAGCACGACGGGCTCTCGCTACTCCTTCTAAAGAACCGCTCACTGTTCTCGGCTCCCCCACACCATTAGCAGGACGACGCCCACCAGCCGCTAATGAAGCTCTCAGCGTTTTGCGTTTCTGAAACATTATATCACAATAATTTCACCACGAATAGCATTTGTCATCATTTAGATTATAATTGCCAGTGGGCAAACAACCCATATAATATAGTCAAAAGAATGATATTTCAATTGAAATAACTGAAAGTAATAAACATGTCAAAGTAAAAAATAAAAAAATTCTCTCGTCTGTGTATACCATTTTTTTGAAATGTAAAATCAAATTGACGTGTGAGAATTATAGTATAAAAATCGACTGGAAAGGAAAAAGGACGTAACCCACACTTTTTTCAAAACAGCTTTTATTCAATAATCACAATACAGTCAATCCTGTTTTTATGCGATTTCGAAGTTATGCGGTTTTTTTAGAAATGCAAATTTATAAAAAATGTACTATGTTTTACGATATATAATTTTTAAAAATATTACATTGAGAGTATTTATCGTTGTATTTTGGATAGAATATTGAATGAATCATAAACACATTACTATAGCGCATGAACTTGGCGGAGAAAGGTTTGATATCTTTAGCGAAAATTATATCCACGAATTACTTACTTTAATGCTATAAGTGACGATGATGTCATTCATTTAACTTTAACTATTGACAAAAGCCAGAAAACGATGACAAACTGGAAGAAATTCCATTTCCTTCACTGCGAAAATAATTCAAGAAGGTCTCCAACTTTTCAGTAAATTAGAATGATTCATTCTAAATGATTCAAATTCTGAATGCGCATTCAAGTTTCAACGATAGCTTAAAAAAATATATTTATGGGTGTAACAAACTGCATAACCAATTAATTATCGAAAAAGAAAATCTGAATAAACTCTGATCACTAATTTCTATTTTTGAATAATTTTGAATATTTTTACGCAGTGTTTTTCCTCTAATTTTCCTATACTTTGCAATTTAGTGTATATTTTAGCTGTTTCAAAGTTATGCGGTTTTTAAAATTTATGTAACGTATCCCCACTTTTTCTATGGAAGTCAAGTTTTTTTATGCGATTTTGGATGTATTTTGACTCGCTGTTTCAAAGTTATGCGGATTTTAAAATTCATGGAACGCATCCCCACTTTTTGTATGGAAGTCATGTCTTTTTTTGTGCGATTTTTTTTTATGCGACATTTCGTGGAACGCATCTACCGGATAAAAACAGGATTGACTGTATATACAACTTGATACATGTTCTATCAAAAGAATGTTATCTGAAAATGCCGAAAAAGTATCTTAATTTAGCTTTTAAGTTTGAAATATAAAGGGCCTGCGAAAATTGCGATTATGAAAGAATACCTAAAAAAAGGTTTTTTTGACAAAAGAATTAAATTAATATTAGATAATGTTAATGTATCCCAGTGTATCCGTTTTCGCGGGCTTCAAGGTTGTGTATACTTCATAATTTGCCTTTGACCCAAAATCATCAAAAAACGTTTTTCGTGTCCCCTGTAAAATTTGTTGTGACATCCTTTTTCCTGTCTACAGTCGATATACTCAAAATAAAGTCTCTGTATGATTTTTGTCATCTTTTAATAATATAAATGTCGCCCGCTGTGGTCTAGTTGGTTAGAGCTTGCTCTACCAATCAAGGGGGTCCGGGTTCGATTCCCGGTGAGGTCACATTGTCAAATTGGATTTTTTCAATTTTTTAATTGAGATCTAAGACATGGGTGTTTGTGACGTCAATTCTCCTTTAGTTAATCTCATGTGACTTACAAAAATTCTTATCGAGTATATCTCGTATGATCTTTCAACTTTAAAAACTTTAAAAATATTTGACGCATTGGCGTAAGCTGTAATGTCAAATATTTTTTATTTAAAATTTAAAATGTAAAAAAATGTAAATATAAATAGGGCAATTTTAGCTTTTTGATATAGATCTGGACTTAACTTCCAATTTTGGAGATTAGAGAAAAGATTAGTCTTTAAAATCATACACAAAAATGATATTCCATGGAAAAAATGCCTTACCCAAAAAAATATATTAGTAAGAGCAATAATAATTTTTGGCGAGATATCAGGTCAGTGTTGATTGACGTAGCAATTGAAATTTGTAATTTTATCTTCAACCAACAGCAAAACATTGATTATAATAATTATAATTACTTCGACTTGTCCACGCCATTTGTCAGCAGCATGTCTGGCCAATTCCAGTCTTTTCTGTTTTTTTATCTGGTGTTTCTTGTAAGCCATCTCGATCACGATCAGTAACACTCCTCCGGCTATTCCCGCAGCAACAAGTATAAACACTCCTGCCATGTTTTTCAAGCCGAGAGTGTTCGGAGTTTTTTCAAATTGTTCACATTGCTGAACGTTTCCTTGAAGTATCCACTGATTATCAAGGGACTCCATAAAACCACCTGTAAATTATAAATATTTTGGAGCAATTGCTTATTACATTTTTTTAGTAAAATAAACTCATTATTCAGACAAGGTTTTTGACATATTTATTTTATAAAGAAGTGTGTGTCAGATTCTTACTTTCGTGAAAGTCCAGAATTGCTAATGTAACAAAATCAGCCCACGGGGATCCTCTCTGTAATCCGACCCCATAACCTGATCTCCCGAAAAGTTCGCCAGCTGTCACCAATTCACAGTCTTGAGCAGCTTCAAATTCCAATCGTGAAGAATCCCATATGAACGCCATCAGTTTCCTGAAATTCACTTAGTCGAACTTGATAAGTTAGTTTCTGTTGTTGCACAACACAACTCAATTGTTGCTCAGAAGGCAATGAATTTGACCGTTTGTAAATTCAACCTTATATTTATATTGACAAACTAAATACATACCAAAGAAAGCTTTTAACTTTTAATAAATAGGAAAAAACATCCTATATCCCAACCTATAGAATCGCTCTATAAGCTTTTGATAGTAACACTATTACTTACACCCAGTCAAATACAGTAAGTAAGGGGTAGAATTGGTAGCTCTCATGGTCATATGTTTTTTTATAATTAATTTTATTGTCTTATTTTCTTCGTAATGTTTGAGCAATTTTAAATTGTGGGCCCTTAAAAAAATTCTTGCCGCGGGTCTCCTAACCCCTACACACACGTAACACTCAAAATCTATATTCAAAAAGATATTGAATATTTTCAGTATCTAAGACGAGCGCTTCATTTTAGGAAATTGTTAATTATACTTGCCCAATTTTAACGTCACGGATGGCATCTTCAGCCGTTGCATAGTTATTTGCCTCCATTGTTCGGTACATGTTTGATAGTTCAACTTGCCTGCGGAAATACATATCGACTGCTGAACCTCGCACTGTAGCACATGTCAAATTCTCCATTGTATTTCGTAGCTGTAAAAATATGAGAGCGGGTGATTGATTAATTATGTAATACGAGACTGTTAACATTATTTATTATAATTCTGCCTGAATTACATCAGCTATATTTTAAAACCTACTCGAGCGTCATTGATTCCTGTCAGCTTAGTTTTTGGCCTCTCCAGCACGAGGAAAGCGGCAAGATTAGCAGTGTATGAAGCTACGATGATCATAGCAAATCCAGCCCACACCATTCCCAATACGCGGGCGGAGAAACTTCGAGGAGTACCTTAAGCATAATAATGTAATTTATGAATAAATTCCCCATATGAAGACAATAATGTAATTAATGTTTCACGCAGTTGTTATAACTTTTAGCAAGCAGCTTAGTTAAGTAATTTTTGTTTTTGAATAATTCTCTATCCACAAGTATATTGTTTACGTAGTCATTAAAAAATTAAACACAATCGACCTCATTGACGTAAACAGGTCGAGCAGTATAATTAGTCAATTTCAAAGGTGAGAATGATTAATTGTGTTGTTCAAGATTAGCTGACTTTTTTATAAACAAAATAAAGAAGACTAGCAAACCTTCTCCAATACCGCTGTTGAGCAAAACTCCCCACGCAAACCAGATGGCGCTAGATAGATTTAGAGCGTCTTCTTCCGTGCCATCTGTATTAGCCACCTTGAAACGTCCAAATGGAGAAAACCTGTCCAGCAGATAAAGCACCAGCGCTACCACGTGAACCGACACCATTACAAGAATCCATAGAGTGTTTGAGAAAGGTTGCAAGAAAGATACGAGAGTTGAAGACCTGGATGGCTGAAAGTATTATAAAAAAGCAGTTTAAAATTACATAATACACATTTGAGTGTTGCACGTGACCATGGGATTCAATTTGTGAGTTAGATGAATATTGTTTCAAATACAAGATACTGGCCACTGTTAACACTTTAAAAAATTGATACATTAACTAATAGAGACTGGAAGAAAATCAATATAAAAGTTTTTACAAATGTTGCAACATTATCAAAAGCATCTACAAAAGAAAACACAAAGTCAGTAGTGTTGTAAATCTAACGCATACCTTTTTCTCCAAAATTGTTATGCCTTGATATTTAAATGGCTTACTGAATTCAATGAACTCAGCCCTCTCTGGATTAATTGTTAAAGGAGCGACAATCATATCTGCTCGTTCGTTTACCAATTCCCCTGATGGAAGTAAGATAATGATAAGGATTAAATAAAAGATAATTCAAAAAACAGTTCATAGTCTGACATGAAAACAAATAGTTTAGCATAAGAAATTACATTACCTATTAAACCGGTCCATTCTTTTTTTGCGCCTGCCGCTGACGCATTCTTCATAATATAATTTCCAAACTGACCGTCAGGAGATAGCGCTACGTGATACGTAAAGTTTATAGTGCGGGACAGTTCTCGTAAAAGATCTATACAGTAACCCTTGCAGCAGTACATATCTACAAACCCATATAAAATGTTTTATGCATCTTCAAATAAAAATAAAATAATTGTTAATTTACAACAAACAATAGTTGATCATACCTGTTTCATCATTGCTAGAATTAAAATGTGGACACGGTATTTCATTATGAGCGCAATGCTCTCCATCATCTGGATTTATTCTGCGCGCATATACAAACGGTTTTTCTTCAATTGTCAATACTTTTAAATGGGTAGGAATCATGAATCCTTCAGGTTTCGATCTGCTTCTTCCCATCCATAGTATCTGTGACTCGTCAAGCTTAAGTTTCATCCTTTTTAAATCCTACACAACAGAAGATATAATAATGAAAAATATTTTGTACACGTATTATAAATTCGAATTTCTAGATTCTGTTATCAATCAAAATATTTTTAATACTTACAGTGGAGAAAAAGTATTTTCCAACAGCCGGCTGATCTTCTGGTGCACGGACATTAACAACTTCATATTCAGCAAAAATTCTATCACCGTTATCGTCAAATGCCACTTTTCCTGTTGCTCCTGTGAGTATTTCTTGCTTTTTTATGTATCCAAAAAGTGTTTTGCCAGTTTCCCAAATTGAACCTGAATTGTCACAATCTTTAGGCGCCTCGTGTATCTCTTCTGTTTGATTCATTTCTCTTATGGCTGATGCAAGAACGTAGCTAAAATTAAACAATAAATATTAAACACGCTTTTTTCCATGTTAATTCACTAAAAGAAAATGATAGTAGCATATTTTTTTTGTACTCACATACTATCTTGTATGTGTGCTTGTTCGCTAGTTGCATTAACGAGTCTCAATCCCAAGAGACCGGCAGGGACATTTTTAGCTGCGAGAGCCTGTTCTGTTACCAACCATACAAACCCGGCTTCTGTCATATTTAAACCAGCTGCATCTCGGAATATCACTTCAGCGTCAATTTTACTGTAAATCCCAATTGAAAACAAATTATCATAAGACACCTATCCATAAGCTACTTACAATACGTCGCCCGCCGTGGTCTAGTTTGCTTAGAGCTTGCTCTACCAATCAGACAAGTCTGTGTTCGATTCCCGGTAAGGTCAATCTTAAATTTAGATTATTTTAATTTTAATTTGAGATCTTATGATGGGTATTTGTAATGTCAATTCTCCTTCAGTTAATCTCAAGTAAATTATAAAACATTCTCATCTACATAGTTTATCTTGTTTGATCTTTCAACTTCAAAATATTTGGTGCATTGGCATTAACTGCAATGACAATTGTTTCTGATCGAAAAAATATGCGTGCTGAAATGAGCCATCTCTCATTACACAATTTTATCAAACCAAGCTAATGAAAACCTCCAAATTCTGAGTGAAGGAGGGATTCATACAAGGATGGGCTGGAGGGGGCCTGAAGGGGCTAACACGAGCCTTTAGTTAAATATAACTGGAGCTGGCAGGCCGATCGTTAAATTAAGAAAAAACAATATTCTTCAATCAATTATTATTTTACAGTATATTGAATGTTGTTACATAGTAAAAGGACATTAAGTAACATTTGATTGCTTTAGTAAGAATTGCGTAAAAAAATCTGCTCCTTACCCGGAACACAGCAAATAGCTCTGAGATTAAGGAAGCCCTCTGTTAAAGTATTGGCAACCCATCGCTGGACTCACAGTTGTACTTGGTCAGAACCAAGTGTCATTTATTCAATACATACATTCTGACTGTCAGACACCTTATACAAATACAGGGAAATGATATACCGGGCTCCTAAAACAGATGCTTGCAGCACACTAGGGATACCTAGGGATAGTTTGATTTTGCCAGGCACTCAAAGGTGGACTAACAAACCCCTTATTGCATCCAAAATATAAAAAAATGTCAATGGACATGTGCCGCAGATGCTTCATGGAAACCTGAATTCTGCCTGTCTCTCCTTTCAACTGGATAGTTTCTATGTCCTTAAAGAATGCTGACAATCAGTGGCAGATTAAGCACAAGTGAGGCCCCAGGCGCAATAAAATTATAAAGCCCTGTTTTTCGGATAACAGAAAAACGTCAGAAATTCCACAATAAGAAAAATATATTAAAATTTGAACAAAATGTATATGGGTTATATAATATAAGCTATTTTGAGGCCCCAAGCGCGTGCTTCATTTGCTTATAGGGTAATTCGCCACTGCTGACAATGATTTAATGGTAGTACTCAACAGAGCTACAGGACTATGGGATGACTTGGGAGGAAGCAAAGAAGTTAGCGGCGAACAGAGAATCTTAGTGACATCATAAAATAGCTATTTGCTAGGAATATGGGGTGAAAATAATAAAAAAATAATCATGAATGCAATATTTGTAATTACCTTGCATACATTAGATATACTCTAGCCTGAGCTCCCCTAAGGTCCTGAAGTTGATCTGTAAAACTTTCTAAGCCTGGCTCGAATTCAATAACCGATTCAACCATTACTTTTATTTCAACATCATCTTCTAAGCTTTGTGATGTTGTTTGGAATCTAAAAACACAAACTTTATTAGATATATTATAACATAATTTATAATCTTTTACTCTTTACCTAACTTAAATTGAAGCATTCATTTTTTACAGGATGCAATGACTAAAATTCAAGATTACAGTAATAAATACTATGTAAATAAAAGACATTCATCAATTTTCTATTTTCATGTTGTATAGAGTCTAATCTTTCATTGCTTGTTGAACATTTATGTTTATTAATTTTACACTCACAATCTCATCATCAGTGTTATGGATCTGAAGTGATACTGACATATGCATTCTGATGCGGCTCTAACATTTCTGCGCCTATGTGCACCTCTAGATCTAAATGAGTGAATAGTACTAAAATTTTAGTACAGCACCTGTGTGCGCCGCACACTTTGCACACGCCACAAGTCGACCCTGCATGCATCATGCTAGCGCAGGTTCAATAAAACGGCATACCATATAGCAGAAATTCAAATTTCAAATGTCAAAGTATTTTGTGAGTAAATAATAATTTGATACAAAATTATATTGCTTTGTATCCATGTGTTTCGTTTTCACTCTTAGGTTATTCATAAAATATCGTTTAAATGAAAATAATAAATAAACAATTCTTATTTCTTAAATATTAAGGTCTCATGACAGACATTTCTATACTCTTAATAAATAAGTAAATTCTTATAAAGCAGGTGAAAATGAAAGTCAAAATAATGATTATAACAGTTTATATTCATCCTTCTCTCAAAAACCAAGTTTTTCTTATGTTTTATATTTTTTTATGTACATGTATTATACCGGAGACTTCTATTTTTATATGTTTAATATCAAGTATTTTATTTACAATATTACATTGAAACAGGCAAAAGGGTTAAATATTTTCATAATGAACTTTTTAGGTACACCAATCAAAATTGAAAACACTACAGTTTATCAGTTTTCTTCTGAAAATCATATTTATTATCTTTAAAACTAACCTGCCAAGAAGAGCTCTTCCATCAGTATCAGAGCTATGAATAAAAATAACTTTCATGTAATTCAAATGCTTGAGCAGTTCAACCCAGACGTCAGCTTGATGAGAATAAGGCGGAACAGTTCTTAGAAATGAAACATGAATATTCTTATCAGAAAATGCTGAATCTCTTGAAGATATGCCAATAACAGGAATATGATAGAAGCCACTGGTGTAGGAAACAGCTGCTGGAGACAACTCGCCAGTCAAGGGATGTGATACCACAACAGCGTATACCTGAAGAACAAAAAAATTTTTTTTTCTATAGTTTTACCCATTTTTACAAATTAAAGATTTAAAAAAAGTTTAATAAACCATTCACAATAAAATTACTAGCAGGGACTCTCTTAATGATGAGTTAAAAGTTCAGATTGTAAGATAGTGACATCAATTAATGAAAATATTAATTATTAAATGACTTTTTTAAAATTCAAATAATGATACTATATAGTCAAGATGGGTCCTTTGGTTAGCGGTTAGCGTTGTTGGCTTCTGCGCCGGACCTCACAGGCTCGATTCCCAGTATGAAAAGCATTTTTTTTATCAATTTCTGTTCGTAAGCATGGGTGTTTGTGATGTCTCAAAATTCACTCCCACCCTTTCGATCTTCAATCGTTAATCACTAGTCCTGTTCTAGCCTTGTCCTTCTATCCCTACTATTCTCTTCGCAAAAGAGAGGTTGAGCAACTGAGTAACTGACAGTTCTCGTTGAATTTTTTTTTTTCTGTTAAGATACCTTTTTTAGGAGGCCATATGCTCCACATTAGGAGCGGACATAGATAATAAAAAAATGTATTTTTGAAAACATCTCAGATGATTAAAATCGTTCCCTATAAAACTATTTTACTAACTGTTTGATATATAGAATTTATTTTATTTTTTATGCTTTTATTGAAACATTTTAAGCTTATTAAGTGTTTAAACAACAAGTATTAAATGAATCTTCGTTTAATGAAAAAAAAAGGTTTGGCCGACAATAAATTATTAATTTTAATCATTCTACAAAGATTTTTTTAGAAATTTTCATACCCTTTTGGCGATTAAGTCTTTGCAAACATTAAGTGCTGTTCTTATTGGATTAGGATCCATAAGTATTGCATAATCATAGTAGGTTACTCCTCGATGAACATATGTTTGTTCAAAATTTAGCCTCTGAAAAAAAAAGAAAAGTTTTTGTAGATAGCAATTATAAGTCAACTAAGTCCTTTATTTTAGCTGTAGCACCTGCCTTCATAAGGATGTTTCTATTTTTAAATAATTATTCGGTCGGTTAAAATAATAATCAAAATTTTCTTATGTAATCATTTGTAAGATAAACATTATTAAGTTTTAATATTTATTCCACATGAATGTTTGAATTTGCTTCTTTATTGCTAACTAAATTTTTGCATAGAACTTCAGTAATGTCATCAGTAAGTACATTCATATGAACTTCACCAAGTACCATTGTTTTAGACATTTAACTTTCGGGTTCCTATGGATTGCATTCACATTGCAAAAGTTTTCTCAATTCAACCATTTGCTAAATACTAATAATATCTAGCAGATATTTATTGTAATCTACAATGATGCCACAATAAATGCAAAGCAAATATTACGCAAAATTGACTGGAGTAACTTTGTAGCCCATCGCTCCTCAATCCTATTTTCGATTATCCTAAATTCATACAATGAGAAATTATATTTCTACATAAAAAAAAGTAAGCCACCTGAAGGAAAAACTCCTAGTTCATAGATTAAAAATAGTAGAAGTGATTTAAAAACAAAGTTAGAGGAAATATTGAGGCGGCAAATTCAAGGACCGCCCCGGGCGGAAGGACCCCTTCCTACACCACAGCAACCATGACAAATTTAACACATAAAAACAGTTCATAGCTCACATCAAGCACAAGGGTCACACTAATTTGCATATTGTTTTCTTCCGAGTTTTTACGTAATATAACATTTATATAAATATGTTGTTATAAAACGTATATATAATATAAAAATAGTATTGACAATATGTATCTTTTATTTATGGAAATGTTGTTTCATTCGATAAATTTTTGATAAGGGCATGGATATTTTTGTAACTTTGGAGTGGGGTATGGCACAAATAATGTTGAGAAACACTGGCTTAGTTAAAAATTAAATATTTCTAAATATGCAGCTATTTTTAAACACAATAAGTTTTTAATTTATTTTTCACTTACCGCAATAGTCTCTTTGAAGTAAAACTGTGAATCATTACTGGAGAGTACGCCACCAATATTGTAATAATTTGGATTGCTAGCCACAACTGAAGTGAAGATTAGAATAGACAAAAAAACTAAAGAAATCCAATATTTTACTTTTGCCCTATAAAAAAAAACACCACAATTGTATTATTATATATTTAAAAACAATAATCTATCTAATAAGATTTAACAAATCTCGTATTCATTTTATTAGTTTGAATATTTCTCTCGGTCTTAAAATGATTGGTTATCACAATATTATTAATTCAAGAAAACTAATTTCATTCTTGCTAGTAATGAATTTTTCCAGGGTGAATTTAAAAATAATTATATTTATGCTTAAATGTTTTCAATGATGAGGCATTGAATATATTGTTATAGGTTTCAATCAACCTATTTCAACTCTTTCTCTTACTGTGATGTTATTATTTATTAGTAGTGGGGCAGGTTTTTCTTGAAAAAATCATGATTTTCGTAATAAATCTTACCAAAACATTTTAGCGCACAAATCCTTTCAGGACAATTCAAACTATACTATTAACCATTGTTATATACACCATTATGCCATAATTTGAATGCTTCTCCAACTTTATAAGATGATAATAAATGATGTCTGGAATACATCAAATAAATAATGAGATTGACATCGAGTTGCGCTTATAAGAATACAAGTTTCGCGCAGCTGGAAAATGGGCGGGACAGTCAATTTTTATATGGTAACATTGCACGGTTTCCATAGCGACCGCCGGCGACAGCCCTACAGCCTCAATCGTATCGATTGTACGGCTATCTCTAAACTAAACTCTATGCAGTCAATCAAAATTAAGCTTTAAAAGTCTAGTTCAAATGAATTTAAATAATCATTGTCCTTCAGTAGATTTTTAATATGAGCTACCTACATGAGAGTAAATACAACTGCTCCTAAGAATATTTATAATTTAATTTATATATCATGTCAGCTATCAATGAAAAGCAAATGGATTCCCATCGGAGTTTTTAACGTAATTTTATTTCAGAGAATTTGCAGAAATTCAATTATAAGCCTTTCTTTTTGAAGTAGGTAAAGATAGAATGATAAAGTTAAAAAAAACATATTACTTAGGAAGGGTTGTGTGAAGAAAGAAGTATGTGAAAAAAAATCACTTTGTAGCAAATACCGTATTTATAAATTTGATAAACAAAAACAAATAAAGAAGATTACTAACTAGGAAATAATATGGCCTGTATTAAGTGTGGTCAGCAAATAAAATAAATGGTCAATACTATATCAAAATGGCCAGTTAATATTATAAACGGTCCGTATTCACTGTATCAATATGAATGTGGTCAGTTATTAAATGAAACGGTTAGTATGTTATCTAAACGGTTGGTTTTTAAATTATATAGTTAGTAATTAAAGTAAATGGCTAGTTTTATTTTGATAGCTTGGAATTTTATCAAAGATGGTCAAAATTATGACCAGTAAATACTATGAAAAATAAACACATGAAATATAAAGATTTCTTAAGTTAAGGTATTTAAAAGCAGATAATACTATTTTAATAATTATGAGGTACTAGATTTTTTTAACTGTTTGATTAAACGCACATTGGCTTAGAATTATTGTTGATTTATTTAAAAAAAAATAATAATACACGTTTGGTGGGATGTTTCTTTTGTGTATAACTAATATAGCCTTATATTTGTTTGACGTTGCTCTGATACTTTATAATAATTTATTATGTGTAAATGATATAGTATTATTATAAAACAAATCTTCCTGCTTTCTGCCAAAATTTAATATATATTATAAGTTAGGTTATATTTTTGAATATTCGTCGTCATATTTCAAATATGCTCTATGGTTTGTTTTAAGTTCAGTCTGACGTTTATTCTAACCTCTATTATCTATGTGCCTTATGATGGTTTACAACAGGTATCGGCAACCTGCAGCCCGCGAGGCGTCGTGGTGCGGCCCGCAAGATTCTCGCCGCAAATACCCACTAAACATTATTTAAAAGTATTTTCAACTACTCTTAGTGATGCTTATTATTCCTTGAAATCAGGTTCGCATGATAAGAGGCGTATTAAAACGACACAAAGATTCTGGGTTAATGACATTTGAAAAACGTAACAGTGATCAAAAGTAAAAAAACAGCATTGAATGGTGTACAAAAAGAGGATCAATCAAGCCATTGATTTTACAATCCATGCTATGCGATGCATATTTATAACTTTTTCACAGGACTAACCTGTTTGCACGACAGAACAGTTATGTCTGCCAAAAAGTAAATACGTCGTTTTCACACATTAAAGTGATTTTTTTGAACAAAAATTCCGATATCGTAAAACATGTGGAAATAGAACTCAAAAAGCTGATCAAAAAAGAATAATATTTAATTACATGTAACATAATATACACATTTACTCATGAAAACTTAATTTGAAGTACATATGTAATGATTACATGTATTTTTTATTTGAATATTTTTTAAGAACTTGTGAATTAGTTAGTAACTATAAAGATTAAATTGAAAGAAGGGCATGTATATTTTTAAAGCGCTGAAAGGAGCATGGCACTATCAATATTGGGAGACACTGGATTAGAAAGTAAAAGATTTCTGATAGAAAAATATTTATATCCTCAGAATAAAAATAGTATTAACCCACTTGGTTTGTATTTAGGTTTTTTTATTTTAATATAAAGCCTTCGCATTTTTCTCACATCAAATACTTTTTAGAAGTGGCAACTAATACAATGTTTTGATTTTGTGCGGAGAATTGTCATATACATAAGCTGTCGGAAAAACTGAAATGTTTCGAGGAGTATATGATTTCCTTTCATAATACTTTGAAAAATAAATCTCGTAGACATGCTTAGCAGGTTTTCTGAAGCTTTGCAGACGGCAGCAGATGTGGTATGTTGCATAACGGCACATGTCATTAATTTATATGAACTAGTTGACTCCTTTTTCCAAATTGCTGAACCATAAAATTAGATCACGTTGTATTTTTGTGTAACACTTGTAGATTATCGTATTTAGGCTGATAGTTTCATAATTATTTTTCTTAATACATCTACAGTTGGTGGTCTTTAAATTAAACTAATATGTCATAACTAGTTGTCAATAATACTTATAAATACCTTGGTAGCTATAATTCATTTAATTTAAAGATAAAGTTATGGATTACGATACATATAAACGTACCCCTTAAAACTTAATTATATTGAAATATCACACAAATAGGCCAGGATGATTATAAATTCATTATAGTTATCTGCTTTGAAGGTTGCGTAGCTTGAAACTGTCATAGAATTTTTTCATCATCAACTAATATTGGTCTGATGATCGATGGCTATTTTCATAAGAATAAAAAAAGTTATTTTTTAAATGTTATATTTTGTTCAATATGAATTTGAGAAAATTAAGCCAAATCATCTTATTAATTTATAGAGTAAATCTTTATTCAAAACCTCACTGTTTTATGTTACAATACCATAAATTTTGATCAATAAGCACTAGCTGCATTTAAAATGAAAACAACATTTTTCCTCAATTATCTAAAATTAACAATCTTTTGATTTGCACTGCATCCAGTGGTGTGCTGCCATGGGTGCGCATGAGTTCCTAAAATAATTGCGTTTCGGAAAGCCGGTTCCTAAAATACTAAAATAATTTACCATTCCTTAAATCATGTCTCAGAAGTCGATGACAGCAGATGATAGACAAATAAGACTCATCACGGTTATTAGTATCTTCGTAAATTCCTGTGATTTTGCATATGAAATTTTTGGAAAGCTAAAAAAACCTCCTGCGCTGAAAATTGAAATTGAAATTATTTGAAAATCCCAAAATCACCGATCAAGGTGCGAGCTGGTTGACAAAATTTTAGCTGCACACCACTGACTGCATCTAATTGTTTTGTTTTTAAACCTATTGCTTTAATGACAGGGTCCATCGGTGAAAAAGAATTAATACCTATATTCAAGTAATGGTTCTTAAAATTTTGCTTGGATGTACACTTGTGTTTTTGCTTCTCATCCTTCATTCTATCAACACTTAAAACCCCGTACCCATGCCAGTGCAGGTTTACACATGTGGTCGTGTAAGCGGTATCCATTGAGGCAAAACTAATTGATTTCAGGTTTTTATTTTCTTATGCTGGTTGGTATTATGATTTTTTTGTATCGATTTACCTTATTATTTATGAGTGAAAATAACTTTTGAAATACGGTATTAAATCTATTTAAAAAAATGATTTCGTTAAAAAGTGCACATAATATGTTAACACAAACAAATGTCACACAGTTTAAGATTTTCTCAAAAATCGTAAAAATCAGACATCATAATTTATTGCCTCATATGTTAATGGGCGTTTGCTTTAATTAGGCGTCAAATTTTATTATAATTTCACTTCTTTTCAATGCTGTCAATATAAGTGGAATGATTAATTTTTTTTTATCTTACCACATGCTAGTTCACAATACCATTCATTATTTATTTTCATATGTATGGGTCTTTGCTTCCGACCCCTATTTGTTTTAACCCTTCCCTTACTATGCAAAAAAAGCACAAGCTCCTGAGCTGTGTATCCGTTACACATCAGGCAAACAGGAGTGAATCATGACAATTATATGTAGTACTGCTGTAGTTGTGTTATATAATTATCACTCCCGTTTGCCTGATGTGTAACGGATACACAGCTCAGAAGTGTGTGCTTTTTTTGTATAGTAAGGGAAAGGTTAAAGAAATGTGTGGATTAAATAAAAAGATGATTTTTTTTTAATTGCGGGCAAATCCGGCTGCACGGCGAAAACTCCTGGTTGCTTGAATGTTAATGTTTCAATTATTACTTATTAGTGATTTGTTGATTGATTTTAAATTTCAGCTTGCACCTCCTGTGTCTCGCCTTGTAGATTTTCAGTACCATTGGAAGCTGATTCAGCATTTTTATATAAATGAAAGCGTGCCCATGAAAGTTCACGTTGAAAATACTAAAATACCGTTGCATCTTCATCAAATGTTACAAGTAAGTATCATCAAATCGAGTATATTGTCATACTTGATGTTAAACAAACTCTGAAATTTCTTTAAATAGTATCCATGCAAAATGCCTCCGCACTGAGTGGGCAATAAAAGTTTATTTAGGATCTTACAGATTCCTTCTGAAAAGAATTAATATGACAGTGATGTATCCTTTTTTTAAATACCAAATAATTCTTACAGTTTCTGGTCGATGAACAATTGGAATATGGAGAGAAAATTGGACCGTGCCTTGAAGATATTACTGATTCTACGATTGGTATTTGTGAGTGCCTGACAGGTTTGGCAGAGAGCGATCGACCCACAGGACTAAGGTCTACTACCCTCGCGTGGTATACAGCATTGCTCCGAAGAGTTGAAAAGGCGCCATTACATAAACCTGCTATCTATAGACCTATACTGGTAACTTAATTCGCTATCAACTAAATCATTCTCACATTGTTTCTATCATTTCATATGACACGGTTGTTCATAACAACTGGCATTCACAGAAAACATTCCTGTTTACTATGATAGTTCACTTCTATTGGTTTATTTCCAAGCACTTACTGAGCTATTGATTCATAACCAGCAGAGTGAGCTTGTTCTGATTTATTCGAGTGTAATGTTTATTATTATCTGGTATAAAAAATGTAACACTATTGATATTTTTCTAAATTCAGTATTGTAACATCTGTAAAAATGTAATTATTTTTATCATTATGTTGCCACGAATATTTTTACATTAATTTGTTGGCGTTTTTCAGAAATTATTAATTTCATGCAACAACAATTATGCATCCCCGACTGAAAAAGAAGAAGTCGAATTGCTTTTGACATTATGCGGACACGTTAGAAAAAAACCATCTCTTGCTGCCCTATTTTTGTCCCGCAATTATGAAGAAGTTATCTGTCCCGTGGCTTCCGTAGCTAAAATGAAGAAACCTAAAAGAAATAAGCTGTTTGACTTTGACACTCTGCCTGTTACAATGAAGCGAGTGTCTATTATCTCCCAGTCAACTGAAAAATCTCAAGCTGAACGATCTCTAATGCCGTTACCGCACTCTGAAAATCATGACATTGAATCGACTTCTTCAGCCTCAGCGAATGAAGACGATACATCTGAATGCAAGAATGTAAATAATTTTAATGAAAATGACAGATTTCTGCTGATGGATTTGTTGTTATCATATTTATCGAGTGCTGTAAGTATTTATTTTTTCCTTGTTTATATTATGTATTATTATTATTATTGTAAGCAGCGACAGATTAAGCACTTGGGAGGCCCCAGGTGCAATCAAATTTGGAGGCTCTGTATTTCAAATAACTAAAACTGAATTTAAAATACAATATGAGCTTTATAGAAAGTATGCCGTTTTGAGGCCCTAATCGCGCGCCTCTTGCGCTCAGAGGTAATCCGCCACTGATTGTGAAATATCAGTGTTATGAAATAGGTTTGTAGTTTACAAATAACCCTGATGAATACAATGGAAAAACATAGGAAGAATTAGTAGTGTAATTTTATTTGAAAATACACTTGACCCATTGATTTATTTTACACTATTTTGATAATAAAAAGTAATTTGAGGAATATTCATAGCATAAATAATTAATAACTGTAAACATATGGCTTATGCAGTTATTCAATATCCACCTGGTGTACACTGTTATGATAGACTTATAAGAAATATTTAGGAATATAGAGAGTACCAATTACAACCATAATTCAATGCATAAAGGTGTGAATTTTTGTATGAAATCTGCTGTTGATATTGTAATATGATAAGTACAGTAAGTCCAATTAAATTATTATTATTATCAATCTGATAAAATTAACAGAAATGTCAGAAATGTTGCCCAGTCTCGTGTGTGATATTTTTGTTTACTTAACACTTAATGAGCAATCGCCTTTTTGCAAAATTGTAAAATTTACTTACATCACATTTCAATGTTGACTAATCTTTCGCTGATTAATCCATATATGTTGAGATAAATGCCAAAAGGTTTTGCCAAATTAGAAATTATACTTATATATTTATCGTTTTCATACGCTGAAAACAAAGCCGCCTGTGTGGTCTACCGCTAAGGAGGGCACGGGCTCGAAACCCAGTACGGGCAGTTTTATAAATTGATGTTTCAATCGATTTTATGAATTTCTGTCCAAAGGCATGGATGTTTGAGATGTCTTGAATTCCCCCCTCCCACCCATCCTATCCTATGAACAGGGTGTATCGAGAGCGATTAGCTAACCACTAGTCCTGTCCTAGCCCTTTCCTTCTATTCCTACTCTCTTTGGAAAAAGAGAGGTTGAGCAACTGAATAACAAGCAGTTCTCGTAGAAACATTTCTGTTGAGATAAACTCCATTAGGAGTCCATATGCTCCATATTGGGAGCGGACATGGTTAAATTTTTTTTTTTTAAATGATTAGGTCAGGTGTACTTAAAATGACAGTTTACACCACGGGTCGTCAACCTAGTCCGTACCTAGTCAGTAAAGGCTTCCGTGGTGGGCGGTGGGCAATTTTTGCTTTATCCCAAAATCTTTCAAAAAATTTTTCGCCCGTTTACTGGATTGAAATATAGCGATGTTGGTGGGCGGTTAGGAAATTTGACCATGAAAAATAAGCAAAAGTGGGCGGTAGGCAATGTTCCCGCTAATTCTCTGGAGGTTATGCGCGCAAAATATATTGGCTGTGCAACTTTGAAAGGAAATGAAAAAAATTGTGCGCGTCTATATAATTTCGATTATATTTATTGTACTACATATATAGAATAACAGAATTAGTATAATTTCAGTTTTAAAGTAAAGGTCGGGAAAAAATAAAAGCATTTTTTTGTGCGCTCTGTTGTGACACGCGCACAGCTTAGAGTACACCAACGTGGTATGTAGGTTAACTATTTTGGTTGTACTTCTTTTGGTAGAAATGTTCACCAGATGCATGCTCATTTAAAAGATGGTCTTAAAATATTTGTTTAGAATGGACATTTCTTAACATTTGTCTTAAGCTCTATATTAATTTTGAAACACATAGCGCATAAACCTTAAAAAACATGAACCAACTTTAGATTACATGTTTATGAAGCATAATAATCGTTAATCAACTTTTATTGTTATGTTTTAGGATAACCATATTATTTTAAGAGCCTGCGAAGGAATAATGATAGTTGCATCTCTACCTGACGACAACATAGCCTATCTTATAGCTAATACTAGTTCCGTATCTGATTATCTCATTGATATATTAGTGGATAAATATGAGTGTCTTCCGGCTAATACAGACCCGTGTGACATAGATCAACTTAACATAACTTGGGGGTAAGACAATTAGAGAAAAAATATATACACATGTTTTAACTTATTCTAATCTTTACCAGTAATAAATTGTGTCTATTTTTAGGTACGCCAGTCAAGAGTTTGCAGAAAGATTTGTAAAAACAATCGGTCTCCGAGAAACAACTTCATTCTTATCTTGGTTAGATTATTGTGACACTCTAGCGAAAGAATGTCATATACTATTAGCGACATGCCTTGCAAGAACACTAAGGTAATAAGATTTATGTCAGTCATTCATTACATTGGCATTAAATTCTTATTGGCCGAATAGACTGATGTAATATTGAAAATCAACTACACTAATAACGTTTGCTTCAAATCTAATGAGACTATGGAAAATTTATTGATTCAAAATTAATAATCTACCCTTTTTAGAGAATTAGAGAATATTAATTAGTAATAGCGGTACCCAGGATTAATATTATCGTTTTATCAATAGCATAATATCAATGGCTTAGTTCCACAGTGCTACAACTAGAAATTGGTAGTTTAGAGATATGGCTGACCAAATTTTTGACACATCTAAACTGAGTCATATAAAAATGATTTCTCTTATCTTTTTAGTGAATCATTTAGTCATTTACCTCAATTCTCACCTATATACCGACTTCTGCATGTACGACACGAAGTTTTACTAAGCACTGTATGTTGTATTTTGTGGAAGACCCACACTCATGGGCCAAATAACCGCAGTTTGGTGACCACTGAACTAGGCCATTGTTATATTCTATCACTTTCAACAATCATATTTTGACTATCAAATTTAATTTTATCTTAAAAATGAATTTCCACATAGTCACCGCGGAATCCATCAAATATATCTATTGACGAATTCTTAATTCCTGAAGTGTCGTCATTGCATCTGACTTTTTCGTCATTTAAATTTAAATTGCCATCTGTTTTTTTCAATGTCTTCTCAAATACTAAAAATATTCTCTTAACAGCCGTTATATTTCTTCACATGTGAAAGGCTTTTTGCATTAATCTCGGAACAGGTTAAAAGTATGATTCTTGTACAACATCTTTCCATTCTGAAATATTTAATAGCTGAATTTAATCTTACAGGTGGCATTTTTTAGCTGCTGAACTGGAATTGGGATTAGCAGGACGACATCACGCTGTTCTGGTTACGGCCGTTGTAGGAAAATGTCTCAAGTCAGTTGATTCTACTGAGTTACTAAATGGTTCGTCCTTTAAATGAAATTGTATATTTTAAAAGCTTAATTAGAAAATTTATATAGGCTAACCTATTACGTTCTATTTACCGAAAGTGATATAAATAAAATTGTCCTTAAGAAATTTTCTTCTTTTTCAGAAATCAGTCGATGGGTAGTCGGAGACTGTGCTAATGTGACTGTTAGAGGGCCAAGTCCTGTTCTTCAAACTCTTATTGAAAACTGTTTTGAAGGAGGTATCGAATTGTGCCTGGAGACTCTTCGATTATTCGAGGTTGTTACTAAATTGCTCTCTGTTACAGTGGCGGTTCTAGGTACTGGGCTAGGTGGGCTAAGCCCGACCTGCATTTTTCACCCAAAACTTTAGATGGCTGAATAAAAATGAACAGCAATTCGGCCGCTGAACAAAATAAATATATTTATAATCATAACTAACCTTTCCCAAATGAATATAATATCTTTGTTTTAATTTTCCTCTGTCAATATAAGACAATGTTACGTCTACCTACAATCATATTCTCGATTGTGTTTTGTATTACAATTTTAAACTGAGCCGGCATAAAAAAAAACAATAACCCTATAAATACTTCACACGGAACAGATAACGTCACGTCAGTCTGGCAACACCACTCAGGGGCTATATCGTTCAAGCCCGTAACCACAGACAATATTTCTTTACACTGGGGCGCAATCAAGCACGATTAGTTTTTTTTTGTATTTGTATGTACGGAAACGTCATCAAACACAAACGATTGTGTTTCAATCTGTCAAGCTTCTGTTGATCGTTGGGGGCTAAACAGAATTTGCCCATTATGCATACTTATGCATTGAAACACAAAACCAATATCGTTGTATTGTATGAAAGTGACAGGTATTGACTCTCACTGACAGTTCTGTATTGCTTTTAGTAGGTACTTGTTATTTCACTTTGAAAGAGACGAATTTAAGGATTCCGTATTCTATTATTTCTTAGTTACATTAGCATTGATTTTATTATATAATAATTTATGAATTGCAGTAGTGTCGTAGTATTTGTTAATTTGCTTGTAGATTAATGTATAAGGCAGCGATTTCCAAACTGGGAGGCGCGCCTCCCTGGGGAGGCATGGACTATTGCAAAGGGAGGCGCGAACAGTCCAAAATATTTATTTACCCTTTAAAACGTGTCTTTATTACTATATGAAATAAAGTATGGGGAGGCGCGAAGATATTTTTTTCTTCAAAGGGAGGCGCAATGACAAAAAGGTTAGAAACCACTGGTATAAGGTGAAGTGGAAATATGCTTTTCTCTAGCCCACCCAAGATTTTAGGTCAGGAACCGCCACTGCTCTGTTACATGACAATATAGAAAGATAATTCTTTTAACTTATCATACATACAATATATTGCAGTATATATTCTGTATTATCTATGATTTAAAATCGTGAAATTTCTAAAGCTCAGTGTGTATTCACTACTATCGATTGTTGCTCATGAAAAATGGTCTTTATATTTATTTGAAACTCATTTTGATAAAATTTGTAGATATTAATAATATCGACGAAATGAAAAAGGACGTAACCCACACATAACAAATTTTACAGGAGACACAAAAAACTTTTTTTGGTGATTTTGGGTCAATGGCAAATAAAATATATACAACCTTTAAGTGCATGGAGACTGGTAAACTGGTTTTTAATTGACTATCTGATATTAATTTAATATATTTAAAAAAAAAAACCTTTTTATTGCAATTTATACAGGTCCTTTTTTTTTTTTTTTTAAAAGCTAAATTTAGATACTAATACGGCATTTTCAGCTTACATCCTTTTGAAAAAACTGTGGGTTACGTCCTTTTTCCTTTCCACAGTTGATATGACTAAAGGTCAAACATTAATTTGTTTATTTTTTAGACAATGTTGGAGAAAGCTTCAGAACACATTCTGCATTGCTTAGCCATTGGTTTTTTGGAAGGCAGAGGATATCACACTCCTCCTCGGCCATCATATCATCCTGAAGACGAAGAAAGGGACAGATTAAATGCACAATCACTGCAGCAGGAGAGAGACAGTAATCGGTATGTTTTTACTTTTACCAATAGTTTTCTTTGTAATTAACTTAAGATTTTTGTAAACCATAATTTTATCATTCGAATTTCTATTTTGAACGTTCAAAATTATATATATATTCAAAATTATTTTTCGATATTGTCAACATATGATATTTGTAATTTCAATTCTATTGGTAGTCAATTATTAAGAAGTATGTTTATATGTTTTATTGATTGAATTGGCATTTACTTGGTAATCCATTGTAATAAGGTAAAAAATATCAACGTATTCAATTCTACAATTTCTGTTCTACGATTAGTTCTAAAATTGTAGAACTAAATACGTTGATATTTTTTACCTTATTTATATGTTTTGAATAGTCAATATATTTTTTTTCTATAGCTAGTGAATTACAACCTTATTAAAAAATAGATATATCTTTACATAATACTATAAATTATCTAGGAAAATTTCTATTTCCGTTTCCCATCTTGATCAGTATTCTGCTTTCTCAGTTGTATAATTAAGGATTTGAATTCTGAATATAAATTTTCTTATTTTCTTATTATAAATATTAAGTCAATTCTGGTCCGGCCTGACCCATACCTGGGTCTTAATGCCAGGCTTGTTACCCGAACCCGACCTGAAGTCAAAACTTATATATCTCGGTCCGGAAAACACCTAATTTTTTAAAAAGTTACAATCAAACTTGATACACGTTTTATCAAAAGGATGTAACCTGCAAATGTCGTATTAGTATCTAAAATTAGCTTTTATGTTTGAAAAAATATGGGCTTGTGAATATTGAAACCAAGAGAAAAGACTGAAAAACGGGTTTTTCCTAGACAATTTCTTAAATTAATATTATATTATGACAATTAAACACCAGCTTAGAAGTCTCCATGCACTTCAAGGTTGTGTTTATTTCATAATTTATATATGGCCGAAAATCATCAAAACAGGTTTTTTGTGTCTCCTTTAAAATTTGCTGTGTGGGTTATGTCCTTTTTCCTTTCCACAGTCGATATGATATTTTATTGAACTGTTAATTATAAAAGCAAGAACATTCAAATCTCGATCGTCTTTATCCTGGCTGGGTGAAGGCTTGTGGGATAAGCCCGACCCCTGCAGACCTCTAATTTGTATATACAAGAGTTAATGCTTCTTTCATTGTAGTGATGGATATGATCCACATTGGATGTGAACATGTAACCTTATTTCTTTTTATTTTCAGACAAACGATGAAAAGAGTTTGTGAAGGATTTACAGATGGCACCATTGCACCGTGGCCTGAAATTATCACTAACAAAAGCAGTACCGGTTGTCAAACGGCTGTCAGCACCAACATACATAAGGTTATCAATAGGTATGTGCTGTAAGAATTTTCTGAATACAATTACTATATGATCATCTATTGAGACTGGTTGTCTATCAAGCAGCATAATACTATGATGTTTGTTGCAGTTATTTTGGTTTATAATTTAGTACTAAAAACAAATTACAGTGGAACTTTGATGCATCATTTTTAAAGGGCCTCAATAAACGACTTAAGTGAGAAAATCTCAAAGTGCGATATATTTTTTTACAAGTCAGAATTTTTTATATTGGATCCATCAATATGTATGTCGGCAACATGTCCTCTAGGTTGAGCGTGATAAAAATTTGCTCAAGCTTGAAACAGAGACTCTTTAACTCAGGTGGATACCACTGACGAGATATCTCATATAATTTTTCGTGCTCAACGCCGGAGACGAGTTATCTCGTCAATAACTAATTAAATCAATAGTTGCAAATTATAATCGGCGTGCTAAGTAATTTCTATTAATTATCTACGGCAGCTAAAAGGCTAAAGGAATTTCTTTTCTTATCGTTATTACTATTAACTTACAGATCTCATTCTTTCATTATGATAACAATCTACTGGGACTATAAAATAATAACAATAATTGCTGGAATGATAGACCAATGTTCCACTGTACATATAAAATTATTTTACAGTTTTCTTCTGATCCTTCCGAGAAATCTTCTATCTGATCCTGCCGGGTTGGGGTATGAACAGTACATGCAAGATGCTCATAGACATTACCTGGTAAGTGTTTTTGTATAAATACTTTCTGTTAACAAATTTAATTTCAAATGACAATTAAATCTGCAAATTATGCAAATAATAATGCAAATTAGTGACACTTATAACACGAATGATTTTTTAAAAAATATTGCGTTATATTCGGGCCAATACGGACCAATATTGACCACACTGAAAACGTATGAAGAAAATAATATTATAATAAAATATATTTCAGATATTAGATAAATAAATTATTTATCTCTTGAAATTCTATATGCTATCATGATCCTCTTTCTGCTCATGTCTCAATCTCCCTAATTCAACCCTGTGCCTTGTGACCAGTACAAATATTTAACAATTATGCTCAAACTCCCGGTAGTATTCTTAAATATTCAATGGGTATCATTCCATTTCTCAACTTATGTGTAAAACTTGGGATAAAAATAAATGAAAAGAAACCAAGCAATTTTCTTTTAAGCGATAAAAATACTTTTTTATTTTTTATAGGGTTGGGTAGAGTCAACATCAACATTTAACTGGCCAGCTGAAGCCGTGTGGCACGACCAAGCTGGCAGTTCTACTCACAGTTGCGACAGTCGTCCTGAAGCAGACCTCCATATGAACTCTTCACCGTGCACTCCTTGCCCGAGACACAAAAATTCCCCTGAGTCTGGCGGTCATCAATGCGATGAAACAGTATTCACCGATGAGAATAACGTAAAGGACGTTGAAAATCAACCTCTTCTTCAGAAATCAGAAAACGGCACTGAAGACTTATTATTTAAATATCCAATCGATAAAAACAGCTGTATCGCAGCGTCTAATAAGATTCCGACTCAATGTCTCGGTACAAATGTTCAAGGAAAACATTGCGGAAGTCATTGTGAAAATTTGTCCAATAGTTTTCATCAGCAGTTAGTTTTGAGTCAGAAAGATCGATGCAGTCTCAGTGAAATGGCTGAAGACGAGGATATGACATTCGACGAAGGTCCATTTTTCAGGGCATTGTTCAAATTGATGCTTAATGTGCATCAGCAGCCGTATCAAATCAACTTACAGCTCACAGCTATATTTTCCAAATTGGCCATGATGCCTCATCCATATTTGCATGAGTATCTGCTTAATCCAGTTTTGCCTACTGGCAAAAACGTTCCGACACTCTTTAAAACGTTGCAAAAACTGGCAAAGGTCTTTTTATCTCAAATTCCAAGAGTTAAGAAATTCGAAACCATAATTGAACAAACTAGACAGAGATTACTTGGTGACGATACGAGCGATGATAGGTGAGTGGATTTTCGATATAAATATATGAAAAACAGTAAATCTACATAGATAGGTACAAAACTTGCAAAGTGTTATCTCTGTGTATCAGTTCAGGTCCAAATCGCTATATTCTATATCCATATGGACAGAGAAAAAGCTTCGCTTGGAACCACACTCTTTGAAATTTGAAACAATATGTGTTACTGGGGCAAACGTTTGCTCACAATAAAACTTTTTATTTCTTATTATATTAAAAAAAAATATTGACATGAATTTACTACCTAGGAAATTTATATTATATTGATCCAGTGATTTACCATTGAAGAAATTAGCTTAAAATATAATTAAGTTCTCCCACCAGTGTTAATTTTGTGTGTGCAGCTGCTGTTTCACGGCGGCCACTAATGCAACAACGATCAAGAGTAAGAATGAATTTACTCCTTATATTTTTGATCCCATACAGAGCTGGACAGGACTGATCGTTTAAGCATGCACTATTGTGCTTAAAAAAATAACATGTGACTCGCTCAGCCATTTAGTTTAATTTATATTTAGTATCCTGGGTAACTGTATACTGAGAATCCGTCGTGGCGGTAGAGTACTTTCATCTTTTTTATTTTATTTAGAGTATCCTCAATGTTGGCTTTGGTTGAGGTCAAGTCAGCAAGAGGTTGTTGAGGAACAGTCCCGCAGTATGTGATTAGCGTCCTGACGGTTGTGCCCAGTAGTGCAATCCGGCCATTCGACCAACTTGCACAGTCCAAATAGTTTACCGTTGAACTTACCATAGCCGGATATAAACTGGAAAACCCAGAGTCCAGGCCCAAGACTCTTCACATCCAGGAAGAAAAGATATGCAGGATGCTCTTTGGTGTACGCCAACCAGGAATTCTCTGAATATAAACTAACCTCATCATTTCTTTGTTTCAGTGATAAAACTGAACCGCTGTTTGAGAGCTTGATCGTAGTGGAGGAGTTTTGCAAAGAGCTGGCTGCTATTTCCTTCGTCAAGTATCATCACGCTTCACAGCAGTCGGCGATTTGAGAAGAAGACTTGCACGTTAAATCGTGGACCACAGATTTTGTAAACTTGAGAAAGCGATTTTTGTACAGGTGTCGTCAGAAACAAATCGTGAAATAAGTAACTATGCCTATTTAGAAAGGCTCTCGTCTTGTAAATATTTGTAGTACTCTGATGTCATACATAATTTTTTAAACCTTGCTTTTAAACGCCATTCTAGGTCTATTTAGTTTTTAAATGTATCACAGTTGAATGTGTATAGAAACACAATTTGAGGATAAGTTCTTATTTTGAAGAATCAGTTATGAAACATTTATAAAAGATTTTTTTGAAGCTATAACCCAAATGGCCATGGTTATTTCAATAAAGTTAGGCCAATAGATATCTGCCCAATGGTGCTTTATATCATTTTTGTAGGATTAAAAAAAAATGTGCATTTCTTCATTACATAATTTGTAAATATTGATTATTACAGATTGCTTTTGGAGCATTTGAATATATTATTCATTTTTTTAAAGATTAAATTTTATATTTTGTTTGCAATGATATTTTTTATTTATTTTCACAAATATGTTTCGTTTCTATTCTGCATATTTTTATTAAGAATTTTGTTACTAATAAATACTCAAAATGTCTGCTGATACTATTATTTGCAATGCATCAATAATCTTTTCTACTAACCGAGTCCCAGGTATTCTGAAGTCTCGGCTTTTTCTATGTCCCGGGATGCGAAATACAGAATTTCCAAATTGATGTATATACCTAAAATTACAAAAACATATTTGTTTAAAGTCAAATGTATTCATTCAAATAAATTATTATAACAAAGAGTTGGGCTTATTAAACTTTTTTTTTTGTTGGTCGGACTGCCTAATTTTCGCACAGCTCGTATTATATTGTATGTAGCCTAACGTTTACTACCTGCTAACGATTGTGTCCCCGGTGATTTTTATCTATTGTATATTTCAAATGAATTAAATGTATCTCAAAAATTATATGTTTTGCTGAATTTTATAATTTGAATTATTATATTGTTAGTATTTAATAACAATATTTTTTTTAAAGTTTTAGAAATTAAAAAGAGTTAGGTATATAACATATTATATTAATGAAATTTTCAATTTTATGCAAATCAATAATTTACAAAACATGTTCTATTATAATCTATCCTTAAATTATAGTATGTCGACCATATCACGGGGCACAAGGTTTAGCTGCCATCGACACGATTTGAAGGGCCTGATCTTTGAATGCTTATAATTTATAAATATACAAATTTTATAAGAGATTACCATCGTAAACCTAGAAAAGATTTCGTTCAGTTAATTTTATTTCCTGTTGTTTGGTATTTTTAATCAGGTAAGCCTTAAAAGTATACGTTGCCTGGACTTATTTTTACCTGATTATATTTACTTTAAATAGACATTTTTATTGAAGCTGTTAAAAAATTCTCTCGGGTTCTGCTTGTTTTTTAGAAAGTTGAACAGAATATACCAATTAACACTAACAGCGTTGACACTAAATAGGGATTTATAGAATATATATTTCTTAAAAATAATTCTATCTTGTTATTAATTAATTATTTAATACTATTTCTTTTATGTATGTTTAGTTCAGAATGTAATGTAAAATAGTTGCTTCATAACCTTTTCTTGCTCTATACTCATACTTTTTTTGAAAATTATTAATCTTTCTAATTTTAATTTACTTTGAATAAATAATACATAGTGTAAATTCTAAAGAATGACTTAACGTGCCTTGCCGTTTTTTATTTGAACTCAAATCAAATATTTGTGTGTTACACTCGACCATCTACTAGTAGAAAATATTTGAATCATTTAATGAAATTTGTACTCAATTTTCAAGCTTTTAACTAGAACAACTTTGACAACCCATTAATAATAAATTTGTTGTAAAATAAATGCAAATTTTTGAAAAAATTAATTGAGTACCTAGTTTTCTTCATTCATTCAAATTTTACACTTCGAAACCTGCCGGAATGCCCGAAGATGCCTAAAGGCGAAAACCGGGTCGTTAGTGACAAAGTGTACAAATTTTGAAGGATTCAAATTGAATATTGAAATTCCACCTTTAGTGAAAGTGAAGTTCATCCAAAGTAAAAAAATATCAACAATAATTTTAACAAAAAAGTTTGACAACTGAAATACAATTATTTTTCATGTAATACATGCGATAATGTTATGTATATAAGTCATGTATTAGTTTAATCATGTAACTTATGTGTTTTGTATCATTGGCAAACATTCCATGTAGTATTTTTTATCGTTCTCTAATGTGATATTTTTTATGTATTGTTTTCATCTAGTCTTTGTCATTTGCACTTTTAAATTGTGTTGAAGTTGTATTCATTTGTATAAAAATGAATCGAATCGTTTTTCAAACTTTTAATTTTTACCCTCAATTCCATAGCCTTCGACTTCGGATAATTTTTAATATGATCCTCAAACTCTGTATGAACTATATTGTGAAGGCACTGAGCCATAGTGGGGTCGTCAACCTAGTCCGTACCGCCCACTAGTGGAACCACAATAGTGGGTGGTGGGTGATTTTATTTTTATCGAAACTATCTGTCATCGATTTGCGGCTTCTCTCGAAGTTCACTCAAAAACTTTTCACTTCGCTAGCACTGAAAGTGTTAGCATTATATGAGTTTTCTACAATTTTCGGAAGAAAATTATGAGTGATATTTGTCAACAACAGTAAAGAATGATTGGTACCTTTTGTTTGGCATATGTATTAAAGAGATGTAATGAAATGAATCTGCAGCTTCAAGGTGACACTAAATCTTTTGATTATTAAAGAATAATATGAAGTTGGTACTCAAATGGTTCACGATAAAATTTTAAAAAAGTTGGAGTTAATAGGAGATTGAGATTTAGATTCAGCGATGCTTAAATGGTTCAATCAAAAACGAGCAGAAAGAAAACCGATTAACGGTCCAATTTGTACACATCAAGCTAAATTGTCTAATGAATCATTAAAGTTAAAGGCAACTTCAACGTTTTATCTGGATGGCTGCCACTAAGGAGATATCTTGTCAAATTTTTCATACTCAACACGATAGATGAGTTAGCTCATCAATAACGAATATTAATAATTGCAAATTATAATTTGTTATCGCTGGAGAAACTAACATTACTCACCATTCAAATATGTAGGCATTCCTATGGGTTAATCTATTTCACAAGCAATGGCTTTAAACTTAGTGATTCAGTTCAAGTTCATCCATACACTTAAACGCCTGAAGATGCCGCAAGGCGAAACCCGGGTCATTAGTGACAAAACTTGTGTAAATGTACATAATTTGAATGTTTCAAATTTAATATTGAAATTCCACCAAACACCTTCAGTCGAAATTTTAAATTATATCAAACATGTGTTAAGAGGATACAGTACCTTTTCGCCTGAAAACAGAGTAAATCGATCGTTTGCCGTCGACTAAATCTCGTGAACCGTTCACTCAAAAAATTTTTTTTTCAATAATTACATTTTCCAAACGCTTTTTTACACTATTGCATTTTTTTTTCATGAGAATAGTCATATTTTAAAGGAAACACGGCAAACACAAAAAACGGAATTTGAAAAACTGCTTTACGCTGAAATCATTTTTAGAGATTATTATAAGATACCGAAGTTTAATGTCTTAGAAAGAAATGCAGATAAAGGTTTGTTTAAGAAAGTGAATTGAGCAGAATTTCCAATTTATGTTTTGTAATGATTGTACATCCATTTGAAATGTACCATTTCTCCCACTTTTTCTGACTGATTTTTAAAGCATAATTGGATCATAAATACTTCTACAAAAAATTGTAATGATAAAACATTTTATTGTTTACATTTAAAAGCAAAAAAAAAAAAAAAAATCAATAATACCAATAAATGGTAACCATTTTTCGGGGATGTCTTTTTCTTACCTACCATTCTTCAGTTTGAGCTCAGTTTGAGATGAGGCTTGGTCTGGAGTGGACGTGTCGAAAATTTCTTTAGATATTTTTAAATCACTGGTCAACGAACATTAGAGATATGAATCAAAGAAATGTATTTTTTACACTACCATAAAAAACTGTTAAATATCGGTTGGGGTTAGGGTTGCGCAAAGCGCTGATAAATAATATTATTATTTATAATACAATAATGTCTTGTTCAGTCGAAATACTTGTAAAGACCAGTATTACTTTAGTTTATGGATAAGCATTTTGAAATAATTATTCGGCAATGGTTTTAAAAAGAGATTCTATTCAATATAATAGTAACAGTAGTTGAATAAAAGTCATCTAAATGGAAAAAAAAACTTCAAAATTATTGGAGAAGCTAAGATGTTAATAGTAAATATTTTTTACATAATATACAGATGGTAAACCATGTTTTTTGCAACGTTAAGTTTTTTTAATTGAATACATTTTTCTACCGTCAAACGTGTTTTTTTAAACTTATAATTGAACAAAACAGAATGCTAGAAAATATTCGAAATTGATATATGACAAATATATATACATATGTATGGATACATAATAAACTTGTGAAATATTTTTATTCATACATTTAAGTCATTGTTTTGTACCACCCAACAAAGTTAGTCCAATGCAGCCGATATAACTTAACGACTTTAATTTATCTATTATATTAAATGATTGAAGACCATATTTTTTCGATAACTTACCAAATTATGTAACAATGTTATACCTACAATACATTAATATTCAAATCAATCGCATGGTTTGAATTATTTTTAATATTATTAGTATTATGTTTTCTTGACACAACCCTGAACTTTGAACTTATATATCTCAGACAGAGAGGAGGTTCTCAAACATAAAAAAATACGAATATATTTATGCATTCGATATAAATTATTTGAATAGATATAATATTTATTTAGTTTCTTCCTTATTGAGTTAGGCTATATATAAACTTGAAGTAAAAATAAGCACATAATAAAATTTGCTAATGGCTTGAAAGAATTATTAACATGGATTATGAATATTTTCGATAGTTTCGGTAGTCACTTAAGAAAAAGTCATTTTATAACAAATAAACTTTGTTATTCCACTGATCGTTTACAAATTGTAACACGTATTTGGCTTTTTCGAGAAGCGTTTTCAGACCAACTATTAATCGTCAAGCTATTAGTTAATGATGTTTACATTCATTCTAAGCAATCAGTGGAATAATTAAGTTTTCTGATAAAAAATATTGTTATTCCACGCATTCAGTAAAATATACACCCAATCCTTTTTTTTACGCGATTTATTTTTTCGCGATTTTGAGTTTCCGCGACTTTTTTGGACGGCACCGTTACGCTTTTTCATACATTTTTGGTACTTTTTTACACGATTTTGGGACCGATTTATCAAATTATATGAAAATATTTTGTTTTTACGCACCACTATCTGGAACCAACGGATCATCCTGAGATTTTGGATCCTAGATTCACAAGGTCTTTAGAAATATGGAATCCGCAATACATTTTAGACGCTATTAATAAAAAACGTAAAGAATTCACTGTGCGAAATGTTCAATCGATTTGATAAGAAGGATTACTTAACTTACAATAATTTAAAAATATCGAAGTTTTTTGTCTAACACGAAATATAAGACAAAGTTAAGATAATTTTAGGATTAAATACATAGTGAAAACTATAGCGCGAACCAGAAATAACTATCAATTGCAACTTATAATTCTTTTACTCAATACTTTTCTATTTTAATCTTATTATATCAATATTTTTTATGTTTTAATCTTTTTATGCAACAAAATTATTTTTCAAAACTGTATTCATCAATATCAATATCATAACAAATCATATTAAAACAATATCATAACAAATAGGTTATAAAAAATTAAAAATAAAAATTAATTATTTCAATATATTAGAGAAAGTTTGAGAATTTTGTATTGTATGGTTTGCTTTGCTTCTCCGAAAACCGTTACTTTATGAAATACGATAGCTTACTGTTGCTACCATGTGCATTGCAATACCTCATTACTGTCTATATACCCATTCGTGTGTTAGGTGGTATTGTTATTTTTGTAATGAAATATAAAAATGTTTTGCTTGTTTTGATACTGTAAAAATACGTATAGTGGTGGTTACCTATTTCAGTCAGTGCAATATTTATGCTGTAGGTCAAATTTAAGTTTTGCATTCCTACTGAGTCGCCTTAAGTGTGACATGTATTTCACTTCTTGGGAGGCATCATTGGGCCAATTACTTGATAGTTTATTTTTCAGTCACCATCAAAATTAATTCATATACTTTTGCTATAAAGCAAGAGAAATAGAGGTAAAAGTAAATAAATAATGAGGAATTGTATTATTGAAGGATATATTCATGAAAAAACATAATTTACAAAATGTGCATACAATTACTTCATAATGCAAGATAACAAACACAGGAGTAGGTATAATTCTTAAAAATTATGTGATATTTTTTTAATTTTTAGTATTGTATACATACATGCCTCAGTAATGTTTTTATTTAGTTACTATTAAAATAAATGTTTGGAAAACTAAAAGATCTGCACTATCAATAAAACAGTTTCTGAAATATGACTATTTACATGCATAGCCTAGCAGTATTTCTGCTGGTTCGACGCACTAATTCAAAGCTTCAGCTCGCCAGCAAGCTCTTAAGAGTGATTTTACATTATTAGGCCCCGATTTAGAAGAATTGTAGTAACAGATGACAGCGGACTTAAGTTGATTTCCTGACTGAAATCTGCAGTCGATAAAATGTAATCATCATATATTCTGCACGCACTCGCACTGCAACTGCATTATTCTGAAAGGGGCCTTACTTCCAATATAGAGATTGAAAAGTAACCAAGAAATACTTGAGACTGATTTCAAATCATCTGCTCTGCTAACTAATTTCAATACCCGCAAGCTGTCGGATCAACACAATTTATTCACATTATTTAGATAGACTGGTTCACGTAACTGTTCGCAAGGTGAAAGTGAAATACCAAGGTTATCAGTCACAAAAATTTTGGGTTATCTTTCACAGTGTTGCGCATATTGAAAGTAAGTGTTTTAGATTGAAATTGTTTGTTTAATAAAATAAATGGTATACATAAGCCTCAGACGTCAGCCGGTAACTGTGTGAGTCTCCTTCCTACCAGTTTGTCCAGTCAATATAAATCACATGCATATCATTAGTGGGGATTTATAGATGAAATTTACTTTTCAATGTTGTCTGCAAACAAGTAAAACTGTGAATAAAAATCCTATCAGTAGCGGGTGACACCTGTATGTACCTTTGACGAGTAGGGATTCTGATGTCTTGATATTTTTCAGATCTTACATTTCATTTTTAATTTAATCAACGTTATATATTAAGGCAAATGATCATATTTATGTGGTATTTCATCCCTTTTGTGATTTTGTCGCTGATAAATACTTTGTAGCATTTTTTTTTATACCGGTCATAATATGAGTTTTTTATCCATTTATATAACCTACCTCTCACTACCTGTTTCGGGGTGTGTCTAGTATCTAGTGTCTAAGTCTAACGGTTCTCATCCATTATTTATTTTGAACAAATAAAATTGAACTACAGTAGAACCTCGATTATCCGGACTTATTGGGGATGAAGGTAGTCCGGATAAGGAAAAATCCGGATAATCGAAAAAAAATCATAATTTACACGGAAAGACATGTACAATCAGTGTAAATATTTTTTATTTGTCTAGATTAACATAAAGCTTTAGTATTAAATTATTTTTTATCAAGAAATTCATTTATTGGTTTTTGCTTAAATAAGCTAGCTGTTCTTTTTGAAGCTACCAAATCGCGAATACTTTTAAGACAAATAAGTTATCCTGAGATACACTCTTCTTGGCTCTCATAACACTTCATGGCGACATCTAAGCACTGAAAATCCTTAGAATGAGTAAGACCAATATCTCTTTCTTTGCATATCTCTTTTTCGTTTTCTTGATCTTGTTGAGACAAATATTTCCTTAATTATTTTCACATCATTCAAAATGTGAAATCCAAGATCGTTCGCATCGAAAAACAATCGCTTAAAAATTTCACCATTCATTCTGGTTTTTTTCTGATGGTAATTAATATTCAACCAGAAGACTTCTTCGATTTCGAACGCAAAACAACGAACAAAATGGTATGCACTCCATCACATATGTAAACAACGGTGGGGTCAATTCGCCACGATAAAATTAGCAAATTCGTAAAAAAATTGTTCCTGAAAACAATCCGGATAATCGAGGTTCTACTGTATGTGAAAATAACATTAAAAATTCAGAACGTCCTTAGTCTCAGGTTATTTCATTTGAATCTCCTGAGATTCGACTCATAGGATTCCCGGACTGTCTTGCGACTGATTGCTGTCCCTAATGGCGAGTTTCATGTAACAATAGAGCATGTAAACCCAATGGGATATTTTTATTCCTGTTTGACATCTCTCCGGTTTAGTACATCTCTTAGAAACTGAACCTGATTTTTATAAAGTGGAACCATTAATCGGTTGATACAACAATTTTAAAAGGTTACAAATAGTTTACATCAATGAATTATCCCGTTATATAACCACAAAGTACTTTCATTGGAACATACAATATTTATATTATGCAGATAAAATATTATACTAATAATTAATCATGATAATGAAGGCGTAAAATATATTTGGCACTACATGCAGGGAATATTTCATGAAGAAAGTCACCCGACTGAACTGAACCGATCTATAAGTCTGTCTGTCTTTACAATAACTACTTTGGTCCTAATTTTCTTTCTCCGAATCAATTTTTATCAGACGCGTTCCCATTCGCCAAAGATTTTTTTACATCAAATCGAAAATGTAAAAAAGCGCATCCACGCTTTATTTAATTATAATAAAAGCGCAATAATTATTAGCTAGAAATTTTTGAAGATGGGGTTTTAAATTACATGAAAATATTTACGGCAAAACAATAATACTACACATAAGCAAAAGCAACAGTCTCAGAATAAAGTGTAAGTATATTTCAGACTTCTCTTATATTCTTGGTATGACTAGCCAAAATATCTAACAAATGTATTTTCCTGGCAATATTTAATCAAATAAGATCATAAACCAAGCTATTTTATAAAACTTGAATAAGACTAAATTATTACATAAATATAGATTATGCCGGTTTCTTTTATATATGAAGTATAATGAAAAATATACTATTTATAGTTTATTAAATGACTAGTTAATTGTAATGAATTGAGTGGAAAAAGCACAATCTGAATAAAAAAAGTTGTTTGCTTCTAAATCACATGCTATTCGTTATATTTATAACCGAGATACAAAAAAAACAGCAAATCACAATCATGAAAAAAATACAAAGAAAATATTACCAGCTGATGTGTATAAATAATCTTTTTTTTTTTTAACCCATTGTACTTTTATATAAAACTAGTCAAAATATAGTTAATTGTAATGTTTAAGATAAATGTCACTATCAAAGGCACCAAAAATGTGTTTTTTTTCTCTCATATTGTTTGTATTTTCATATTTTCCTTTTTAGTTAATTGCCAACAAAATAGCATTCAAATGATTTTACAGCGGTCAATCAATGCGTTAAAATAATTTATAAACATTAAAAAATTCTTGTTCGTTGGACACCATCAAGTCATGTGGTTTAGAATAGATCTTTGATATTTATATAGGCATGTTTATTCTAAAATTGAGTCTTGCAATTTTGTTTACGTTCTGAAGAGTTGGAACATATAGAGAGTAGAGTAAACTAAAATTTAAACATCACATTTCAATTGGATTTACGCAATGAGTTACCTTATTTTAAAAGATATCGAGTAGAAATAGCTGCTCTTAGAAGAAATATTGCAATTACTCTAATCTTGAACGAATCAAGCAAAAAATATAATATTATAATTCACATGTCAGTTGGAATAACAAAATTTTATTTTACTCAAGATTTTGACAGTACTGCAGTGTTGTTAATATTTTTTTTAATATTCACTCATTACTATTTCTAGAAAATAGCAATCGTGGCCCCTCGTGTCACTGATCTACAAAGATTTTTTATTCATAGTGAAGTATAGATTTTAAGATGTTACTTTTGAGATGCAGCTATTATACATGTTATTTGGTTCTTCAAATATTATAACACATTGATTCGACTGATATTTAATTTATATAATTCATTATGTAGGACGTGATAAAATATGAATTACTAGAAAATATGATAAATTCTTTGAACAGTGTTAACTCATCATGATGATGAGTTAACACCGTTATTAATATTCATTTATATCATGACAAATAAGTGATGTTTTGAGAGAAATTGTTGCCTGACAGATAACTCAAATAGACAGTTTCAAACATTTATACAAATCATTATTCTTTTTGATATACATACTCCATATTCAATTCAATAACATGCATTGTTGCCAATATTAGTCTATATCATTTGACATTATACTACATATCATTTCTCTAACACTTTATGCCACCGTGTGTGATCACAAAATATGTGTCTCAATATTCGTCTAAAATAAAAATCATTTGTTCTACAGGCTCAAAATATTTTTTCTTGCAATTAAAACTAATTTTAAAAACAATTATAAGAAATGTGCACGTGAGCCAAAATTATATCCTCATACGGAGTACCTAAGAATTATGACAATGTTTTGGGTTTTATAAAAATGTTTTCCTTACATAAGATAGATTCCTTAATTATTATGAACTATTTTCTTGTTATTGGTAGACACTTGTGTTATTAATTTTTAATATTTATTACAATAGTGACTATTTCCAACGAGGTGAAATAAATCTGACACATCAGTGAATATGTTATGAGGACGTTCAGTTAATAATTAATGTAATTTGATTTCAACATCTATGACAATATAATTTTTCTATTTGTTGTAGTTTTACCATAAGATATCTACATATCTTGAATGTTAACAAAAGATTAGAATTTTTTTGATTGCGATATTGACAACAAAATTAAAAAATTGTATGAAAAATCAGGTTTTTGAAATTAATACCTACAATGAACATAAAATGACTTTTTGCAGATTGGTGCAGATCGAATCAACAAAAAATATGTGATAATTTCGGAAGACTAAACTAGCAGGAAATCTTTGTTAATATGAATTTAAGATTGAACAATACAATTAAATTCCAATATATTTTTCAAAGCCTGCCTTCTCCGTATCACAGTACAAATCAAAGTCGTTCAAGTTTATTGAAACCAATCAGTGATCACAACATGACATGAAAAATCAGTTTACAGTGTTTGATGTTTTATTAAGAAATAAATCCAAAAATCTCTTGCCATTTAATGTTCATTCAAAATTACACTGCATCGCATCTTTAGAGACGGTTTGGATGTTACCGAGTCATTTCTTCACAATCTCAATTGTTGACGAGTCACGGAAAATAAACATATTTATGAAAATTTTTGATGAGATCGTTACAATATTATAATTGAAACATTGGGTTGTGAAAATCACTCTGGAAGCCTTTTCAAGTTTTGAGTAAAAGGCGAAAAACTGCTGTGCATACATGCCTAACATAAAATGTATTATTTTTTTGGCATTGTCTGTATGTGTTAGCAAATGTAATATGTATAACCATTTAATTTGTATGCAGATAACGCGTATCAAAAGTTTGAAACTCAGTTCTCAAACTGTGGTTTTTCACAAATGATTTCCTCAACACATAGGATGGAATTTTAAACTCTCGTCCATCTTTCTAGATAGGATTTCAGCAAGAAAAATATAGCGTTCATACGTAATTTTTATAAAAAAATGTCCAGAATGATTTTTGCAACTCAATGATTCAATTATCATCCGATTGAAAGTAATTTTTATAAGGCAATATGACTATAAGATTTCAACGTTTTTAAAATATCTATGATTTCTGACATTCTTCTATTTTATACATAATTATTAATCCTATAAAAACAGTGTTAAAAAAAAAATGAATATATAAAATACAGCATAATACTAAATGTGTTGAATTTTGATGAACACAATATTAAAAATAAAATTGGTAAATATCACCTCGTTGATTAATAAATAATAATAGGCAACACTGGCCGTAACAAATTGCATTGACAGTTTATCCATTTTTTTTATTTTTTTCTTTAATATATCAATTAACTATAAACTAAATATGGTCAGTTAGTTTACTTCGTGGAATCTGGATTATCTGAAAGGCAAAAAGAAAGTTAAATTATTTAGAATGTAATGAAAAAGATATTTCAAAACAACCTACGTAAAGAACTAGATATATTCTACCACTTGTATTTTCATAAACACAAATCACATATTTGCAGTTTAAGTACTTCACAAAAAAAATCTTAAATTTTCGAAGTTAATGTGATTTAACATTCCCAATGATACGAAACTGTAAATATAATACATTAAAAAAAAAAATGATTCACAACCCGTAGCAGAAATGATATGTATTTCGGATCAAAAAATGAAATACTTCAACCCTCTAAAATTGCGAAAGTGATAGTTTAAAATATCAACGGTTGAAAATATACTTATTGAAAATCATTACTGATATAACCAAAGTTAGAAAAAAAATGATTAGTTAAAGATAAAACATATTAATATGGAGGCAACGATATGATAAATACGAAGACAATTGATTCAAATGATAATATACCCAAAAACAAATGATACATTTTGCAATTACAATATTTTCGGCGTGATCAAAGGGTGAAGTTCTGAGGGGTTAATAAAAGACAGAAGCGCAATAGAACAAACCTAAACCTCTAGTGTGGCTGACTAACACCAAGAGAAGAAAGGACTTTTGTTTTGAAAGCGCTGTGTGAACGTGTCGCTGAATGAAAAGAAACGTGGAGTTGACACATTGCCTTTTGATCTGAAAAAAAAAAAAAAATGTCATTTAAAAATACATCCTTTTGTCAAAAGATGAGACAGAATAGAAAATAAGATTTCAGTAATAAAAAAACAAATGAGTATTTACCGCTCAACGATTACAGCGGGCATCTGCACTAACTGAACGGGACTTTTTCCATCCTTGAGAGCTTGTGTCAAGTTTAATATTTGGCCTCGCATCACAGACATTTGCTTCTCAAATAGCCGCTTATCGAAGCCCTTGTCGTGCTGAAATTAATGAGTGAGTTTATGATTAAACCTTGGTAATGGAAAATGTTTTCGACAATCAATTCAATAACGGCACCGCTTTCAAGAGATACCGTACGCTCTGAAATACATCAATTTTCACTCTCGGTGTAAGCTTGCCTAACTTAACGTGAACACTAACTTCTCATTGCACATTATTATTCTAGCAATTAGATTTTAACCCAGTCACTCGTGTTAGCAGTTAAATCATCGACATAAATTCCAATTAAATCCAATTAAATAGAAAATTTCTCCTCAGAGTTTTCTGGACAAATACGATATAAACTTGAAAATAATGCAAAATTTTAGCTCGTCGAGGAATTTGGAATCCTCGATTTGCTATACTTTTCGCAGATTATCTCCGAAAGTCCTTTTTTTTTTTTTAGCTCACCGAGGAATTTGAAATCTTCGATTTGCTGTATTTTTCCCCAGATTATATCCCAAATTCCAAAGCCCGGCTCGGCCGGAGCCCGACTCTCAATTGCGCTTACCTGCCCGAGCCCGGCCCACGGGTCGAGTAAGAGCCCGCGGGCCAGGCCCGGGCTCGAGCAAACCTCTAACTTGGGGTTCAGTGAAAAAAAAATGTTGCAAAGAAATGTGTGTTCCGTGTTTCTCTTCCAGCATATCTTATTCTCTCTCAAAATATTCAAATTTTTCTTTTCAATCCTAATTCAAAAGAACAGTTGCTTATTCAGCTTAATACGGTAAATATTAATAACAGTGGATTTGCCAATGATTCATTGATACTAAATATTCTGATGGTGAATGATATAATTACCTTAAATAAAAGAAACAATTCATCACAGAGTTCTTGAACGAAATTCATATCCGAGAGTAGGGGTAACACGAGTTCTCTGAAATTCGAAGAAATCAGCAGTTAACAAACTGTAATCAAAGTAAATAAATAGTACTTTGTAACTCAAACAACGCTAATTCGATAACATAGTAAAATTGTATAAATGAAATTCAAATCATATTTACCTCGTTTCATTACTAAAAGGATGTTTAGCTTGCGGTAACCATGCCCAGTGGTATGGATACGCTCTCCAGGAGTCGGGGTGCTTGAAGGGGAACGCTAAGCCATTGTCTATCGCTGCTATGCAGATTTCAGGAAGCTGTACTAGATTCCAATCCTGTAAATACAATGCAACCCTTAAAACCTTAATGACAATTATTCGTCGGGTCCTATCGCGCAGTGGCTAGCGTTGTTGGCTTCCGTGCCGGATCTCATGGGTTCGAGTCTCAGTAAGAACAATTTTTTTTTTCGATTGATTTCTGTTCAAAGGCATGGGTGTTCGTGATTTCTAAGAAATTCCCTCTCATCCTTTTGATTCTTTAATAACTAGGCGCAACGAGAGCAATAAGTTAACCACCAGTCCTGTCCTAGCCATATCCTTCTATCCCTACTACTCTCTTTGAATAAGGGTGGTTGAGCGACTGAGTAACAAACAGTTCTCGTAGAAAAAATTCTGTTGAGATACCTCCATTACGAGGCCATATATGCATTGGGAGCGGACATGGAAAAAAATCCAAAAATCATAAGCTTCATATTATGAAAACCATAATAAAAGAAATTGCCTCAAATGCATAACAGAATAATTCAATTGAGTATTTTTGATCACAACGTTTCAAAAAGGTCATTAAAAATAAACGGAAATTCAAAAAATTGCATGTATTTTTGGCAGTCGTTTCCGTACCTGCGGCTGATGACTAACTGAAGTCTGTATCCTTTTTAACCAAATATGAGTGATAGGAACGATACTCAGGTAGAAAAAGGATGAATAGTGGGATCAATTGACAACGGTGTTTACGGACACGCCCGTCTTGGAACGTTAAATAAAAGAATAAGTTCTATTAAAAAAAAAAACTACTAATGTGCTATCAAAAATATTTCAAACAGCGCATACCTAACAAATATTATTGAATGATTCAAATAAAACAATCATGTCTTACAGCCTAAGAACAATGTATGTCCATTGTTGAAAATTGTTTGAAAAAAAACAATAATAAAGTCCTCTAGTACAGTGATTCCCAACCTGGGATCCACAGGTATTTCGCGGGGGTCTGCAAATTTTTTTATTCCTTTAACATTCTTTGTGATAAAATATGAACATTTGAAATAAAAAAAATTCGGGGTTCCGCAAATTGTTTTCAGATTTAGGGGTCGGTGGCATGAAATAGGTTGGGAAGCACTGCTCTAGTAGACAATATTGTTGATAACTATGTCATCAATAAATATCATGTGATAACTAAAATCAGTAAAATATATCACATTACACAAACGCACTGGCAAAGTATAAGTATTTGATATTAGAGATAACATGTTGGACTTCAACGCTTATGCATATTATTGATTGCCTACATAATAATAGAAACAAGGTCACTTACATTTCTACCATAATCAGTGGGTTAAAGTGAAAATATTTTAAATGATCAACATAGTATAATTAAATTCACAATTGCAAAGTATCGTTAGTATTGGCAGTGCTGTCATATAGCCAGTGAGAATAATCATAAAAGAAGAGGCATCAGTGTTCCCAATGTGATAAGCTGTCAGTTTACAAGTGATTTACACATTTTTAGCTCAATGGCTGCCACAGATGAGATGTCTCGTGCTCAACACGCCAGTTACGAGTTAGCTCGTCAATGAATAGTTAAATTAATAATTTCAAATCATAGCCGGCGTGCTAGGTAATTACGTACTTTTTTCTACGGCAGCTAAAAGGCTAACAGAGCCAAAAGTAAAATCAATTAACAAAAGTACACCAATCATTCGGGACACAGTTACGGAGTACTATTTGAAAGATTCCTTATATGGCGAATCTGTCATCAAGGTGTGATGACAAACGGTTAGAGTTGTGTGTTGAAGTTTAATAAATATAATTCCACTGACAATTAATTTCCTATGAAATTGTATGTCCAATTTTTTTATCATTCTTTTTACTCTCAGACTATTCGGCACAGTTCAGAAAGCCAGGGTTATATTGTAGACAATTTCACAGTATACGACAAGAAGAGAAGGATGCCTCATCTATTGATCAAATATTTAGTAAAAACATCACAGTACAAAATAAAATAAGTCATTAAAATCGATCTTTGACGGGTTGATGAATTGAAATGTTAGCTCACCGTAGTTTCACTCATCTCTACCCTCGCTATACTATTGGCAGAGAGCTGGCCCGTTCCGTTAGACTGAGGGACAACACTCGGCTGCTCGTACTTGATCAGCCAGTTGTCGTTCCCCCGATCCGTGTTTCTTATGATGTAGTCTAACACCACCAGCCTCTCGAACTGAAGTTGGAATTTTTGGGCCATTCGAGTCGGAAGAGGCTCCTGTTCGAACCTGCGGAGCCAGTAATCGGCGTCTTTATAGCCGTCCACGAACAATTGGAAAGAGCCAGACTGGAAATTAAAATGAAAACAGTAAACCGGTGCCCGATTATTTTATATTACCGCAAGCAGTAAAGGAATATACGTGTAAAAATTGACTAATTTGTAACAGATAATTAATTATTAAGCATAAAAGAATTATGATGTTCATAATCATCGTTTCAAATGCGAGAAGTCTGTGTGTATTCTGACCACTTAAGAATCATTAAGTACAACTGAGTAAAACAAATGAGCAGTATTGATTCAGTATGCTGATTGAATTGTCATTGACTTATTTCAGTATGGTAAAAATAGCAAAGTATTTAGTTCTACGAGAATTATAAGTGGATATTAAAACTTTATATCAGAATTCCGATAGCGTGATTTTTGTGGTTTGATTCAGTATATTAAGTAATAAAAACAATGATTAAAAGATTTATATTAATAAATTAATTAATTTAAGCAGGCAACCACACAAAATACCTGTTTTATTAATTCAGGTAGTGAGTCAACATTGAAAAGGTGACATAAGTAATGCCGTGGGTTTCATTGATATTTGTGTAATTAAATTCTATATCGATAGCATACCAACCACAGATAAGCAACTGGTTTCGTAAACATGGCTATATTATAATATGAGCAGCAATATGTTCAGAAAGAAAAGAAATTATAAAAACACAGGCAGATAAAAGTAAGTCACGAAAAATGAATAGAAAAAACTCACAAATTTAATTTCTGTATTAACAAGTCAATGAATGGCATCAATTTTGCATTTTTTTCATTTTTAGACATAATTCATTAACAATTCAGCATGTGTAAAATTTTAAGCCGTGAAATCATAAATAATTGACCACTCACCATGTATTCACCATGATCATTATAATTACATCATTAAACATGAACAAAAAAGTAAATTATTATGTAGTATTGAAGAATACATATTTTAGGTAATTTATTGATTAAGTTGTAAAATATTGTACTTTTGAAATTATTTCTTGCGATAAGATATTACTTAGGTCTTTTTTGTCATCAGGAGAAGATGATGGAAGGAGATTTTTTACTCTTTTAGGACATCAATAAATAGGGCAACAAATCTGTAACATTAGTATAAAGATCCATTTTTATTTGATTACCATGTCAATTGAAAACTACGCATCCACAGATAAATTCAATAAAGATTACGAGTCACACCTTTGTAAATGTTCAGGAGAGTGAAAAATATGTCTACTGTAAAAATTATAATGAAAAATTTCCATGGTATATGTATTATATGGTAGGTATTAACACTTGTATTCAAACAAGACAGATTTTTTCTTCAAGGTTACATTATTTTGTTTATTAATTGCACTTTTTCCAATGTGAACTTGTAAAGTTTCCGAAATACATGCATTTTAGTGATGCAAATATTTTTCACTTGCAGTTGAATGGTTAAGATGAAAGAAATCTGTATTTCAATTGATCGGTACAAATAATAAGGCATGTATATGAGGTTATTAATATACCCCAGGAAGTTCCTCGCTATTTTACGACGCATTAAGTAAATAATTAATGTGTACAATGTGTGCATACCTTAGGTGGAAGCCCCATTCTGTTGAATCGTAATCTCATGTTAGGAAACTGTTCTATAATAGCTCTTTTCACACGGGCTTTCTGTCTGTCGATTCGCATGTAGTTGAATGTTTCCGATACTAATTTGACAACCTGAAAAACACAAGATTCATTCAAATAATGGATAGCTTTAGAAGAGCAGATAGTTATATGATTCGGCTTGGCCTCAGCCATGGTCTAATGCAGGGGTCGGCAACCCGCGGCCCGAGGTGTCGTGGTGCGGCCCGCAAGGTTCTCTAGATTAAAATATTTGCTTACATATGTCATTACAGTGTAATGACATGTGACCTAAGTGCGGCCCGCACTAATCCATACGTAAAATATTTGGCAATTTTACAACAAAAGGTTGCCAACCCTTGGTCTAATGAATAAACCACTCATTGAAGTATTGCTAGTTTGGTGGCATGTGAAGGTATATTTCCATGGATTTGCATGCTATATCTTTTAAGCTGGGTTTTGCACACAAGCGAATGCCATTTGAAATAATACTAACATCGCACATGATGAAATATTTTTGTACCTTTAGTGAACATGGTCATATATCATAATAAATTTAATCCTTTAACAACGGGGTTATTAACCGTATTTAGGTGATGGGCGCATTTTAGACTTTGGATAATAATGGCGGGCGCACGCAGGAATTAAAAAAAAACACTATTTCAGTAATATATGCTGCAATTACTATATTATTACTTAATTATTAATCAGTAAATGGTATATTTATATACCTATGGGAAGATTTATAAAATAAAAAGAGATAAAATACAATAAAAAGTATAAAAATATATTAAAAAAATCTGAAGAAAAATATATGCAATCATTGACAATGCGTTTCACTTACTCATTTTTTCTAACGTTATGAGTGGTTGAATCGTGAACAATTATCATTTTTTTGGTTTTTAGGTATTACATATACTTTATAAGGGGGCCCACAGGCACAGGGTTAAGAAAATCTGGATTATCACAAGAAGGCTCATCTCCGTTATTTAATACAGCTAGACTAACCTTGTTCAATAATTTGAGTAAACAAATCTTTAACTATTTTGAATTGTAACTAAAAAAGGCTGTTTATTTTATTGAAAAAGTGAAACTAGTTATAATTATATCGCTCTACTGCAACAATTATAAAAAAAGTTTCATTCATGTAACCAATGTATATTTTTAGAAAGGTTATGATAAAAATAGAAACAACTATAATTATTCATGCAACAGTGCATGAAATAATCTGACATGCCAGTTAAATATATATGTTCAAGTAATTTCAATTCAGTAAACTTTTTCATATAAACAGATCGATATGCAAAAATATCTCCTCACTGCTAAATGCTTCGATGATATATGAATAAAATAAAGTTGGAGAGTACTGTTCTCATACTGTTCTTTGTCCTATCAATTTTTTTTCAGATCGCTTATATAGATCAGATTTATTTTAGGCTTTGATTGAACCACAATATGATATTTATATATATTTTTTTATTTAAAGACGGTTTTAAAATAGATAATTTATCGACAAACCCTTGTTTTTGGCACGACTCTGAGTCCGAGTTTGGTGTCTACCAGGCTGGCACCGGCCTCGGAGAGATAACCCTGGTTGGGAATCAGGCAAGCCCTGCCGAAGCAGCAAGGGCAGCATAGCTTGTGCATCCATTTTGTCCATTTGGGATTCAGTCTGCCGTAGGGCTCTTCATCTTTTGGTTTGAATACGCCTATCGCTTTCTGAAATGCAAAATAATATCCTCAGAAATAATCATTTTGAGGGGATCATAAAATAATTGAGATATTTCATAGTTCGTTGATAGTGTCAGTCAATTAATCATTTAAATATATGGAGCACAGCACATGGTTATGACATCAACATCTGTAATTAAGTCATGATTCGGTAATAGTATAGATACTTAAGGAGACAGATATTACATTATCACAAGACTGTGACAGTATAACGATGATTGTGACTTATTAATTAAGTATAAAATAAAGTCTGCTTTTTGTATGATAAATAACAAATACAAACAATATCATATTTTAATTAAATGAATGAATCTACACTAGACAACACTGCTTACAATATTCTAAGTTGATAGGTTGGTGCTTTATCCCATTAGAGTCCAGTCAGTCAACCCAATATTTTTAAAACAACACTACCTAACATTTATTTCTTTTGGCAACAAAACGATTACTTAAAATTTATGAAAACTTTAGAAAGTCAAACTTCTTTTTACAATATTTCTGTGTGCGGTCTGTGCGGGAGATAGAAAAATGTATGCGGTCACATTTTGGGGAGTGTGCATGAATAAAATTTGGAAGAGCTATTTTTAGAGAATTTTCTCAATCCTGAATCCCAATTTATATATGATTTTATGTTGAATGTTCAATCCCGGGATCACAAATAGGGATTGGATTTGATTCCCTAGTCATAACTATGCTGGAATAATTCAGTCCATTAAGAGTAAAGGAAAATATATATGAACTTGAACGAATTAACCATGATATCTAACCTAACTTCTTTACTTTAAAGGTCAAAAAAGTGTCAATACTGATTGTATGAAGTTATGTATGGCTTCAGAACATTACCAATCTTTGTTCAAATATGTCTATGAAGCTCGTTAATGAGTCATATGTATGTCAACAAACATACGTACACATTTTCAAATCATATTCTATCTTCAAATAAATTATCAACATTGAGTTTAAGCAGGCGAAAACAATGTTAACACTAACTGACATGAGCAAACTGTTCATTTGAATGGACTCACTTTATTTATTGTAACCAAATAATATTTATTGATAACTGAATACATATTGATAATTACAGATTATTTAACAAACCTCTACATTTTCATCCATGGAAAAAAAAAATATATTTATTAAATTTTAAATTCTTTTGAATTGTCGAAACTATCATCGATAACATAACGAGTGATTGCAACATCAGAAAAATATACAACTTTCATTATTCCTTAAGTCACAAATTATTATATTAAAACTATCTATTTCTCACCATCTCCGTGATGACATATATAAACAGCACCTTAGATGTAAATTCTCTAGAAATGCTCAAGTCTCCTTATCTACTTTGTTTTAACTATGCCTGCTCTTACAATGTTATGCTCGGAATTCTACTACGGATACGAGAACACAAAATACCACCAATTGAACTATGATAGTCCGCCTGTCAAACTTTTTCAGACATTACACATCATTATTGTGATGTCATTACCCCTCGAGAAGATCTCGAGTGACTTATAAATATTCTCAACCAGTGTATCTTGAATAATTTTCCAATTTCAAAATATTTGACGCACTGGTTATTAACTGTAATGCCAAATATAATATAAAATTAATATATATTTTTTACATTTAAAATTACAACGTCCGTCTATCGGTAAGAATGTTACCCTAACGATCGGGTGATTCCGGGATTCAAATCCAAGTAAGAAGGCCAAAAGCAAATTAATATTTTGTTAATTTCACATATGCAAGTTTGTCACAACTTTTTCCCACGAGTTGATCTTGGGTGACTTAAAACAATTTTTAATCCGGTGTGATTTAAACATTTCAAAATATCTGGTGCATTTGCAATAACTGTAATGCCAAATATTTGATTATAATTTACATGATTAATATAATTACAATAAAAACTAGCACAAAGTATCCAACTGTCGGTAGCAGAAAATAAATGAATGCTATCAACCAGGGCTGTGGAGTCGGTTAGAAAAATGACAACTTCAGCTTTAAGTGAAAATACTGACTCCGAATTGAATTTTTCAAACATTTCGGTTTAACTAACATATCTATGTACCATCAGATCATTCTAGTCACTATAATAATTCAAGTAGATTTCACCAATCGATATGATGACTAGACTAATAATTTTTCAATATCTTTAAATTACTTTTCTCTGGTTTTATGACTCCGACTCAACCGCCGGAAAACACCTGACTCCACACCCTGCCATCAACAACCAAGAGTACATTAATATTGCTGTGTGTATGTGTTATGTTACGACCTTGTGCAACTGATAAAACTAGTGTTACACACAATCACATTTTTTTCTGATTTTATGATGATCAATGTCATTGGCTTCAGCTGCGGTGTTGAGTTCAAATCACAGTGTGGATAGTTTCATAAATTGATTTATAGATTTGTGTTTCAAGGTCTGTGAATTCTAAATTCCATTTTACTCATCCAATCCAAAAAATGGGGAGTAGCAAGATAAATTAGCTAACCACTAGTGTTGTAGAAGCCCTATGCTTATATCTTTACTCTCTGAAAATTAGAGGTTGAGAGACTGAGTAACAATAAATTCTCTTGAACTTTTGTTGATACAAACTCCATAGGCAGTCCATATGCTCTACATTGAAAGTGGACAAGGTCACAAAAAAAGTAATACTACATAGATTCCAGAAATAAAAGTGATCTCTGGATTAATGCACTTAAAATAAACAATGATTAATACAAAATATGTGTGGTGTTTACCAAGTCCGTCATTTAATCTTAACAATGATAGAACCCCAAACACCTGAACAACTATTAATATATGCTCATACACAGTCTGACAAGTTTAAGTTTGACAACTTGCAGGGCGATTTAGAGCAATTATTATGAACATGATAAATGGACAAAGTTTTTGATTATTTTGCAGAAATAATTGGTTGAACAAATTCGGTTAATATCTATGAAGATAATCGACACGCCATCAATATCAATGCAATTATTTCATTCAATATAGAATGCAAGAAAAGAATGACCCAGGCAGCATCTTCAGGCAATTCACAGGTGAATAATAGTTTGATACTGAGTAAGATTTTACTCGTGCACTCGTGAATGCCTGAAGATATCGAAACACTCGAGATACTGAGACGCTGTTGTCAAAACATATGGAAATGTATAAAATTTGAATGATTTAAATGAGATGACCCCCATAAACTATCTAAGATATTATAAATTATACAGGGATTTTTAAAAAATAATGTCACATGTTCTATGCTGGAATACTTAACCTTTGAAAATGATACAAGAATTTTCAAGGTCATGCAATGAAAAATATACAGCATACAACGCATATTTGATTTAAATTTTTCACCCTTGCTACCATTGTTAAAAATAATGGTGGTGGAGGATAATGTTGGAGCAACTTACTTGAGTTGACTATATGCATGGATACCTCCATAAATTTGAAATCACATCTTTAACTTATTTGGAAATTTATTAAAAACTTTTAATACCCTTTTTGAAATTTACACCGTAAATTATGAACCAAATTGACTGTATATCGCATTTGCTATTAATATACCTTTATGTACACATAAAAACGTAAGTTATGAAAAACTGTTTACTATTTTAAAGGCATCGACTATAAGAAAAAAACATAAAAATTTGACTTCAAAGCTGCACTATTATTTGATAACAAAAATAATGATTGGAAGTATTAGAGGTTGGTAATCTGATCTGTTCATGTTGAATGGACAAATAATATTACAATAAATTTCATTGTGAACAATGAGAACAGTATTGCAAATCGAATGCCAACATGCTGAAAGTTATATTGTCACAACTGGTTGCGAAACCAATATACCTATAATTTCTCTGGACATTTCATAAATTTCAAATCAATTAAAATTGCCGAGCTATGCTGTGTGATAAGAAAAAGATTTTTTTTTATATATCCAACAATTGTTACTACCTAGTAGCAATTGGAAAGCATACAACACAAGAAAAAGGTCATAATAAAAGTTCTGTTTTTGCAGTAACATTTCTTGCATTTTACAACATTCATTAACAAAATGAGAAATGTTGGAGAAGCAGTTTTAATATCAATTACCTTTGGTTTGACGATTTTGAAAACCAAAATTATTAACTTGTGAGCCGTATTGCTTATCAATATTAGAAATTTCTTCAATAGATATATTTAACTAATTTGTATACAGATCATTTTCTAATATTACTTATAAGTAGATTCACTAGATCTACTTAGAAAATGATTATTTTATGAATAAATAAATTAACAGTTAGTTTTTTTGACCTCGAAGGAATGTTAGGAAGTCGAAATTACGCCCCCACTGACAAAATTGATAAAAACTATTGAAACTGAAAATAGATCGGTAAATCGGATAAATTTCAGGTGACAAAAAGATGACAAGCAGATTATAAACAAATAATTTATGACGCCATATAATCCGAAGCGGTTATGATTTTACCAAACAAGGCTTCCTTAGCCATAACTCGAGGATATCATGAAAAAGATGTATTTAGTCTGATTTTAATTTTTTTTAAATTAAATTTAATTTAAATGAAATCAATGAAATGAAGTCAGTGTAATATTTATTTACCTTTCATCTACAGTTAGTGTAAAGTACAAAATGACTAACAAACTAATTGTTATTTCTTTATCGGTCATATTTTAAATATTTATTGTTCATTATGGTTTGGTTATCTTGCGAAACTATAAAACATTCAAGGTAAGAGGCTTATTAACACGCTTATCAACACACTAAATGTATGTACGCAGCAACATATAGTTGCCTGTTGCAATTGCTGCTTCACGGAACAGCTGAGCTTTGTGTTGTTTAAGCCCGAGCGCAGAATTATTCTTTCTCTCTCACTTCAGAATGTTTAAACTTAGTGCAAGATGTGCACAGGGAACTTGATTTATTTAGCTCAAAACCAGAGTAATGTTATCACAGGATATTGAAAATTGAAGAACAAGGTGGGAAGAAGTTATAAATCGATACAGGGCGATTTATACAAAGAATTTATTGATAATGATACAAAATATGAACAAGTGACACTAAACTGACAGTAATTAAAAAAATTAAGACCTCTTACAAATAAATGCTTCAAATTTGCAATTGCATTAAAAACTAATACTAATAAACGCTACGGACTTGAACCTAATTAATAATTGTGGAAGAAATATAAAAGTGTTTCTATTACTTTTTTAATCAAAAAAAGAATTTTCATAGAATATCAAAAAAATGTTTTATTAATAAGTAAAGTTTTCCTATTTGACGCATTCTAACCCCATAATTATTATTTTAATGAAGCTATATTCCAGATGTTATTTAAAATGATGAAAAAAATAATATTTGGATCGGAACTTTAAAATATATCTACATAATATATATGCGCCTGAAGTGTTAGAACATAACAATAGCTAAATAATATTTAGAATCTTAGAGGATCCTTTCAAGATTGTTTATAATGAGAGCACCATGTGTCCATTGTTACATCAGTCGCAGCTAGCAATATGTAAAAATAAAAACAAAAAAACATTTGCTAAAAAAAAAAAAACTGCAAGCAAAAAAAACAATTTTAGTAAGGAATAATCACTTATCTCTATTGTTGTATGTATGTATATGTAATGATATAAATTAATAAGGAAAACATTATAAATAAATGATTATGTTTTATCAACGGCAATTAGATACTAGATCAAAATAATTCAAATTGATGGGTCAATCCTTAGGCTATTCATAAATGTTCTTCTCAGATCAAAATATGACTGAACATTATATCAAAATCTGATTATTAAGCGGCTATTCTCGAGTTGAGGAAAGTTGTAAAAGTATGAACGAGTGTGCATGGCGTATTTAAATTCAATATCATATTTGACAATGGTGCATTGAATAAGTGATGTTAATAAAGTAACATTAGTCAGTACTCACGCCAGATGGATTTTTGACAAAGTACGAGCCGCTAGACCCTTGGTAAATTCTTTCAGGGTATATTCCATTGTCGATTGCCACCTCCGCCTGCCATACCAGATCACTAAACTCCGGGTCATCTGAAAACATCAAATCTAAATAGAATGGTATTTCTTTTTGAAAATATTAAAAAAATCAATGATGTGGAATAAATACCATTCGTTGTAAACATGATCAAAAATTATTTGGCAGATTTTTTAAATTCAAAATTAACAGCACCTCGTTTTACGATTCGATAATTGAAAATCCTTCAAGGTAAAAAAAAAGTTTTTCATTGATTCTTAGGACCTTGGATGTGTAGGATTATAGACCTTGGGCCAATTTCTTTATTTTAAAGAGTTTCTACTAAAAATGTTGAAATAAACGACTCAACAGGGACCATTTGCTCATTTGACAAACTTCACTCATCAACCCCATTATCAAAGTGGGCCATAAGTAGGGAGGGTTAAATAAATTAGAAGCATCAATGGTCTTGGATATTAATTCATATTAAAAAATCGAAATACAAAAATGCCTAGCTGAAAATTTGAGCCCGGTATCATTGAACTATTGAGCATGGCCACATGCCAATTTGAAAATGCGGAGTCAAGTCAAAAACCTTCAATAATAGCAAAAATTAAAATGTTCAAAAATAGTAGTTAATAATAGGATATCATAGAAAAGTTTATTGGATTTCATAAAATTGATAATGATCTGAAGAAGACAAAAATAGAAATAAATAAAAAAAAATGTATTACCAAAGATGCATCACTAATCATCACAACATATTGGCTACCTGCCACCGAATTATATGAATACACAATAAGCATTCAAATTTTAAAACATAACCAACCAATTAAAAGCAAATTACATGGTGCAATGTATGAGCGATTGAAATGAAGTCTACCGCGACGAAATAAACAAAAAATGAATCATAATTGCATAAATTAATAAATAAAATGTTTAATAGAAATAAAATTTTGCATACCTCTCAATACCAACTACACAGATTTTTTTTTAGGAAAATTACTACAAACACAAGGACACATTTCAACATTGATGAGTAATGAAAATGAAACATCTTAAGTTGCATTTAATACAATCTAAACCAAATGCTTGTTAATAACATAAAATACTACAGGCATTTAAACAAGTAAGCTTGCAAGAAGTACTTCCACGTACAGGTCATTTGTCTCAAATTGTTTGGCAATGACGTTCGGAAAAAAAATTTATGCATGTTCATGTTTACACAAGAACAGGTGTAGAAATGTGTGATTGTCTGATGGACTTAATATTAGTCGGACTAATTCTAATTAAGTATACTTAGATGCTAGCAAATGTTTTTGTGGAAATGTAAACAGTATATAAAAAGGCGAGAAGTTATTGGTTATTTCAGACTATGGAATTTAAAATTGTAGATAATTTTTAGAACAATATGTTATGAATTATACAAAACAAAATTAAATGTTGAAATGACTTGAGTCGATGTGTTAATTTCTAAAAAAATTGTTACATGGATATTTCAACAGTGTCGAATGAAAACCAATAGTCTTATTCTAAAGCACTCAGTGTATGCATTTTTGACGAGACGTTACCTTTCAATTCGGCGATTGGGTTTAAATATTCGCCATCGTATATACAGACACGATCATCAGTACTGTGGGGGGAAATTTCGTTGACTGAATTTTTCGACACACTCAAGTCTAATTCCAATTTATCCATCTTTAGAATTGATCCAATTGATTGGAAGCCTTATTCTGCAATTGACGGTTACATGAGCGTCATAACATATGCTTATAAATCCGCAATCGAATATTTACATTTGCCACGAAAGACACAACAATGCACTTCACAGACCAGGCGAAAACTACACCGTCGCAAATTACTTTGAATCGCGGAACGATCGGGTATGTAGAAAGTAGGAAGCCGTACGATTACATAGAACGGAAATCCACTCGGCGGGACATGTACGCGACTCATAAAACTACAATAATTAACTCGCGAGTACGCAGGAGTGACAATAGATTAAGACACCTGTCACATAAATAATAGCACAGGGGGAAGCGTAATTTGTTTACCGATGAATTGGTTGAAGGAAATATCGAGATCGCCGCGACCCCCGAGAAGGGGTTGCGACTCTCTGTTTATCCCCGGAGAATCCACTGCGCTGTCAAATCCGACGTCCGGGACCAGACAGATCTCCTCCGTGCTGCTGGACAAGGACACCACGCTGTCATCAACTTGATTCACGGGAAACTGGCTCTTCGATTCCAAGTCTAAACTCAACAGAGGTTCTTCCGTACTCATTAGGATTCACAAAGCCAACACTTCTAGACTTCATTTATTTTGTTTCACGATTTATTTAACGAGAGTGCACAATAACATCACGCAAAATATTTGACCCTTGATTAATCAACCTACAATACGATTGCACGCAAGTACGCTGTCATTCTGATGTGATCTTTTGGTATGCTTTGTCCTTGTCTTTTGTGTCGTGGGGTGTACCAGACAAAAAGAGATATGTATATATATATCTCTTCACGCTAAATAATAAATGTACTCACAAAATAGGCGTATTTGTCAACTCTTTCTATGGAAAACCGTCGTCATGAGTAAAAAAGCGATAGAGATATTATTATTTAGTGCGCCGTATATAATCACCAAAGGACAGCTGATATGCCAAACACCATGATAACGCAGATTCCTAACAAAGCCATCATCCGAATGGTCAAAAACATTTCTGTTTTATCATTGTTGATAGCGGACTATTTGAATTAATTAATTAACTAAATCACTTTACTTTGACAGTACAGATTATAATATCTACTGATTATTCATCTAGGTATTTATAACGAAAAATTTAGTAAAAGTATTTGAGTTTTTGTAGACCAGTCTTTTTAATGCGATCTTGGTAACGATTTGCTTATTATTTTTCGCAAAATATTGTATATATTATATTATATTTAATTGTAAATTTTCAGAGAGATATATACTTTCATTGTCTTAATTTATTAAGTTCGATATTACGAAGACATTAGAGGAACATCAGTCAGAAAAATATTTATTTACTAATTCTTACACACGTTTTACATAAACTTGGACTTCTGCATAATATCATGAATTTAATGTGGCTATACTATGAAATATCACACTTAGAATAAATTTTACGCATTATTACTGTAATAATTCCAGGTTACACTTAAAATTTTTACTATATTCTGATGTAAATTGCTTACATAAGGTAATCAAATACAAAAGTAAAATTTCAGAAAACAAAGGTATCCTGAAAAATTAATAATAATAATTTGAAGTTTTAGCACGAGCGTTTTTTGCGAACTCTGTCGGAATGCTTTACTACATGCAACTCTTTTTAAACATGAATAATAATGTAATACCGTTAATTACAATGCAGCTATGTATAAAATTGAATTACGAATAGTAAAAAGCCAAATTATCATACATAGGAATCAGAGAAATCAATAATTTATACGATATACGAATATAATATCAGTTAGAATAAGTCAATATAACATGCCAAATAAAACTTTTGAAATATGGCCGGCGAATTTTCGTTATTTGGATGAATTATCGGTTTCCTTGATTCCAACGTTGGATTTTTGATATTTTCGTTTTTGCAACTAAGCTTTCCTGAGAATTGCATTGTTTTTTACGGGGCTTAGTAAACTTTCGGGGAAACAAAGAGTAGCATGTTGTAAAGCATATTTACCTTTAATTGAAAGAAAGCCACATCAGAGATCAATTATATCCGACCGAATCAGTCACAAGTTAAAATTTTAAAACTAATAAAAATACATTCCTTACTATGAATAGAGTACTAGTATTTTATTACAATGAAACTAAATAAAAAAAATACTTTACATTGGCTTAGAAATATATACTCTAAGCTCTAAGATACTAGTATACGCTCTAAGCTTACGTGAATCACTGAATAATGATTTTTATGTTATACCATATGAAAATATATCTCTCTTGAGATATGAATCCTAAAACGAAATATACCTATGTGCCATAAATTATTTTTTGTTCTAGGATTTGTATCCCAAAAGCTAGTACCTAGCAAAAAAATCTACAGCAGTGTTCCCTAACCTTTTTACATCTGCGTTCCGGTAAAAATTGTCAGATCTAGTAATAGATCATATTGCATTTTAATGGAGGTATCTCCATTGAACTGTTTTTTTTTCTACGAAAACTATTCTTTATTCAGTTCCCCAACCTTTCTTTTTTAAAGAGCGTAGGGATAGGACTAGAGCAGGACTAGTGGTTAGCTAATCGCTCTCGCTAATCCCGTGTTAGAAAAGGATGAGTGGAAGGGAATTCAATTCAATCACATACATCCATGTCTTCGGACAGAAATCCATAAATCGATTGAAAAATCAATCTATAAAACCTGTCCGTACTGAGATTCGAACCCGTGACCTCCGTGTACACAGTCAAAGATGTTGACACTCGACCACGCAGCCTGCACACTAACAAGGCACACACACACTTAGGCAGGCAATAAATAGCTGTTGAATATTGATTGAGATGAAGCGAGAACAATTAATTGACCACTAGTCCTGTCTAGTGGCGGATTACCCTATAGACAAATGAGGTGCACGCTTGGGGCCTTAAGAGCCTCAAAAACTACTTTTACTATAATATTATATTTTATATAACTCATAGTAACTTTTATTATTTTTCCGACGTTTTTTGTTGTCTCAAAAACAGGGCCTTCAATTTTTATTGCGCTTGGGGCCTTCCATACGCTTAATCCACCACTAGCTTTGTCATAGGATTATTCCTCTATAACTTCTACTGTCTTCGAAAAAGACAGATTGAGCAACTGGGTAACAAGCGGTTCTCTTAAAAAACTTCTCTTGGAATACTTCTAATCGTACATGGATTAGAAAAAAACTCGACAAGAAGTGAGTTCCGGTACCTTTTATTTAAAGCACTGATTATAACGAATATGCATTATATACAGAGTCAAAGTGACACTTAAATTGCAAATACAACAAATATATGACATGAAAATTTTATTGTTAAGAAGCCCATGTCTATAGGCCATATATTGTGATGAGGGCTTTTAAAAACCGGTTTTTTGGCTAAATTTGTGACATTCGAAAACCGGTTTTTAAACTTCGTAACCGGTTGTGCCAAATTTTCCATAATCGAGTCTATTAACAGAGGGACAGAAAATTTGGATCTTTTATTTGATAGCATGAAGACCATATGTCCCACATCCATTACCCAGCGAAAGAATATTTTCGATATCAGTAAATTTTGTTACAGAACGATCAGTGGACGCTTTGTGTTTTCTTAAATCATATTTTCTGAGGAATAATATCAAATAATTTATTTTTGTGTATTATTATGTATATAAATAAGAAAATTAACTTTTTCTCGCTATTTTAATTGAATTATTATTTTTTTGTAAAACTTCGAACACCGGATAAAACCGGTTTTCGAACAATATTGAAATTCGAAAACCGGTTTTTTCAAAAGTCGGTTTTTGTATAAGCCTTAATTGTGATTTAAACAGACCAAAAATTTAATACAGAATATACTTAATAAATAATGACGATTCGTTTGACATTTTCGGAACATGTGTTTCGGAAAAGTCTCGAAAAAAATGCTGCTAAAATTTACGTTAAAAATTACGTTAAAATAAAATAAGTTTCGCGGACCACTGGTTAAGAACCATTAGTCTATAGATCAGTGTTATTGGCCGTAGTCGAATATGGTTGCTAAGTTTAGCGTCAAAGCATTGAAACAACACGTATTTCAAAGCTCACAGGTATACTACTCTCTGGGTCCCTTTGTAAAGGTTAGATACTATACCTGAATCGTGCCCACGTTATTTTTGTTATTACTATTTAATCCCTGCTCAAAATATCGAGGTGAAATGAAATACAATAAATGTAGCTGATTTTGGTGATAGAAAGTACGAAAGTTTTGAAAATATGTATACTTACCTATATAATCTGAAAAAAATACGAGAAACATTTTACCGCATGTAACTAGGTAACTTGATTTTCAATGTTTTTGGGAGACGTATTGAATATGATTTCGCATTTTTTTACAATATTCAATTGTACATAATGTATTTGTTCTCAATTGTACACAGTATTTAATTTCATTACTTTTTATTGATTATAGCAGAGGTGCCATAAACTTTTTGAAAGGAGGGCCAATTTATCAATTTTCTAACCTTTCGCGGGCCGCAGCGGGTAAAAGTGTTCACATTACATCACTCAATAAGCTCGTAGGATAACACATAGATGGCACCACTATTGACAAATCCATATGATCTTTAGAAAGTACTAACCTACAAATAATACGAGTCAAAATTTCATAACAATCTGACTTAAGTTCGCATGTTACATTGGTTTTAGTGACGCTACTTTTGAAATTTTCAAAACAAACGAAAATATCTTAATTTCGTGTGTTGATATAGCATTCCTTTTTGTGGGAAAAAACCGTTCAAGCAAAACAATGGCTTGACAAGTGTGATTTGCACTCCATGCTCCATCGAGATAAATGGAAGAAAAGTGGTTTGCTGATTTCTGAACGCTCTGGTTCCGAATTCGGTAGTTGTTCCAGAAATCATAAGTCCACAAAATAGTTTTTGTCGATCGTAAATTAAAGTTTCGTGACTGAAATAGTTGAACCTACACCTTAAAGATATCAGAAGGCAGTGTATCAACCATTTTGCACCAACTTGCACAAAGAATAGCCTTCTTACGTAGGGTGGAAACTGATTTTAAGGAAGACATTTGTAAAAATTCTGGAGATTGCCTTCCTGATATTTCGATCTCAATTGATCGTTGTTCTGCAAATCGATCAACTCTAGTTGCCATTGTTGATGGATGCTAAGGAAGGGTTGGAAAATGTTTTAATAAGTAACTAACAAAGCGTGGTTTGAAAACAATAAACTAAAAAAAGACTGAACTTGCACCACCGACGGTGTGACTCAATGTACAAAGATGAGTTTCGGGCGCAAATCTATACCCGTGAAAATATAATCATATTAAATAATGAAGAATAGCATTGCGTTTTCGTTCAGTTACGACTCAGATTATACACCTTTGATACCACATAATTTTTTCATATATCAAATACAGATTTTTAGCATATTCATTTAAAAAATTGGTGATGAATTACTTGTTATTTTAGGCCGCAACAAATGCCATTTCGGGCCGCGGTTTGTGCATCACTAACTTAAGTAATGCAGTATTTATGATGAACGGTGTTTTTGAGAGGGCGTATGATAAAACTTATAGTAGTTTTTTTTTTACTTTTAATTGTTAAAAGCGTTCGCCAAAACTGTTCCTTATTTTTCGTAATTAAATTCATAATGTGGTCTTTTGCAATGTTCATATAAAATAAATACATATCTTATGTGAAACCATTATCACTATGTTTTTACTTAGAATAAATATTATAATATGATACACTGATTTATTATTTATTCGAGCACAGGTTTTTGTCTTTTCGTAGCGTCGATTCCATGTAGTATGTTAATAATCGAAATAATATTCATATGTCGATTAAAAAAATATTTTTTTGATTATTTACATACTGCACGGATTCAACGCTTTTATAATCATCATATCAAGTAAAATATTACAGTCGAAAACTTTTTAATTATAAATTAATGAAACTTTTCAGGGCCTTTTGTATATATTGTTATATTGTTTAAGCATGCAAGGATTATACTCGAATGAGTAGAAAATAAATGATAAAGTACCAAATATTTTTGTCAAAATATAAGTATGTATACCTATTCGTGCCATAAATACTGTTATAAAGTGTTTGGAGGATAACAAGAAAACAAAGTAAAAAAATTGAAAAATTGAATTAGAATGGATTATAGCTTAGATTTAGACGTATGTTAATGAAATAATGAGTTTATCTCATTTTTAATACAATTTATTATCAAATCAGAGTAAGAATTTATCTAATTTAAGGTGGCAATTTGAGTTCGTAATACATGCAGTGGCGGATTAAGCACACACGATGTCCTAGGCGCAATAACGTTTGGAGGCCCTGTTTTTCTAACATTCAATTGCTTTAATTATTGCGTATAATTGTGTAAGAGTGTTAAAATAATCCACCCTTCCTCGGTACAACACGAATAGTTTTGAGATAAGGCAAGTCCCTGTAAACTTCTTGGCAGCCCACCGCTGAATATGGTACCTAAATCGAATTCGTTAAAATATCGAGATACATATTAAGTTTTACCATTTTAATACTGAACAAGACAATGCTATTTTATCTCATTATAATGCAGTTCTCGGCGATTGATATGCGAGACGTTTGTTTTTTTTAGAATCTAAGGTATGAAACTCTTAGGAAGTCTTAACTAAAATGTTGTTATTTTAGGTGAAATATCGTAGGTTCGAAAACTTTGATAGCATCTTGGGTCAGTGACGTGTTAAGCAATTGAGAGGCACCAGGCGCAATCAAATTTGGGGGGCTTGTTTTACGAATTATTAAAAATTAATTTAAAACATTGTGTGGGTTTTATAGAATAAATGTTATTTGAGGCACCTGAGATTGGAGGCCTAGAGCGTGCGCCTAGTGTGTTTATGGGCAGAGGCAAATTAAGCACACGAGAGACCCCAGGCGCAATAAAATTTGGAAGCTCTGTTTTTTGGATAACATAAAAATGTCAAAAAAATTCACGTAAAATAGTTAAAAATATATAAAAATCTGAACAAAAAGTTCATGTGTTTTTTGAGCAAAGCCATTTTTGAGGCCCCTAAGATTCGGAGGCCTGAAGCGCGCGCCTCATTCGCGTATATGATAATGCGCCACTGATTATGGGGTAATCCGCTACTGTCTTGGGCCTTTCAATTTCATAATCCGCTGCTATAATGATACGGGTACATTTTTGAAAATGCACAATTGAACACATTGAAATTATTAAAATAGTGCTGGCAGATTGCCAAACTGATTTGGATTATTATCATGTGCACATAATATATGTACTTTTACTTGTGTAGTTTTAAATTATTTTTAACTACTTTCCCATATGATATTCACAAAAACATGTATGTATTGCGTTTCTAAAAAATCAATAAAATACGTGATATTATATTTATACAAAAAAGAATTAAGCCACCTGGATTAAAAACTCCTAGTTCATAGATAACAAATAGTGGAAGTGATTTTAAAACAAAATTAGAGGAAATATTAGGGGCGGCAAATTCAAGGACCGCCCCGGGCGGTAGGACCCCTTCCTACACCACTGACCTACACACATGACAAAGGTGAGTTATTGTTAGTATGGTTCCACCCAGTGGTGTGCTGCTAAAATTTTAATAACCGGCTCGCACCTTGACCGGCGAATCCAAAAACCTATGAATTTGCCAATTTGCCCGAAATATCAGCGTGAATGGTTTTTTTTAGCTTTTCTAAGAATTTCCGAATCCAAAAACCAAAGAATTTGCCGATTTACCCGAAATATAGACAATAAATACATGAAGAATTTTAAATGAGTGAATGGTATAAATGTTGTGTTAGAATATTATTTCATGATATATAACCGCCCCTGCATATACAAGGGGTGCATTGATCCAATGCCACATTGACCGGCCTCCGCTGATTACAATTATATCGTATTATGATGATTAAGTTATACCCACTAGGGCTTGTTTTCCGGTTTTCAAAAACCAATATTTTAGCAAAATTTGTGACATTCTAAAACCGGTTTTGCCGAATTTTCCATAAGCGAGTCTATAAACAAAAAGACAGAAAATTTAGATCTTTTATTTGATGGCTTAAAAGCCGGATGCCCCACAACATTACCCAGCGAAAGGGTATTTTCGATATCAGGTAATTTTGTTACAAAACGATCAGTGGGCGCTTTGTGTTTTCTTGAATCATATTTTCTGAAGAGTAACAGCAAATATTTTCATGTTGTACATTATTATGTATGTATATAAATTAACAACATAAAAAAATTGAACATTTTCTCACTATTTTAATTGAATTATCCATTTTTTGTAAAACATGAATAATATTGACATTCGACAACCGGTTTTTTCAAAAGTCGGTTTTTTTTATAAAGCCTAATACCCACCGTAGGCTTTGTGAGTGGACATGAAATTTATTTGTATGTGTTTTTCTGTCGCTTTGTGAATGTAGAATACATATGTTATATTATTTCTGCAAAGTTAGACGTTGGACTTCGGTAAATATGAATCGACATTTATGCAACTGTAAGCGTATCGCTTATTAAAAGCAATACAAACATACCAACAAAACTTTCAAAATAATATTATCATTTCATTCAATGAGCGGTGAAAATTAATATTAACCACGTAGATACTGAAAAACCCTGCCCGTTTCATTGAAAAACGTAAATAGCGTTGCAAAATTATTCATGTCACTGATTCATGTGTTCGAAATTGAATAAATAATTTTCTCGCATGACCGACGACGGTGTTTGACGTATGGTTCTTTTTTTAATTTTCCACTTCATTAAGACCGCTGACAGTGAGGCAACATTAAGTCATCTGAAGGTTTCTGTTCGACGTGAAATTTATTTTTGTCTCCGTCAATATCGTAACAGTTATTATTTTTAATTGTTCAATGTTTGCATCGTTTTTAATAAATCTTACCAACACAATTATTATGTAAAAAATATACTAGGCGGTTTGTGAGTCATTTAATAATTCTTGCATATCTCGGTGTAAGCAATTTAGGAGGCACATAGCAGTTCTTTCTTCAGAGCCTTAGACAGTACTACTTTTAATTGTCTTGATTTATCTATTCGTATATCTTTCTGTAACGCTAAATTTACGCACATCACACACTCATTTTAAGTCATCGCATTGTGCGTTATCACCTGGTGTACAGTGACGTATAAAGCAATTAGGAGGCCCTAGGCGATTCGGAGGTCCTGTTGCTTACATAACATTACTCCATGTAAATATAACATAAACTTTTTTGAGCCCCTTAAGTTTGGAGGCCACAAGCTTATGGGGTAATCCGTCGCTGCTGGTTTTTATCATATGGTAGAAGTTATGGGAAGACGATGCGTTGGAAGTTGGAATTTGGTGATCAAGTGGAGTGGATTAGATTGATTGAGGCAACCAAGTTACTCCCCGGATTGTACCGCCAAGAAGAAGAAGGATAAGAGGCTCATTATCATTACTCCGTTAACTATGGGAATACATATTATACATTAATAACACGAATATAATGTTTTTTTAAAAATATTTATTGGCTTAAAGTAATTTACAACGTAATGTTCCATGTGTAATAAAATATTCCTAAAATAAATAAAAATACAACATAAGTAATGACAAGAATTAATAAGACATCTCGCTGAAATAAAACATTCTGTTTTCATTAAAATATGTAAATAACATAAGTTGCAAACCACTACAAAGACTCTTTTATGTTAACTAACAAAAACTGATTTAATGATGTAAAATTAAATATTGTATCAAATACGTCAATCCATTTTCATAAAACAAAAATGTAAATTTCAAGGAGTTGCCAAACTATTTTAACGCAAGCATTTTCATATTTTAATGAGAAAATCCATTAGTCTGTCCTTGCTGGGATCCACCTTTGTTTGCGAAATCGGCATGATTGCCATAATATCCTCCGTACCCATTGGCAGCTGCGTACTGTTTCAAGTCGTTATAAAGATTACCACGGTCTGCAAATCCTTGCTTACCATAATTGGCATCTCTGTATCCTTGATCATAACGCTTTCCATTCTCAGAACCTCCAGCTGCTTTCAAGAGAGCAGCGCCGAAGTCACCGTATCTACTGTAATGTCCGCTCTGCTTGGCTTCATCGTAAAACTTACGGTTCTTCTTGTATTCCTCTTTATGGTGAACATTATGGAAGCCACTTGTTTTAGACCCTTTATTGTAACTGTTGCTTACTGCGAAATCAGCACCTTTTGATCCCTTTTCAATAGCATGCTTATCATTATAATAATCGGATTGGTCAGCGTGACCAGCGTTGCGTCCTCCCTGGTCATTATAGTGGCTCTTCTTCCCATCAGCTCCATGGCGTCCACGATATCCCTTTTCAAACCCGTCGAATTTATTGTATCCGTTATTTCCCTTTTCGCCTCCTGCGGAGAAATATCCGTCATCGAAATTGCTACCACCGCCCTTTTCAAAGTTGGATACCCCATCATTCAAATATGGTATTTGATCAGCGCCACTATCAATACCTTTCAGAGATATTTGATGGTCCGAATCGTACTCCTTGTAACGATACGGCCCACCTTGAGGAAAAGAACTGATCGATGAAACAAACACAAGCACTACCCCAAAAGTCGATATTCCGATAGGATGAAAAATCATTTTAACTATTTAATTAAAGACGTCTACTGATATTTTGAAATATTGAATACTGAATGAATGTATTGAGCAATTTCCGATATTTATACAAATCATAGATGGTTTGATCGGAATGTGAGACGTACCAAAGGGGGGTACAAGGCTCTTTTGTTGCACTGGGGGGTTTCCGGGTCACTGAGCATCTACAATAAGGTCGGTTTTGCAAGAGGTCCAGTTCGGCTTTCGCTAGATCAAGACGTGTGACCAATCGAATGTCAATGGTGCTAGAACGACACCACTTATTAGGTAGTAGTCAACGTCGGAAATTTCAAAATAACCGTTGAATGAATTTGTACGCACATTATAGTGTCAAGGTGAATTTTCATTTTTTTTACCGTTTTTCCGACACCTCGGTGTATTAACAGTAATAATTATTCGGTTAACCATTTCCAACTTCAATTCACTTATTGTATGAAATCAATTCACGAAATAAAACATCAAACAATGTATTGTGCGCTACATTTATAATGTATATAAAGCACAACATTATAAATAGATGTCTTCTATAAATCTGAATATTTGAAGTTTTATTATTCATTACTCAATTGAAATGTTATATGTATTGATCACACTGAAAAATGAATTGATGTTGTATATATAAAATATTATAATAAATTACAATTCCTATTGTCAAGAGTTCGTTAGTATTATCAGGGTTTTAACATATCGACTGTGGAAAGGAAAAAGGAAGTGACCCAAAAAACAAGAAGGCACAAAAAACCGTGTTTTGATGATTTTGGGCAATAGACAAATTATGAAATATACACAACTTTGACGTGCACGGAGGCTTGTTAACGGTTCCCGGTAAATTGCTCGAATGGAAATTGCTCGAATAACAAGATAATCAATTTGTTGACAGCGTCTGTCACGTCAGTGGTTATGGAGAGACGTTGGAACTGCTAGGTCACGTGCTGCGGATGCCTCCGGAAAGCTCAATCCTGCCTGCTTTTCTTCGACGTGGGATTCCGGCGTCCCGGACGTCCGTCGGTACTATCCATAGGATGTACTCGGCGGAACTGAGGGATGCTGGCATGTCATGGAGAAGCAAAGCAATTGGCAGGAGACAGGAAACATGGAGGTGCGCGTGGCGCCATATGCTCCACATAGGGAGCGAACATGGCAAGAAGAAGAAAGAAGTTGTATATATAAAATATTATAATAAATTACAATTCCTATTGTCAAGAGTTCGTTAGTATTTTCAGGGTTTTAACATATCGACTGTGGAAATGAAAAAGGAAGTAACCCTAAAAACAAGAAGGCACAAAAAACGTGTTTGATGATTTGGGCAATAGACAATTATGAAATATACAAAACTTTGATGTTCACGGAGCTTGTTAACAGTTGACTTAAACTAATATTAATTCAATAAATTGTTCAAGAAAAACCTTTTTATAAAGTATTTTTTTTTTATTACAATTTTTACAGGCCCTTCTTTTTTCAAATTTAAAAGCTAAATTTAGATACTAATTCGGCATTTTCAGCTTACATCCTTTACAATGTTGGATACATTGAGACTATCGAAAAAAACTGTTTTTAAAAGAATGTGAGTTACGTCCATTTATTCGATTTTTTATCCAGATACTATCGAAACTTTTTTTGTTGTTTTGATAATATTTTTACAAATTATTGGATTATACCATAGCAGTCTTATCTATAGGGGGCTTTGGTTATACACCAGTGTACTAATAAGAATATGGGAAAAATCTTTCACAACCTACCTAAGCCGCATTACGTTTTAACGTTCCCTCCTCACTCATTGATAAAAATGAAGTTTTTTTCTTTATATTTTTTAAGTTTACTACCAATATAGTATTTTTAATAACCCTTAATACTTTTCGTCATGTATTATCACCTTTTTAGACTCCCCTAAATGGGGTAAAAATTACAACATAATACTGATATAGCGCCATTTAATTATTTTTTTGAAACACATTCCCATGTTAATATTTTTACTGTCAACCCATTTCTAAAATAGTTTAATATCATATTGCATTTCTTAGTCGAGAGTTTGTCTAATGTTTACATAAAATACCATCAGTAAACTCATATTATTTTAAATAAAAACACTATAAACTTTAATATTAGTAGACATAAGTGGCGTAAATAGAAATTTGGGGCCCTCATGCAAGCGTCACGCGAGCCCCCCATGCAATTTGTTATTGATTCTAAAATTGAGTATGTAAAACTTTGTCACACCACTTTTCACTGGGCCCTCATGCATTACATGGCTCTTCTATAAGATGGCTACGCCGCTGGAAGACATATTATATTTATATATTTAAAATAACTACCTTTTTATATATAATACATAGTAAGGGTGTATATCATGTCGAGTACAATAAAGACGAATACGAACAATATCTTCTTTACAACCCTATATCGAAAACTTTGATGATGTCATAATCATTAGCAGTAGTGAATTATTCTCTAAATCAGCATAAATGGACCCAAACAAACATGTCGCAGATACATTATAGTTGACAGATTGCAATGAGGTTCATTATAGTAAAATGCTTGAATTATTTCACTTCCCCAATTAAAACTATTGTCACGTCATTATATTATTTATATTTTATATATTTTTATATTGCTATATGAAATTATATTCATATTTCATAAGTTTGCGGTGACATATTAATTTTATAGAAATGGTATTTGGCTATTGTATTCCACTGGTACTTAAAATGTTTTATTTTACAAGAAGTATTACATTACATTTATCATGAGATAATAGTCACCAGTATTAATTATAAGTTTATCTTTATATTCAATTATTTCATATTATATGCCTAATATTTTGTTGAACGTAAGTCTTGTATTTTATGTTAATGAGTATTTTTTTTTTAAATTGACATTCGAATGTTATCTTGTCATATTCTTCGTAATTTAAATTCGTACATTTTCTAGATACTAAGGAAAAAATGTTATCTATTTTAAGAATTGCCCCACAATAACTATGAATAAGATTTATTCTAAGATTGCATAATATACTAGAAGACATGAAGTCTGTATTACTTTCTATGTTACATGTGTATTTTATATTTCTATACTTGTTCCTATACCTCAAAAAATTAGAGGGGAAAAAAATGTATGCTACTTATCTAAATCAGGGTTTCTCAACGGTGGACCATGTGGCCCCCCAGGGGGCCACAGCGTGTTCTAAGAGGGCCACAGAGATTTATTTTTGTTTTGGGGAGCCACAACACAGTTCAGGGGGGCCGGCAAAAAAAAGGTCGGGGAAAATCGGGGATTTCAAATTATTCGGTGAGCTAAAAAAAAAAGGTATGGGGGCCACAGAAAAATAAAGACACTCAAAAGGGGCCACGCTCCCAAAAAGGTTGAAAAACACTGATCTAAATGATGTTTTATTGTGCAATTTGTCCTTGAAACCTGTGAGTCGTACATAAATATATTGCATGAGTGGCCAAACTTTTGACCTCTTCGGGCGACTTCATACTGAAATCAGTCGTAGCGGTCTATTAACATCGTTATCATAAAAAATAAAGTAATTCATAGTACAATATAATCTGTTATTAATTATACATTAGTATTTATTTGAATCATCCTGTAAATTCAATATTTTGCTGTTATCAAGTTATGTCCAAACATTATTGATCGACTTTTATCAAATGTAATTATATAATGATTATAGGTCCGCGGTTGGCGCACTGACCATCCTTGCTATATACCCACATATTAATTTTAAAGTCGTTTTTTAGGTTATTATGACGTGTGACTTTTATTTACAAATTTTTACATCTTTATTAATTTATGATTTCTAATTATTTTGATAAATGTTTATCAATCAATCGATATTCTCCAGGAGCTGAATTTGGTATCCAGAATTCTAGGTATGTTATGTTAAGTGTTTTTTTTTTGTGAAATTACATATTAAATATACTATACACGCATATATTTCAATTTTGAGCAATATATTCAGCAATCGTCTCGGAAAAAGTTGGCAGCCTTACTTAGAATTAGTATTTATGTCCAACAGAGGTCGACATTGGCGCGTACCATTGTTTGAGATGCTGTGCTGTATGCTAATCGGTCACGCCAAGAGGAAACATTACTCAATCTTCTCGAAAATATCACTCATTGTGATGACATTGTCGGTCGCTAATGGTTTTTTTTCTCAATTAAAATTCTCGATGCAATTGGAGCGTTCAAATTACAGGAAATTATTTGTATGTATGACTTTATCTAACAGTAGGTAGGGGTCTCTACTTTATTCTTACTGACACGACAATCAATTGCACCAAACCTAGTTACGACTTCCTCAACTTTGCGACGAAGATTATTTTAACAGCAATATGATTCAGGATGCCGATCACACCTTTGGGAATGCCATACAATCAGTGGTGGATTATCCCATAAGCGCAAGAGGCGCGCGCTTGGGGCCTCCAAATTTTAGGGGCCTCAAAAGTAGCATAAATATTCTACGAAGATGTTTGCAGCACTTGTATGTTATTTGAAAAGCAGGGCCTCCAAAATGTATTGCGCCTCCCCAGGCGAAGTGCCTTATAAAAATGAATTTATTGCTTATTAATATTAATATTAATTGCTTATTGCTCCTCCAAAATGCTTAATCCACCACTGCATACAATCGCGAATTATAATTAGATATCGCAAAAGTCTTTAAAAACACAACAATAATGTCAAATTTAAGATTTCGACTGAAGGTGCTTGGTGCTTGGTGCTTGGACTTTTGATATTAAATTTAAATCGTTCACATATTGTACACTGCTTCTTGTTTAGTCACTAACGACCCGGGTTTCGCCTAATTTTCATTCAAGTGCACAAATCAACTTGAAATGACGTCAGTTCTTCCGCGCACTTGAACGTCAGAAGATGCTCATTTGCGAAAACCGGGGCGTTAGTGAAAAAACTTGTGTGGGGAGTGTACACAATTTAAACGATTTAAAATTTATGTCAAATATGTAATTGATTATTTATGTAAACAAACGTACATAATATTATTATAGGTAAGTTTAAATATCGATATAAAAGAAAATATTTTTTGGGTACCAAACAACAATAATGGAAATATTTTAAGAACATTTAAGATCTTCATGACTCTAAAATTCTTTGAATCCATAAATATATTGATTTGAAAGATTTTTGCGACCCGACCATTTTGCTTTAAATAAATGGTTAAGTTTCCCACTGGTCTTGAATGGTTTGTTGCAACTGTCAATTCTAAGTATATATATAAATTCTTTAAATTGTTATCTGAATTATGTGAATGTATGTATGTATTCATAAAATAATACAATGTTGTGATATTAAAATTTTGTGCATTGCTTGATTTATGTAGAAAAGGCTGAAGAGAGTGTAAAACAATTAATTATTCATGATTGAATATAGATTTGAACGATTTTATTCATATTTATACATTATGAACGATGAGTTAATTTGGTCTTGAGAATAAAATATATTATATAGTTTTAAATATGTTAAATACTATTGCACTTTTAAAATACCGATTAATTACTAATAGTAATTTAATTTTTAAACCTAGAAATAAATAATTGTGTTAGGTGAACAAGTCGTTTCATTTAACTCTTGATTGTTTTTCTATTATTATTATTGTTAAATTTGAATTGTCTGAAGTCTGTCAGTTCAAGTATGTATATTCGTGTACTTGAAAAAACCTGAAGATGCCGAAAGGCGAAACCCGGGTAGTGAACGACAAGATTAATGGAAGAGTACAGCATTCAGACAATTCAAATGTGATATGTATTTAGTTACAAAGAAAACAACACAGTATAATTTATTAAATAGTGTTTTATTTACAGTATAAATCTAATATTAATCAAAAACATGTCAAGCAACGAATAGGTATAACAAACATTAATAAAGGCAACCAGAATGAGATAAAAAATAAAAACTAAACACTAAAAATATTTCAATGCTTTTGTGCGAATCCATATTCGCTTCCGTCAGAGTGTCCTCCTTTCTTTCCAAAGTCACTGTATTTGTTGAAGTGACCTTCATGGCCAGCTTTGTCAGCATGTCCCTGATCGTGATCGTAAGCCTGTCCCTTGTGAGAGTGGCCACTCTTTCCAAAGTTATCGTGGTGATGTGCAGAATCGTGATGTCCTCCTTTCTTATGCCCGCCGTGAGATGAGTGATGGTTGGCTCCGAATCCTGAATGTTTATTGAATTTTCCGCTTTTGTGGGCGTCATCATAAAAATCATGGTCTTTCTTGAATTCGTCCTTGTGATACACGTTGTGGAATCCTGTAGTTTTAGATCCTTTGGCGTGTCCTTTCTTCGCACCGTAGCTTCCTCCTTTGTATCCTTTAGCTGCTTCATGCTTTTGCCCATAATGATCAGCGCTATCAGAATGTCCTGATTTATGACCACTGACATCACCGTAATATCCTTTATGTCCATCCTTAAAATGCTTACCTTGCTCAGCTTTGTCAAAGTGGCTAGCAGACTTGTATCCTTTGTCTCCTTTTTCGCCATGAGCAGAGTGGCCGTCGCTACCATAAGATTTTCCACCGCCATGTTTGAATGCGGAACCATGGTGATGACCACCATGTCCTGCATTGGCATACCCGGAGTCTGCTGCGTAAGAACCGTCATCGCTAGATTTTCCAGCTCCTGCGCTTCCAAATCCAGTGGAGCCGTATCCTGCGTCAGCGTCAAATTCAGCGGCATAGTTGGGGTGTTCTGCGCTTTTACCAAAACTGTCTCCACTGTAATCAAAGTTTCCCGCGTATCCAGCGAAAGAAGCGTCACCGGAATCGTCATCATTGGATTCCGATGAGAATTTGCCACCATCTGATTCTTCATCTCCGCTTTCGTCATTTTCATCACTTTCGGCGGACGCTTTTTTTGGAGCTGCAGCTTGTTGGAGAACTTGACCGTAGCTGTTCTTTGGCAAAGAGCCAATATTGGCAGCTATATTAGAAGCTGGGGAGTATCCACTGTATGATGACGCAACAGGAGCGGTATAATATTTACCGGCTTGTTGAGCTGGAGCTTGGGGCTTGACAGCTGCTGATCCGTATGCACCGAGTCCTTGCGAATAAGGGGCGGGATTGGCCTGTTGAGCTCCAGTATTAGGGTAAGTATTTAAGTGCTTGTGTACAGCTCCAGCGCCAAGTTGTACATAGCTGGCTGGTCCATTGCTATCGCTGCGGAAAATGTAGCCTGTCGCTGATGGGAAGAGATCTGATCCCATCGTTCGGGACATGAACATCTTTTCTACTTTATGGTGGGACTCGCATGTTGCTACGGCTGCGATAGCTAAAACCAAAACTGTTGTTATAAACCTAGCCATATTTGGAATTGTTTATTACTCTACAACCTGATTGATACTGATAAGTTCTGCCGATTGTTGTCTATTTATATTCCATACGTCTCTGAATAAAATTGATCTCGTTTCGACGCCATTGACAAGCGGCTGGTTTCGCAACATGCAAACAGAATCGAGCATGATCTAGCGACATTGAGAAATTCCTTTGACAGTGTAAGATAAATTGAGAAATTTCCTTTCGCCGCTTATAATAATTCTAAGTACACAATAAATATATTTGTTATAATATTATTAATGGCCCTGCTGTTTGGAGGACAGCATGTAGATTTCGCGTCAATCGTTGCAATTTTTCATAAAAGCGAGAACCGTTAATTTTTCTAAATTTAGCAATTTTATACGAAAAAGACTGTCATTATATGATTAATAATAGATTCTCAAATAAAGGAAAAATATTACACAAACGTTACAAGAAAACAATTGCATCATATTTATTAATAGTAAAAGTACACATTTACTTTTAAAGATATGCGTCTCGAATTTTTGAATTACTTACCCATTTTGCAAAATAACGAATTTTAAAGTATATTACTTGAAGGTATTAAATAAAAGAAAATCCGTTATTAGATGCAGAGCATATTCATCGTTTGTTTAATAAATTCAGTGTTTGCAGAGATCCAATAGATTTTTAAAATTTAAAAAGGGGAATCGATTTTTAGAACCCTGTCGTTTGCACAGAAAATGTGTTATTATCTATTACTTAAACGGCTTCGTCTATTCTAGTTGAATAAACATACTATATCGCCTGCTGTGGCCCAGTTGGTTAAAGCTTGCTCTACCGAACACGCAGCTCTGGGTTCGATGCCCGGTAAGATCACAGTAAATTTGAGAATTATTCAATTCAAAGTTGTCATCGAAGACTGGGTGTTTGTGGTGTCAATTCACATTATTTCCTCTCCTCCCATCCTTCTGATCATTTGATAACTGGGTGTAGCAATAGCGATTAGTTAACCACTAATCCTGTTCTAGCATTATCCTTCTTTCCCTTCTACTCACTTTGAAACAAAAGTGAGGTTGAGCAACTGAGTAACAAACAGTTCTCGTAGAAAAAACTTCTGTTGAGATACCTCAATGGACGCATTTTTCTCTTATTTTTTTGCTATCATATGAAGTAATCATATTGAAAACATATTTTCAAAATAACGCTTTTCATTGGGGACAATACTGTAGTAGTCTACGTCGTGGCGTAGCACTGAAATGTGTGTTAAAGTTACAATAATTAATACTTTTTATAGATGATGCTAATTAATGTGAAAAAATTACATATCTCAATTCTCTAATGAAGAATATTAAATACTTATTTTGAGCTATTTAATTAAAATCCATACCATTGATAGATCGATTCAAATGGATTTAAATGCATTACAGCGGTGCTCCCCAACGTGAGGCGTGCTCTTCTCTGGGGGGGGGGGGGAATTGTAATGTTTTGGGGGACAATGCTCAAATCATTAATATTAATTGTTACATTTTGTTTGTTAAAACGCATTTTTGAAAAAAAAATCAAATTAGTACCTCGCATAAAAACTCCTTGAAATTAACATTAAGCACTAGGTTCGTACTATTCTTTCCAAGTTATACGAGACACATAATACACATAATTATTAAATTACGAAAGTTAAATTAAAAATAGTATTGACTGTAATATTTTTTTCCGATTTTTTTCGGTATTACCGACTTGGAGATTTTTGCTTCGTCAAAGTGAGGCATGGTACAAATAAAGTTGGGAAACACTGCATTACAATATAATATAATACCCTACAACTTATAATACGACACCAAAACTCAAATTGATAAATTTGTTACACCACTAATGAGGCAAAGAAGTGTGACAGGGGTTGATAAGTTCTCAATGAAAACTATCTACATTACAAATGCGTGGGGTCCGTGGGTGAGTGGTCAACGTAGTAAGTTTCGGCCGCGGAACTCACATTCTCAAATACCGGAACCAGGGGTGGACTGGAGGGGGGTCGCGGGGGCTCGCGCGAGCCCCTTGTTAAATTAAGATAAACATTTTTCTCAGATATTCTCAAATATGCAATATATTTAGATTAAGAAAGTTGTAATGTAAGTTTAGGATTTTTGACGTACATTTTTTTGGCTATTGATGTTGAATAAATTACGATATACTGTGTACTGTTGCAAAATATAAGTGTATAAAGTAGCATTCGATGGTTTTAATAATTATGATAAAAAATTCACACCTTCCACAGAATATCACGAATACCTATAAGATTTAGCGAGCCCCTTGTTACCGTATTGCCGTATTGGGCAGCCCATCGCTGACCAGAACGGAGAATTTCATATGCCAATTTATCGATGGAAATCCATTGATCTAGAAACAGAAATCTGTTAAAAAGCATGGTTGTTTGTAATGTCTTAAATTGTTAAATTCCCTCGCACCCATCTAATTTCTAAAATTTGGTGTAGCGAGAGCGGTTAGATATCCATTAGTCCCAGAGGTGTGCTGGAGGGGCTCGAGTGAGCCTCTTGCTAAATTTAATTTATACTGGCGAGCCTCAATTAAATTATTTAGAAATTAAATTATCTTTAAAACCTATATCTTTTTTTCTGTTTGACAACCACATAAATATTCAAGAATACGGAAGAATGGAAAGACTAGGAAGAGATTTTATCGACATTCGGTGTAGTGACGTTAAGAATTCATCGCTGACAGTTATAATTTCGTTGGAAAAAAGATATAGCAAGTGAAACACATTTACGAGGGGCAGATTTACTTTTTTTAACATCAATTATTCGTTACGTTTCGTATTACGTTAACGATTCTGCAACTAGGGATTTGTAATACCGGTATTACTATGGCATCAAATACCCGGTTAAATGCATTACTCGGTTCTCGGGTATTTTTTTAACTCAGGCTAAGGTTCCTCGTTAAATATCATAATATCATAATATTCATCCAATGCATAATATCATATAAAATATCAATCCAATTTATGCCGCCTGTGTGGTCGAGTGGTCAACGTCGTTGGCTACCGCTACGGAGGGCACGGGTTTGAATCCCAGTACGGGCAGTTTTATAAATTGATTTTTCAATCGATTTATGAATTTCTGTTCAAAGGCATGGATGTATGTGATGTCTTGAATTCCCCCCTGCCACCCATCCTATCCTATGAACGGGGCGTATGGAGAGCGATTAGCTAACCACTAGTCCTGTTCTAGCCACTAGCCCTTGAGCAATTGAGTAACAAGCAGTTCTCGTAAAAACACATATGTTGAGATAAACTTCATTAGGAGTCCATATGCTCCACATTAGGAGCGGACATGGTTAAAAAAAAAATCATCCAATGACAAAATATTTATTATACCGGGTATATGAATAATATATCCAAAAATATTCGATTACATTATTTTGCCTCGATAGTAATTCAAATTTTGATAAATACACAAATGTTTGAATATTTTGACAGATGCATAATAATTGTTAATATATGATTCGATCGAAATATTTATTAACACACATATCGTTCAAATAAACAAAGATTAACGATACTGATAGATATTTAAAACAAGACCATTATACACTTATGTTTTACTTCATCCGATGATTCACATAATTATTTTGTATGTACGTCCATTATAGTTTAAATATTTTTGATAATAGTTATATAAGTGAAGGTTTTTTTTCTCAAAATAATGTTTCAAAATTATCAAAGCATCCAGTGTTTCATATGAAAAAATGTTACCAACGTAAAATACTCGGTCACTTGCCGTTGAAGTATGAAGATTGAATAGAATATAGCAAGCAATTAAAAAATATATATATTAGCATTTGTTACAACTTCGACTGAGACTTTGTTTACCAGTAGATTCCAGATTCACTTTATCTCTAAATGGGTTTTGCAAAATAAAAATACATCCGCAGAATTTGCATCTTGAAAAGACATATATTATGGAGAAATAATAAATAAATAATTAAATATTATGTTGAAACTGAAATTGCTCAAATTTCGATTCTTTTTAAACCGTCTGGGTACACGGGTCGGAAACCTTAGGTATTACCGAAACTGGAATCCCGGTATTTATGGTGTTTTTCAATAACGACATACCGGTTTTCACAATCAAAAAAAACAGTATTCGGTAGTGAAAATATACCAAAATCGATTTTTCAGTGCAAAGAAATTATCACAATGTTCGCGATGAATTGTCTACTAAAAGTTGTATCAATATCGACCGATTCCAGAATTGATTATTTTTCCAATGATGTGAGATTTTAAGAAACGGTACGTAATTTGTAAAAATCCCCCGTTTAAGATTATGAAATATTTTTAATGATGTTACTTTGTATGAAATATCGCAATACCGATTTTGATTGACTCGCCCGGTATTCTGATCATGATTGTTTATTTATAAGTATTAATATAAATTATATTGTAAAAAACATCATTTTAATTATCATCATTAATTTACTTAAAATCTGGTTTTATTATTGATTGCAAAGTGGTAATATTTAATAGTAAGATGTCCTAAGCATTTTAATTCTAGAATCTAGATAATTATTTAATTGTATTAGTTATTTATATGACCAATTGCTTGTGGTCGAGTGGTCAACATCGTTGGCTACCGCTACGGAGGGCACGGGTTCGAATCCCGGTACGGGCAGTTTTATAAATTGATTTTTCAATCGATTTATGAATTTCTGTTCAAAGGCATGGATGTATGTGATGTCTTGAATTCCCCCCTCCTACCCATCCTATCCTATGAACGGGGCGTATAGAGAGCGATTAGCTAAACACTAGTCCTGTCCTAGCCTTTTCCTTCTATTCCTACTCTCTTTGGAAAAAGAGAGGTTGAGCAACTGAGTAACAAGCAGTTCTCGTAGAAACATTTCTGTTGAGATAAACTCCATTAGGAGTCCATATGCTCCATATTGGGAGCGGACATGGAAAAAAAAAATTGCTTATTATTCATTACTATTATTCATACTAACATAATTAGTAAAAACACAATATTCCTTTGTACTTCATTCCACTTTATTTAATATGTCAGGACCGGTTTCGCTCATTACGAGCATCGTCAACTGACGTACTAATATAATGCCTTTCCACCAAGTATTGACAGTGAACACCCTAAAAGTGATAATAACATAATTTTGTATAATAACCCTGTATCGATTTATAGCTTTATTAGTTGATAATGATCGCGATAAAAAATATGGAATTACCTAGTACAAAATAGTGTTTTTTAAATGTTGATGCAGTGCCTTTCCACCAAGAATTAAACAGTGAACGCCTTGTGATTTCAAATTACAATATTTCATTGGACGGGCGGACATACGATTTTTTTTATCCTTTCCCATTCTCAATATAGAGCATATGTAATACTAAAAGAGCATTTTATCGCGAGATTTTGTTAGTGTGAATTAATTGTAAGTCAGTCGCTCAACTTCTCTATCGATAAAGTGTATGGATAGAAATATGTGACTAGGAATGGTAAGCTCTTGAGCGCGTAACCGAGTAAAACGAAAGCTTATTCAGCTTAGATAATAAACTTAGATATTGTATATGGTTCCCGGTAAATTGCTCGAATGGAAATTGCTCGAATAACAAGATAATCAATTTGTTTCCGTTTGTTCTGTCCGTTTGTTCCGTCTTAGCCCTAGTCTTTTATGTGTACAGGAAATACATAGAAACAGTTTGAGTAACTAATTAATAAGCAGTTCTCGTAGAAACACTTCTGTTGAGATAAACTCCATTAAAAGATCATATGTTTCGCATTTGGAGCGAACACGGTTAAAATAAATACTTACGAAAATTATTTTTATATTTCACTCTCTAAACAAGTGTCGCACAAGATAAAAATGAAATTCGTAGAAAAAGTTGTGAAAAATCGTTTAAATAACCAAGCAATTCGAATAATTTGTAATTCGAGCAATTTCCATTCGAGCAACTTACCGGCTCCCATTGTATATATATGCATTGTTCCTATATTATGGAGAAACGCATATAAAGTCTTTTTATCAAATTATTTTGATGTTGAACTTTGAGAAAATTTTCTCTACGATATTTTTTAAATTCTAAAATGGATATATGCAGATATCGAGTGTGTTTTCGTTCGGACATTCAGTAATATGTTCACTAAAGTATTAAACTAGAGAGATATTATGTAGTACATATTATCTGACGGCATAAAATTTTTACTTAGAATTATTAAAATAAATATTTCCCTCTTAAAATACTTTGTCTTATTGTTAATTAAGTTTCCCTACACCGCGCAGCCTATATTATTTTTTTATAATATTATCACTGTTAACAAAAACGTTTATTTACTTAATTTATTTAAAATGTCTTGTCAAAATCACATAATTTGTAAAATATTCCAGGCTTGTGAGAAAGCGGTAGATATAGCTATCTAATATTCCTAAAATTGTATTTATTTAAACATCGATTGGTTAAAGTATTATTAAAAAAATAATACAATATTATTTATTTCGTATATCATTTTTTTATTATTATTTAACCACTATATTGCATTTTCTATCGCATTGATATTTTGCAATTTTATGAATGCATATGGCTTTTTACGTTGTGTTGGATTTCGAACAAAGTTTCTGCACATTTTACACGCATAGCAATGAAATAAATGCGGTGACGGCATATTCGTGAAAGACCTTCAATTATTTCCGTTTTAAAGTATCAGCAGGCTTGGATCTAGACATTTTAGCACCCCAAACAAATCTTGTTGGTATTAATACATTTTGAATAAATTATACTTTGAACTCAATATTATTGTGTTGATTCTAACTAATATTGATTCTATACAGTACGTTTTTCCCATGTAACGCGATAGAACGGCGTTCCGGAACTTTTTGGTTGACATTTTGAATGTTTCAGACCAACAGTCGCAATTTTTTATTTCAATTAACTTTAAAAACTTTTGAAGTGAGAGCGATTAGTTAATTACTAGTCCTGTACTAGTCTTGTCCTAGCCTACCCTATGCTTCTAACCGTACCCTTTCCAAAAAAAGACAGGTTAAGCTGCTGTGTATCAAGCAGTTTTCGTAAAAAAACATCTTTTGAAATACTTCTATTAGGAACCCATTGGAAACGGAAATAGATTAAAAAAAAAGCTGGACAAGATATGGGTTCCGGCACTTTTTTTTTTTAAAAAAAAGCACTAATTCTATTAATCTAGACGTCCAACATACAAATCTTGAAATCTTAAACAATACATAAATGGGAGTAGGGACACATTATAGTAATTAGCCACAATAATATAATTTAATATGCAAATGGTTAACACTTCCCCTACGGTGCTAAAAAGTACGTTGCCGGTCCTTTTGGAACCAAGTTTAAAACATGTTTCTTAAAAATATACGTTCTGTGTTTTTACCGTCCATCAATGGGCGGTAAGTGTTAAAACATGTTTTTACACTTGGTTTTTTAAGGGCCAGCAACATACCGGAAGTATTTTTTAGCACCGTAGGGGAAGTGTTAAAATAATTTAACAAATACACACAATCAAACCTGAATTATTGTGAAAATAGTAACTTTGTATTTGAATGGTTCAAATTTAGTCGACATCTTAAATTAAAATAATCAATGCTTAGTAATTAATGACTGTACTTAAGTTAATTTAGTTGTAAGAAAAAGTTTTATCGGAAGTGTAACATTTTTTTACATTTTATCGCTTTCAGTGTCGGTTTTTAAAATAAATTTGTCCAATGAAATTATGTGAAATAGCAAAAGTAACAACTAGATCTTAAATAAACTCCACACTAAGTACCATTAAAAATAATTCATAACATTTTCTTTCGTACTTTATTTACCTGCCAATGACAATTTTTATACAATGTTTACAATTTACACACACACGTGTATATAATATATATATATATCGATCAATTAGTTCATTAGTCAAATATATTTGAATAATCGTAATTGTAGTTAAATACGGAATAATACATAGGTTCCCAACCTATTCGGGTGGCGACCCCTTTTTATAAAAGCCATATGACCCGCGGCCCCGATGCAATTGAATAAGGCATTTTTTTTCAATAAGGTAATTTTGGTTGACTGTAGTTTTAGTTTTGTTGTTCAAATCTAAAATCGAAAAAATTTGGCGTCCTATAGGTTGGAAACCCGTGGAATAATGTATAAAAAATATAATAATTCAATATATTCACTTTGACCAAAAAATTATACGCAAGCGTTTTTTAAAAAAACTGTAATAAACCCATTATATATTCGCTAGTCGAAAAAAAATGGGGGGAGTGTCAACATTTTCTTTACTGTGGCCTTATGTTGAATCAGATAAATGAATGTGGCATTTAAAAATGAAAAGGTTCCTCACCCTTAGGTTAGAATATATTACCATAGACCAATATCAATTTTACGTCATAGATAATATTCTGACGTTTACGTATTTATGTTGTTTCGTTGATAGAATTCTGCATATTTTTTTAAAAATAAATTCTCAGTAAGTTATTATATCGCTGTATAGTAATCAATATAGTACAACAGTCATCATGAGTGAATATAGTAAAGGCGAAAGCAGAGGTCAATATTTGGCGATGGCAAAATCTAAGTCAGCTGTAATTGCGGTAAGCTTTTATATTTCGACATTCAATACTTTTATCACCGCCTTCGAGATTTGTTTTTTTAGTTTTCTTAGCTTATTATAATTATTAATACTGTCTCCAAATTTAATAAACTAACCAATATTTTTCCTATTTGAATTTCAGGTTGATACAAAGGTTAAAAAAATTAAAAATCCGTGTAGTGACACTATAATAAGTGAACATAATTTGTTGTCTCCAACTTACTGCCATCCAACCGAATTATGTGAAACTGTTTTCTGCGAAGAGAGTCACGATCAAAAAATTGTTCAACTTAAAAATACTAAACATTTGAATCCAATTCTTGATTACGATGCTAATATTGAAGATATCGACTATGATTCTTCTGATGGTAAAAAAAACCCAATGTCAATATCGCGATCAGTGAGTCTTAAAAATGATTTGTCTCCGCATCATCTAAGAGGCTCAAATGACACTTCTAAAATATGTGTCCAATCAACAGAACTTTCTTGTCAAATGATTCAAGCTGGTAGAATAACCTCGCACATTGATTCAGTTGATAATTATCAGAACACTGATTTTATTCTGTCCGATTTTCAACAAGGAGCTGAAGAAAATGTTCTTACACAAATGCCATTAGACCTCACTGTTTCTGACATTCCAATTATTAATAGGTCTGCTGACACCGAGAACACTAATATCAATATTGAGTCAGCAGTTGATTCTAGAAAAAGACCAAGACATCCTGAACAGTGGGAAAAAAATAAAAACAAATTAAAAAGGAATTCAGGGAAAAGTTACAAGACCGTTGGTGGAAATGTTGTTGCGAGTCGGTGCATAAAGCCCCCCTGTGGAGAAAACTGCCGTTTAAAGTGTTCGCAAAGAATTGCTGAAGATGTTAGGGTGAAAATTTTTGAAGATTTTTGGAAAATTGGTGATTTGACAAGGCAGCGAGTTTTTATTAACAAGTGTTTGTCTTTGGTGAAACCTAAATATACAATGCACAAAGAGGACAGTAAACGCTCTTTCAATAATGCCTATAGTTTTCATGTTAATGGGGAACAAACTCGTATCTGCAAAAAGTACTTCCAGTCAACTTTGGACATAGGCAATTGCTTTCTTAGTACTGCCATAAAAAAAATGAATACTGACGGGATAGTTGAAGAAGAAAAACGAGGCAAACATGAGAAAAGAGGAAGGGCAATAGATGAAAGTATAAAAAATGGTATAAAAGATCATATCAACTCTTATTCTAAAGTAGCTGCACAATATTGTCTAGCAAAAACTTCTAAAATGTACCTAGAAGGCGACCTTAATTTATGTCTTATGTATAGACAGTACAAAGAATTATGTACAATGATAAATTCTGTACCAGCAAAACAAAGTATGTATGAACATATTTTTCGTAGTGAATTCAATCTTTCGTTTTTTCAACCAAAGAAAGATCTATGTGCCCTTTGTTTGACCTACAAAGCTTCTTCAGGAACTGAAAAGGAAAGCCTAGAAAATGAATTCAAAACTCACGTCAGGGAGATAGAGTTAAGCAGAAAAGAAAAAGAAATTGACTAACCCTTCGCCGAGGAAAGTACAGAGAATATTGTATCCTGCAATGATATGCAGGGAATTCTCCAAACGCCCACAAGGGAATAATTCTTGTTTCCTTCTATAAAGAATAATGGAATGTGTACAAGATTATTTTCAAAAGAGGGTTCTGTAACCTTTGTGATTGATTGGGTGATAAAGGTTGCGATGAAGTTTGCACTTTTATTTACACTTTTATGAAGAACCATAGCTTTGGCAGACATTATTTTTACACTGATACTGCGTTCCTTTAGAATAAAGACAAATTTATATTGTGTTCAAGTGTAAAATCTATCACACCTTGTAGTGGCACTCGCCCAAAATGTAGGTAGTGCCACTGTTGAATTAGAGAACTAGAGGATTCTCAAGAATGAATTCATCAATTTACCCTCTTAGTGGCGTAGTGTTGAACAGTCTATAAAAAAAAGAGCTCCTTATTATGTCAAAAAACAAGATTATAAAGGCATTGCTATTGAAAAATGAATACACATATGGGAAAGAATTTCTCAACGGACATAAAGGGAGCTCGGGTAATTAAAAATAATTTAAATAAAATTCGAATTGCTCAAAATAACCCATCTTTACTTAAATTTCATAACAGGATGATGTTTATTTCAAGATTCTGAGAAAAAACGCAAGCGAGATCACGTGACTTTGATTTAAAGCTAAAATTGCAGGGGCAAAAAAAAAGATTTTCTGTCATGCTTTTCTTATCTAATCCCTGGTGTTCATACTATGAAAATTTTAAAACCTACACAGAAGAAAATCTTTCTTGCTTGACTGCCGTTGATGATAAGGATGACAGTTAGTAAATTATTATTTTTTATATAAAATGTTTTTAAATTCCTTATCCCTACTATCTTTGAAGAAGACAACTCGAGCAACTGTATAACTCGCAGTTCTCGCAGAAAACTTCCGTCACGACAAAATCGGTTAGAAGTTTATTTCTTCTACATTGGGAGCGGAAAAGGCTTAAAAAAATCACTTATAATGTACCGAAGCCCTAATTCAATTAATATATCCTAAATTATATTAATTTAAACCACAAATGTCTGGTTCATTACTGGTACAAATCGAAATCATTGAAACAACTCTATTGTTTTCAGTCTGCCTGGTTCATAACTACACTTTTATTTCAAAATTTTCATATTTTAATCTCTAAACACCTGTCGATAAAGTGTTTAATACTTGGGCACAAATGAATAATACTTGATTTATAGTGATTATTTTAGTATTGCTTTTCTCTTTACCACAAAACAGGTTACTTGGAGATGCTTGGCCAATGAACTGGAAAATTGATATATATGTAATATGCCTACATGGATTGCAACTGTGTGGCTAAGCGGCCTATGGATTTCTCAAACAATGCTGATGATGCTATATACATATTATAATACCTACTAGAAGGGGTCTGAAGCGAAACTAGATAATTTCGAAGGTCGGCAACCCCCTTCAAATTATACAATTGGTTAAACTTATGAGAGTATACAGTAAAATAATTTAAATTTGGATTGAGCTCAATTAAAAGTTTATATGATTCAAATAAAAAATGCGGTACTAAATATACATAATAAAACTGTTCCTTAACTTAATTAAATTGCCATACATTTTTCTCATTTATATTATCTGAACATATGCTATCGCATTATCTGTCTCGATATCACAGTTTATATCTAACTCCTTTTTTTCTCAGTAAGGTAGAGCTCTGAGCACCAAAATAAAATGGTTGTCATATTTTTCATCCATTCAATGGCAGATAAAATGTGAAAAACTTATGACTTAAAAACATTTTTTTAAGTCGTAAGTTTTATCTTTCATTTATATGAGCAATAGTCAACCGATGTTGTTCAAATAGTCTGATTACTGTAAAAAATAGATTCAAATTTGAGATAATTTTTTATCGTATTTAATTTGATTCAAAAAAATTATCAACTGATAAATTGGACACTTTTTTTGAGCGCCCATGAGTCAGCGGCCGGAGCTTTTTAGATTTACTGGTTTGAATAAAACAATGGTAAGTGATCCATAACAGGATCCCAAAAACCCGAATTCTGAAAAAATTGTGAAACTCAAAATCCCGGGATCAAAAAAAGAATGCGTGATTGGATGCCCTATTGACAACCACTGGTGTCATATAGTGATTGGCCCGAATGTCACAAAATATTAGCTTCAAAACAAAACAATTCATTAATCTTTTAATAAATGTATTAAAGCTGGACTCGTTATGTTATTCATTGAAACCGAAAAAACGAGATTCGAGTAGCTCTCAAAGTGTTCATCGAATAAAAAATGATTACAAAACAATATATAATAGAAATATCAACTTTCCGCTGTCTCTTAGCTACCGCTGGGTTAAATATGTCTTAGTCTAGCAGTTGCCAACCTTTTAGATGTAAGCGGACCACTAAATCCGAAAAAAATTAATTCCTCGTAATATCACCACTATGTTTTCCATAAAAATAGCATGCTATTTATGTACTAAATTTGTTTTTGCGCTCTAAGCTATCCGGAAAGAAGTCGAATCATTAATGTTAAATATAATAAATTATTAATAATAAACTGATTAATCCAATACATCTCTGTATAGAGGTTTATGAAGGACTAATTTCAAAGTGTGACATTTTTGTTGTTGCTGCCTGTTTGACATAAGCTTAAAAAAACCTGCAAATCTTCTTCGGCTAACTGCATTTGCCAAAGGAATATCTTACTTTTATTTAAATGCCAAACAGCCAAGTTAGTACACCTTGACTACCAACACACCCCAGGGAAAAGAAAATGATGATTATGCTGCGATTCAATTTCTTCAAATAGTGCTTCAAATAATTGATAATTAAACTACATGGTGAATTGCATTTATAATTTTAATTACTTCAGCAAATATTTTGTGCAGCTCTGGAGATAATCTTTTCATCGCAAGTTACTCATGATATTTTATACAATGGGTAATCAAGACGTCTGGGTGTCTGACGTTTTTCACTTTTGAAACAATTTCTGAATGATGAATTGACTGGTTGTTGGAAGTTGATTGGTAGTGGTTGGAAGTTGGCGGTCGCTGTTCTAGTGGATTGATTCACACATAAAATATTACTTTGTTTAAAGGATGAGTGGCTGTCGGCAAAAAAAATATTGTTTACAAATTCTACAAATTCAAATTAAATCTCATATCCCATTAGGAGTGGAATTGGATAGCTTGTAATAATAAGTAACTCATTAAAAATTATCAAGTTTATCTGGTCCAACCCTGAATGATCACATAACAGTTTTGTAGAAAATCCGTGTTCAATAGAGCTTGACAATGTTCAAAGGTTATTTTTTTATTTTTGCACGCCTGAAGTCAGATTAGTCACTTTGTTTGAATAAAATGCATTCTTATACGCTTTCCACAATTATATCTACATGGACAGCCACAATTAAAATTTACAAGGTACACCATTAGTAGCGGATTAAGCCTTTAGGAGGCGCCAGGCGAATAAAATTTGGAGACATTGTTTTTTTGGGTATAATAAAAGTGTTATAATATCTCATGTAAAGTAAAAATAAAAATTTAAAATTAAATTAAATAAAAAAAGCCTTTTTGAGTCCTATGCGATTCGAAGGCTCCACCAAATTTCTACTGTACTGATTAAGATAGCAATTGAGTTTTTCCTAAAATATCTTTAATGCCTTAAACACAGAATAAACCATTTATGATGTAAGTGAAAATGTAAAAATACGACAACAAATATTTACTTCCTGAATTACTTAATTTCATACGATGGTCTATGTTGCACCGGTGATGGATTTACTGTGTAATGCAGCCATACACATCCATAGGCCCAAGTTTTCAAATATCTGGTAGTTTTAAAACTTTTGGTTGCAATCAGTCAGTCTGCAAGCTGGCACATGTGACTAAAATAGTAACAAGGTTTTTCAACATCGAAAATCACCATAAGGTGTTCCCTAGCAATTCTTAATGGAAAGACATTATATTAAATTAAATTCTTTTTGTACTAATTCCGATCAATTGTAATTTATCATTTGGCAATGCTCACAACGAGCAAAGCCAATTTGATCTATTATAAATAATTCTGGAATTGGTACAAAAAGTGTTTCCATAAATAATTAATGGTGAACACCTTAAGGCAGTGGCTTCCAACCTTTATGTTACTACGCCTCCCTTTGAAGAAAAAATATCTCTGTGCCTCCCCATCCTTTGTTTCATATACATAGTAATAAAGACATGTTTTAAAGGGTAAATAAATATTTTGGACTGTTTGCGCCTCCTTTTGCAATATTCTACGCCTCCCAGGTTGGAAATTGCTGCCTTAAGGTGATCATAAATTACATTAATTTTTGAGTCAAATGATTTTTTTGGATGTATCAATTTTTTTGTATATGTATTTTTATTTATCTTTTTGTTTTTTTATTGTTAATATATACAGTACTAAATGTGGTATATTTATGGTTTACATGTTCCAACCCACGCAACATCAATATGAGGCCCAAAGGCAAAAAAGGTTAAGTATGGTTGATATAATAAGTGCCACCCAATAGCGTAGCAGGGGCGGAGCGTCCCAGGCGGCACATTTTTGGGGGCGGCATTTTCAAAGACAAATACAATATTTTTCGAAAAATTATATTTATACATTTAAAAAACTTGACCCACCTATGGTAAAAACCAGTGGCGGATCCACGTACTGGGCTAGGTGGGCTTAGCCCGACCTGCATTTTTACCCAAAATATGTAGTAAAAAAAACTTAAGATGAGTGAATAAAAATGAACAGCAATTCAGCCGCTAAACAAAATAAATACATTTCTAAACGTAACTAACCTTTCCCAAATTTATACAATATATTTGTTTTAAGCCGAGCCGGCATAAAAAAAAGCAATGGCATAGATAATATACTAGAAGCAAAGGCTCTATACGTACTTCATACAGAACAGGCAACGTGACGCCAGTCTGGCAACACCTGGCTCTGACTATTTTCAAATTAGTCCGAGCTAAAACGAATGCTTTTTTGCAAAACTCTGTTTACACTGGGGCACGATTAGAAAACGTATTTATTTTATAATCATTGGCCATAGAAACGTCATCTAATCGTACACGATTGCGCCTTGGTATACAGCCTGCAGTCAATACGTCACACGGGCTTATTCAAATTAGCCCCCCATACATAAAAAATCACACTCAATCTCTGTTCGTTAATAAGTAAACGTCAGAGTTTGTTGTATTCAGAGACAAATTGTATTGTATGAAACAATACACGGTAGTTTACTTCATTTGAGGTTATTTTTTTTACTATTCTATTATTTCATACTTACATTAGCTTTGATTTTATTAAATAATAATTTATGCTTTGCAGTAGTGTCGTAATATTTGTCAATTTGCTTGTAGATTAATATATAATATACAGTGGAAACATGCACAATTTCGTAAATGGTATACAATGCTAAACTTTTCTCTAGCCCACCCAAGATTTTAGGTCACGAACCGCCACTGGTAAAAACTTCTACTTCATAGATAAAAAAATAGTAGAAGTGAAAACAAAATTAGAGAAAATATTGGGGGCGGCAAGACCCCACCCCTTCTTACACCACTGGTGCCACCCCGTGTCAATCACTCTCAAATAATTATTTGGTCAGTTTTTTATTCGACAAACGGTCAGTAAATATTAAAGAAATAATCAGTTATTAATAAATAAAACGGTCAGTTAAAAATTATAAAAGGTCATTTAAAAATATAAATTATCAGTAAAAAAATATGTTTTGGTCGGGATTTAATTAGACAATGGTAATTATTTTATTGTAAAAATATCAGTAGATATTTATAAATTGTCAGTGGTTAGAAGTGGTAAGACGATTTGGTTTATTTGGTGGCTTTTCTTAAAAGGATGTTCGTTTATAAAAAGTGAATTGTAAAGCTTTTGCACTCTTTTATAATTTTATAAACAAAAAGTATTTGTATTTGTAAGTAAAAAATATTAAACTGATAGATGTCGATAAATTTCGTTACTTATAATAAATTCAATAAGAGTTTTTAAGTGTTTGGCTTTTTGGAGTTATTTTTGAAAAGAGAGAATTTTCGATTATTATACGCAAAATAAAATATACTTTTAGCCATAATAGTCAATAAACAAATTCCTTTTTTTTGTTTTTGTTGAAAATGTATTTTTGATAATAGCGACATATATATTGATGCACCAGTTCAAGACTGGAACATGTCCAAAAAGCAACTTTTTAGTTATTAACATTGGATTCGCCATGCCAAGATCTATCAATGAAAATAATGCCTTTTTTTTGCCTTAATTCATAAGCTTTGGCACTGTCTTACACAGTGAATGTTTGGTTAAATGAAAATCAGAATCTTAACACGCTACAGTAGTGTTTCTCAACCTTTTTGGGCCCGTGGCCTTTTTTTGTGTCTTTATTTTTCTGTGGCCCCCATACCATTGTTTTCCAATTTTAAAAACCCAAGAATTTTCGGATATCTCAAAACTTCCAGCGTGGGACTTTTTTTTTCTTCCAAGAATTTACAGATTTGCCCAAATAAACAGCGTGGGACTTTGTTTTTTAGCTCATCTAAGAATTTCGGAAAATTTTCCCATGGCCGCCCTAAACTGTACTGTGGCTCCACATAGTGCATTATATTTTTGATATATGGTTTTTTTCAATGTTATAATACTAAAGATGCTCAAATATTATTTTTTTGAAAAATGCATGAAAATAAAAAACATTACTTTTTTTCGCACATACTTTGCAAAATTGCACTATAATCAAAGGGCTAATATTGCAACAGGTGATGATCTATTTTCATTTTCACTATTTCTAGTAAATGATTTTATTCTTTCCATTGTAGAAAATGATTTTTCTACTGAAGCACTTGCTAGTATGGAAAAGAATAATTTTATTAATAAATTGACTACTTTTTTAAAATATCTTTGGTCTATTTCTAATAATCACACTATAAACACATTGGTTACAGGGCGAATACGCCACAAGTACTTGATAAAAGCCCGGTCTTCTTTAAATCATCATAACCTTTACCCTAAGTAGTGGGAAATAATTGTTCAAAATTTGTGAATAACTATACCTATCCTTTCTTTATTATAGTATAAGAAAAAAATATATATTATCCTTTTTTTCATTATCACTTTGAGTTCTATTGCAACGTGTTTTACGATATCGGAACTTTTGTTTAAAACACTCACTTTAATGTGTGAAAACAACGTATTTACGTTTCGGCAGATATTACTGTTGAAATTTGCTGTGCAAATAGAGGTTGGTCCTGTGAAAAAGTTATAAATATGGTCATTAATAATAAATAAGTAGGATAACATCGACGAATCTGCCGAAACAACTGATTTTATACTCCATCAATTGCGCCAACAGGTTTTGGCATGGATTGTAAAATTAATAGCTCTCATTTTTAAATGAAAATAAGTTAAATAACTCACTGAGTAATCTCACACATACTAAGGGATTAATTTTTAATCAGTCAACAGCATGTAATTTAAAAAGAGCATTGCAGTAGTCATTGAAATTATTAAACCTATAATACAGGCAGTGGCGGCCGGTCAATGTGGCATTGGATCAATGCACCCCTTGTATATGCAGGGGCGGTTATATTTCATGAAATAATATTCAAACATAACATTTATACCATTCCTTCATTTGCCAGCTGTCAAAATAAAACTAGCCATTTATCTAAATTACTGATTATTTTTTTTAAATACCAACCGCTTCACATATTTAACTATTTTTTTATTTTATAATTGACCACATTCATACTGATACAGTGGATACGGATAGTTTATAATATTAACTGACCATTTTGATATACTACTGACAATTCATTTAATTTGCTGACCACACTGCGAATTAAATATAGACCCATTAAATACAGGCCTATAAATTAGGATTTAAAAAAACCGCCAGATTGCTTATCGTTCTTTGTGTTTATTTTTTTGATATTTTTATTTGTTTGGTAGGATAAATATACTCTTCAAGAGAAGTTTACCACTCAATTAGAAAAAAAATACCATAATTTTCACCCTATACTCACTTTTCAGATTCACATAGGATTTAAGTACTATTGTGTTTAAATTTGATAGGTATCACATAGTATATGTTATTGAATTTTGGTTTTTGTATTTACCCATTATTTTTAAACGATATAAAATGTAGAACGTTAAGAAAAAATCTACTCACCGAACTATATTCATAACTCATTATTGAGAGATACGTAACAATTTTTTTTTTCATTTTTTAGTAGGATTGACTATCGCCACCTCTAATGTTTATACTATGGGTCAATACGTTGGCTCCCTGTTGGCCCATATTTAGACTTCAGTGTTGGTAAAACTGACCAGTACGTAACTTTTTTTTATTACAGCAGATTAAAAATGGCTGCTGCCGTCAGGTTCCTCACCCGCGCTAAAGGTAATTTATTTCCATAATTATGTAATCATTCTTATCACAATCATACGGAGAGCATGTGTATTAATGTTTGGTTGCGGCGAAGCTAAGTCATCAACCACTCTTCAAGTTCGAAATATTTTTTGAAAATATTTTATCCTCTTACTTTCATCTTATCTGAAGGATTGTCAAACATTATGCAGCTTATAACAAAACTACTGTGACATCTTGTTGTATATCTTCTCCAAACATCGAATTGCGAACAGTTATATTGTGTTATCTATTCACTGTTCATTTTTTTTTTAAATTTGTCTGGGTCACGGTCTTCGGCCAATTTCATACAGGTTATTATTAACCCCAATGTTACAGATGTATTGCATTGTATTACAAGTTTTTTTTTTTATTGTCGTTCGAAATTGTATTTATATCCGAGTCTGATCGATTTCGGTTGTATAGATCACATCCTTCTTTCCAGACATTCTTATCTTGCCTTGACATCAACTAAGTGTTCTATCCCGAATGTACAAAGTTCAATCAATTAAAAAAAAAATGTCAATTGAAAGAGTTCTAATTTCTGATGTGTAAACTTTGTTATCAAAATAACATGTTGACGTAAACACTCGTAAATTATACATTTAATTTTAATGAATCATGCTTAAGATAACTGTCAAAAGTGTAAAATAAGTGAGAATTTTGTTAAAGTTAATTTACATGCTGTCTGTACCTTCAGACAAATGCAGAAACATAACTTCATAAAGCGTTTATATATATGGTATTAAAATATGAATCGCTTAATTTAATAAATGTTTAATTTAGTATGTTAAACTTCGGACATTGTTTTAATTTTGAACTCCTACCAACCCAGCTGCAAAATGTGTTGTTTTCATTCAATGTCAGTCAATTACATCTGATTGAGTAGACTATTTACGGCCTTATTGAAGTAGGGTTATAGAATCTGATGTAATTATATAGAATATCTCTTAACCCTTGAGGTATGAGTTAATTTTTACTAATTTTTTTTATGTATATTTTGATAATTCGTACTATTGCTATACACCAAAATTAAAAAAACATTTTTATTTGATACAGATCAATCTACGAAGAATATTTATTATTATTTCAAGAAGTTTTATATATTTATTTTTAAAATTATAAAACATAGTTAAGTGTAAGGTAAACTAATTTATTATTACTTTTAAATATTTTTCTAGAAGATATAACTTCGAAATTGGGCCTAGATCTTTTTTTGATCTCATCTGTTTGCATGTGACGCTCTACTGACGTCAATTCCAGGAAGGGAATAAACCCGAAATGGGATTTTACACTCAATATTATATGGTTACCGATTTGTTTACAAATATCAACCTTTTTAAAAAATTCTTTCGTTTATTTGCCACAAATAATAAAAATAATGAGACTGTCAAATATCACTGATAAATGTGTCTAGTATCCGTATCTGAGGAAATGAAGAGTGCCATAAATCAGATATAATTTTTTTTATCCATATTTAAAGAAATAATGACAATTATTGAATTGTGTGCGAAAACACGCGAGAATGTCACTTGACACTACACAATATTTGTACGCACATAGTAGAGGTCTGCACGGACCGAAATTTTACAAAATTACCCGGTCCGAGCCCGAATAACTCAGGCCCTACCCGGCCCGGGCCCGAGTCTAATACCACACTTATTACCCGAACCCGACCCGAAGCCCAGATTTATACTCCTCCGCCCGAAAAAACCCCAATGTTAACAAATTTACAACAATTTACGATTCACTATGGAACTGGTAATAATTAAAATGATCATGGCTGACTTATGACGCGGACGTAGTCTGAAATATTTTTCTGAAGAAATAAATTTCTTACCCGGGCCTGGCCCGAGCCCGTATCTCAAATGCGCTTACCCGCCCGACCCCGGGCCATTATTCTTATATTTGTTTAAGTTTGAAATTCCTGCTCTCGCAAAAATCTAATATTAAATTACGTTCATATGCAGACACACAATAAATATGAAACATATTTGAAAAAAATATATATTGCAAGGGGCGTGGCACACCAACATTTTGTGCTTTTGCTGTACTTTTTTGTTTTTGGCTGCCATAGAAAACAGTATGTCTTTACCTAGCACACCGGCTCTAATTTGCAATTATTAATTTAATTAGTTATTGACGAGATAACTCGTCTTTGGCGTGTTGAGCATGAAACATTTGACGAGATATCTCGTCTGTGGCAGCCATCAAGTTAAAAAACATCACTTTCAATGATAATGCTTTTATCTGGAGTCTTTTCAAACTTGACATTTTATACTATCATAAGAAGATACAAAACATTCAATATCATAGTAATACTTATTTGAATAATATAGAATTATTTGAGTTGACTGTCGGATACTAGCACTCCGTTCTAGGTGTGCATTTTATATAATATTTGTTTATAACAATGACTCAAAATAGTGGATTTTGATGATTCAAGCAGTAATTTAGTAACTGAATCGGTTGTATTTTTTCGACGCCTAACCTGTGAATAAGCATTATCACAATGATTATGGAAACATAAATTCCTTACGGATACTGTTTAGCTAACCATATTTATAATATATCACTATCTAATTCATTTTATTATACTATTACAGATGGCCTTTGCCTCACAAATGTGCGGTTTAGCTCGCAGTACAATCAGACTCGGAAGAATCTTAAGTTGACATCCAATACAAAAGTGATATGTCAGGTGAGAATTCTGTTATATTAAAAATAGTATTTCAAAAGTCTGTTGAACGTTTTTAATGATTTTAACTGTGAAATAATTTAGATTGATGTCTGTTTCGTTGAAATTGTCAGGGATTCACTGGAAAGCAGGCTACTTTCCACATGAAGCAGGCCATTGAATACGGCACTAAAGTGGTCGGAGGAGTATCTCCCGGAAAGGGTGGCAAGACCCACTTGGAACTGCCCGTCTTCAATAGCGTTGCCGATGCTCGTAACGCCACTGGAGCGGACGCTTCCGTCATCTATGTCCCCCCGCCTGCGGCAGCCAACGCCATTATCGAAGCTATCGATGCTCAGATGCCCCTGATCGTTTGCATCACTGAAGGAATTCCACAGCATGTATGTTTATTTCATTATTTATTCAATCTTTAACTCTTGTTAGTATATTTGTTGCAATACTTGCAAACGATATGAATAACATTAATTGAGAGTAAATCGCCCATGACAATATTAAATGTTTTAGTGAAATTTTCTGATCAGCAAACAGATTCCATCGTATTAGCTAAAACCAGCCTGCTGTTAACCTTTAGAGGAGTATGGACGTACATGTACGTCGGTGCCATTTTTCTGTAAATGAGTATAAAAGTAGTTTAAACTCAACACAGGAGTGTCTGTCTGTAATCATACATATGCTCTAAGTATGAATTATATATATTCAATGGGAAAAAGTCACAAAATTGTCATGTTAAGAAAAGGCAGTAAATTAAAGTAAGGTCTGTATAAATCTATTCACTCCTTTAAAGGTTAAGAAGGATTATAATGACTGAAAGAAATGTGTCATGTTCATCTACTCCCATTTTTTGTGAAAGACGCTCTTAAACAATGTTTTCAATCAGGGTGTTCACTGTCAATACTTGTTGGAAAGGCATAATGCTTGTCATGAGCGAAATCAGTCCTGATCTTTTTAAATAACAGTGGAATTAGTTTAAATGTATATTTTATTTTTTTGAACTCAAACAATGTCTTAATTAACATAGATTGAGTAAAATATTTGAAATTCTCAATGAAAATCAGACCACCTGTGCCCTCCATACCCACCATAGACCCGTTCAATTGTGGGTTTACTGTACTCTAATCTTCATTGCACTGATAATATTTTATTTTTTTTCTCTTTTCAGGACATGGTCCGTGTGAAACATAAGCTTCTTAGACAGAACGTTTCAAGATTAGTAGGTCCTAACTGTCCTGGTATTATTGCTCCAGAGCAGTGCAAAATTGGAATCATGCCTGGGCACATTCATAAGAAAGGAAAGGTGGGCGTCGTCTCCAGATCTGGTACCCTCACATATGAAGCTGTTCAACAGACTACTGAGGTAATTTTTGCAAATCTTTTTCAGTGGAAAATGTGCTGATTGAAAATTGTACTAACCCTTTTGCTGCCGTATGTTTTCTCGGATATTCAATAGAATACTCAGAAAAAATATCTGGTTATATCCAGATGTGACAAATACACTGCTCTAATCATTAACAAATTTTCTCAACAGTAACTAAGGTAATTTAAGCCATTTAAACTTGTTTTAAAAACTGGGGCCGATAAATCTTCTCTTGATAAAGGCCTCTGGGATTCTTGGCATATATTCGCGGAGCAGATATATCGGCCCTGTGGAATTAAAAGGGTTAATATATATATTTTTTAAAATATAAATCTGATTTTTTGTAAATATCTTTTTTCATCAGGTAGGTCTAGGCCAGACTCTGTGTATTGGAATCGGTGGAGATCCTTTCAACGGAACCGATTTCATCGATTGCCTTGAAGTCTTCCTTAACGATCCTGAAACTCATGGAATCATCTTCATCGGAGAAATCGGTGGAGTGGCTGAAGAGCAAGCTGCTGAATATCTCATCAAACATAACTCTGTAAGCCATTTTTTTTTTTAACTAGCAACCTGTTTCAACTAGGTAACTTACTTTTAACAAAGTAGTTGCTGTAATATTTAAAAAAATTTTAGAATTAGCAATCACGGTATATAGTAAAAATGTACATCACATCTCTATATGTATACTTTTTTATTCAAGCAGTGATGTGACTGTGATGAGTGCTTATTTGATTTCACAACAAGATCGTATGCGGCGTTTTTCTTAAGTCACACAATTGACTATTATTATTGATTTGTAGCCTGTATTTATATTTTGAGTATCGATTTGTTGGGTTGCTATTGTCCTAAGCTAAATAATTTATCCAATGTTAACATTTGTCTTCTAAAGGAGTTAATTATTTTTATTACATTATTACTTTCACTTTTGAACTAGTCATGATATTGCAGTAACCTGTAGATAGCTTCATAAAATAAAATGGTCTACATTTTCAACACTCTCATTGACCATGTTGTAGTCAGGGCCGGCTCGAGGATTTCTCCGCCTGTGTGCCTTCGTTGCCTCGAAAAACTAGATCTAAGTGAGTGGATAATGCTAAAATCTTATTGCTGCGCATGTGTACGCAGCACGTGCGCCTGTGTTCCCCGCACTCTTTGCACACGCCACGAGCTGGCCCTGGTTGTAGTGTCTGGTTTAATTTGCTAATAAAAATTGAGTGTAATATTATGCATGTTTAAATTTTTAAACATTCATAGTCATTGTACTTCTTGGATGTATTATTTTTTTTACCATACGGTCAAGTAAGAAAATGATTATAATCTTGAAAAATGTACGGATTCTGTCACTTCATATATCGAAATTAAAAGTGTAAATGTTTGACGGACCAGCATTTCAAAACATCTTTCAATTGTAATTTTTATTAATTATTACCCCTGTGTATGGTAGATTCTTGATTGAAAATACGATTATAAAAAATAATGTAAAATTGACTGTCTATGGCAGGGATGGCGAACCTTTTTCGCAAGTGGGTCAAATTTGATTTAAAAAAATTAAAAAATCATGTCACAGGTCACATATATGATCCTGGGATTGGGATTAGCTCACCGAGGAATTTAAAATCCTCAATTCGCTATACTTTTTCCCTGGATTATCTCAAAACTTCGTTTTTTGTCTAGCTCACCGAGGAATTTGGAATCCTCGATTTGGTATACTTTTTCCCAGATTGTCACAGAAACTTGTTTTTCATCATTTCTAAAAGTTCAAGCAGGTCAGATAATTTCTCACCAGGTCACACAGTGACCCACGGGTCCCTGGTTCGCCATCCCTGGTCTATGGATACAGATTCATAAGCCGGAAAGCTGGTGATGGTAATGGATATTCTTAATATGGATTTAATTTCGATTTTGTAAATCATTTTTATTTTTAATAAAAATGCCATTGCGATAAATATTTTGAAATTGGAAGATAAACTTGATGAGAATTTAATAATGTGGAAAGTCAAAGAATGAGAGATTGAGGAGTGTTATCAAAGATGTAGTTGTCTTCGGTTGTCAATTGGTGGTGGATATTTATCTAAATTTTACTTTTTCAACAGGGTTATGGTCGCAAGGTTAGTCAATGTCCCAACTGTGGAATAACATGCGGATAAATATTAATTGCACTCCAGAATAAAGGTTTTGTAGAGATTTAATTTGCTGTTAATCATCAAACAATTTTATTGACTCTCACATGGTTTTGAATGTTTTCTTGTTGCCTGCAAATCAAAAATGTCTCAACTTACCTCACATATATCAACTCGGTCTTATGTTACATATTTTCTGAATGTACACTTCACCCCTCTACTGTTCATGATCTGAAAGAATTGTTATTTTTGTTTATTCATATTAAGGACTCACTTATTTCACTATGAAAATTTTCTATACTTTTTCAGTATCAATATCCTTTTGGCCAAACAATCGTTGCTTTACAATGAAATAATTGAAAGATGTGGTACACAATCGTTAGCTACAATATATTGCAGATACCTAATCAACTACTAGACAGATGGTTGTAATATCACCATAAATATTTTTTGACAATCATTATTTTACAGCTTTTTATGCGGCGCAGGATGAATTACTTATTTTGAAAGCTATTCGATATTTCTTTTGATCAATAAAATTATAACTAGGTAAAATGGATAATGCATATTTTTACAATTTTATAGCATACAATATGTTATCATGTAAACAATTTTTTGCTCTTTTATAACTTGAAATTTATTTTCCTCTTTAACCGTCATTTTTTTTATTACCTACTGATATTTTGCGACAGTGATAGTAAGCCAGAAAGATATTGAAACTGTCTCCTTTCTACAATAAGTCCCCTTGAACTATAGGTATATTGCATCTTTTATAAATGAAAAATAATACTGAGTCAATTAAAACAGTTCAACTTTTTGGTTGAGAAATTTCTACTGAATGTTAGATTATAAGATACCATCCAAAAAAACTAGTTTCATCTTGAAGTACTTTAACTGATTATTACTATGACATAAATACATATTTCCATAATTACTTCTCCCACAGTTTTTATTAAATATTTTGACAATATACGTCACTTGAACGTGTCCATCGAAATAAATTTCAGAATGTCATGTTTCACAGTGAATTCTTGAGATTATTTAGTGTTTATAAAGAAACCTGTAGATTTTTTTTTTGTAAAATCGTAGAGGATAGACGATTGATTTAACAGAGCGGCGTATAAAAGATAAATTCTGTTTTAACTATTAGAGTGCTGAGCCACTTTTTCTATATCGCGCTCCTCAGCACTTAAATTAAGTTTTTTTTAAATATTTAATGACATCTTTAATTGACTTTTTTGTTTAGAATTTTTATGAAACAGGTAAATTTCCATATCCAGCTTAAATACTTATTGAAATTTGTAGTGGTTAACTTTTGAAAAAAATTGTAAAATATTAAATAACCCTTCATTTGTGTTCTTTTGCTTATATCGTAGTTTGCGTTCAAAACGTTTTAAAATAATATTATCTTTTGGGTTATAGTAATTTAGTCATCGTGAAATTCTAATGTGTGGTTGTGATGTCACATTTATAGTGAAGTTATAAGTCAAACATATTGGGTTTTTTTTAGAATCAAAGGGCTAACAACACTATGGTTTACATAGAATCGGCATTTATTCAATACTACCAAAATGTAAATCACAGATTAGGAGAAATTTTATATTAGTATATAAAATGCGGTCTAATTATTTTTCACTATCCATTATTTAGAATTTCATTATAAATATTAGTGTAAAAAACAAAATAAATTTGTCCACCGCCTGTGATCATTAATGAATCAGAAAAACATTCATTTGATTGTGAATACTAACAATTTGTGCTATTTTGGGTTGACCTATGAACAAGAAAAATATGTAATTGTATTTATTTCAAATACCTGGAAATTGATTCTTCAAATAATACATAAACATAGTTAAATATCTTGACAAATTTGTTGATCGATGGTTATCAATACCTATAATCTAAGTCGAGTTATATTCATAAAAGTAATTAACATTTAATTTTTCCCCAAATACTACTGAATTTGTCAGATTAAAACCTACTTACAATGCCTTTGTCTTGTCGATCAGTTCTACGAAAGATAAAAAATGACTTATTAATTTTTGTTCAGGGAATCAAAGCGAAGCCTGTGGTGTCATTCATCGCTGGTCTGTCGGCCCCTCCCGGCAGAAGAATGGGTCACGCCGGCGCCATCATTTCAGGTGGACGAGGAGGAGCCCAAGATAAAATCGACGCCTTGAGAGCCGCCGGAGTCATTGTCACCCCGTCTCCCGCTAAAATGGGACAAGAGCTACTCAAAGAAATGAAGAGGCTAGAGCTCGTCTAAATCCTGCTCGGTGTGTTACTAGACTCCTAGGAAATCTGTCACTTATTCAACCTCCATTTCGATTCGGATCCAGCAATTTTTTTATCATTTGAAAACGATTCTCTATTTACGATTATATTTTTTTTGCTGCGAAATCTTGTATTTATCTTTTTAAGTATTACAAAGTGTAACAGTGTAACAAATATAAACAACTTGTTTATAATTCATAATGATAGTCAATACAGTGTGGAATAGTCTTATAAAATTTACCAAAAAGTCCACACCGTTTTATGATTTGGCCGTATTGGTTTCTCGCGAACCTTTTATTCTATTCGTATGAGAATCATAAATAGTTATAAATGTTTTTGAATGGTGATGTTTCGATTGGTCGTAACTGTGTATTCAATAGGTCGTTTATTCCAGATTCGGAATCTTTTATTGATAAAGTGTCCGCTGATGTACCTGACGAACTATTAAATATATAAACATCTCGATATGTCAAATAACCGTTTGAAAGTTAGTTGATTTGTTCTAAGACCTGTGAATATATGTCTCTTGTTATGTTATAATATGAGCCCGACTATGTTGAAAGACAAAACTTCGGTTATTCAAATAAACTTATTTATTTATATAAAAATGTCCTACCTTCATTTTTTACATCCCCCTTAGCAGATGACTGATTTTTTTACTACTATACTGCGTGAGATAATTGATTTCGCTACTCAGCATTGTCGACCGCTTTTGGATTATCTAAATTTTCATCAATATCTCCCAAGGTTTATTTCTTTCGGCTGTATCTCTTTGGTTAAATAATATTTAAGATCTACTAAACAGCACATTTTAATAATAATGCAAAATTGTAATAATAATCGTCATGTTGCACTTGTTGATTACTGTAGATAAAATAATATTAACTCCAGTGTTGGTGCAAATAACAGCCAATCAGACACTTTTCCGACTGTTGTTCTTTGTTTCGTATTTTAAAAGAATATATATGCAAATATTTACATTAAATGTTGATACTGCACACCTTAACATTTTATTTACCGTTGATCGTACTAGAATATCAATTTAATGTTAACTATTGAATGGATATGCACAAAAATATTTTGATTAATTTAAGGTATGCCTGTTTTGTTATTGAGTGATAAAAACCTAGAGATACTTTGCAATACTACTATATTTTGAATAATAAAACATTTTATAAATGCGAAATTATGCTTTTTAAGTATAGTATTTGGAAAAGAAAATTCAAAGCCTTATTTGAGAGACTTGAAATATAAGCGTGTTCGTTAAACGTTTTTGTTTACTTGCGGCTTGTTATTGAAGACATTTTCCCGTACCGTTGTTAATGATTGTATTTTTTGAATTTTATAAGTAAACATAATTATAAAATAATTTTATAAACTATTTTGATGAATTTTACCGTGCTGTCAGTGGGTTGATTACCATTATTTAATATAATAGTTATGGAATATTGATACACAATTTAAAGCACTCACTCCATACATATAGCATTAAACATGAAGTGATCAAATGACGTATTACGAGTTTAATTAACTATGCAGTATGGGAGATTATCTTAATTGAATACTACAGAATAAATACTATTTGCTGAGCTTTATGTGTAATGTAATAATGTAACTGTTGATTTATCGATGATTAACAAAGGTTTGTTGTGAACATCTCGGCGAAACACTCTTCATATTTTGATTAAGTAGATTCATACTCTAATTATTTGATTGATGTCCCATAATAAATATAATGAAACAGTTATTCAAAATTATGAAAAAATAATATCTAAGTTGTTTAGTCCATATCGATATGTGATTTATAATTTAAATAAAAGTTTTTTTAAATATGAATTGGCATTGTCTTATTTAGCATAAGTAAATAAAAATGTATTGATTTTTATTTTGATATTTAGGCGATTATTTTTCTGGTCACCTCGTATAAAATAAATACAGCACGCGTACCTGCTTGCGCTGTATAACAAATAACAACTTAAAGCTAGATCTTTCTTGCCAGTCACCGATAACTCCCGTGTGCGATCAACGTGTTAATGCATGTCATAATCAATTTGAACAGAAGTTTTTCTAGAAAAACTGTTACTCAGTAGCTCAACCCCTAGGAGTAGGGATAGAAGAATAGGGCTAGGACAGCATTAGTGGCTAACCAATAGCAATCACTACGCTTTGTTATTTTATAATTGGAAGGGTAGAGGAGAAGTTTAGACATCTCAAACCCCATGCCTTCGAATAGAAATCAACTGAAAGAATGCTCTTCGTGCTGGGGTTCAACCAATAAGATTTGTCACAGAAGCCAACGATGTTGACCGCTGCGCCACGGATCTGACAATATTTACATTTTTTTTATTCAGGAAACATCTGCTTGATAAATAATTAAGGTGTCGACAATTCAATTTCATTAGTAGATAGTGTACTAGTGAGCTTTTATCCTAATAATCTGTTAGATCAAGGAATCAAATCGCTGAATAGAAAACTTCAGTCATTCATTTTTAAATTAATTCATGGATTTGTGTACAAAAGGCTTTAATGTTTACATTCCTTCACACTCAATTTATCCTAAAAAATAATTAATCCCATCATTTTTTGTTACCGCCTTTGAAAACAGGTTGAGTAACTGATATAAAACCAGTTGTCATTAAACTATTGTGTACTTAAACATTCTATAAACTGCATACTGAGAGCGCATGGTTAGGAAAGAATTATGAAAGTGGTGATGAACACAGTGATAGGAGAAGTAGATGTATAGATAATTCTTGTAGATGCATGATGTAGTGTCCCTTTTAAATTCTGAGGTTGTTTCTGAAGTTGTTTAGGGTCTATGAATAAAGGTATGATGAAGAAAAAGAAAAGTGATTATTACAAATTTGTTTTATTTTCATAGTCGCTTTGCATTTTACACAAATTATAAAATATCACACATAAATTAAAGATAAATAAAGTATTACACTGAAAAAAGGAGTGAGCATGTTTTATTTTTGTTAAGAAACTGACTATTAATAAAAATAGCTAATTTACTAGAGTAACGACAGCCAATCTTAATAACTACACACAATTTAGATTGGCAGAAAGTTTTCTTCATTATGTAACGAATATAACCACAAAAGGGAAACAGTTAAACATCATATCCTTAGTCCATTCTAAAATTCTTGATAAATTTCCAATAAAAATTTTACAGCAAAATTATTTTTAAGTCTTCTAATAAATATTTGAAAAAAAATAATTAACAGTCAATGAGCAACTTAACATGAGATGGTACAAATATAATCGGCGGACCAATACCTTACATTATTTATTGATTTGGCATTTACTTGGTAGAACTCCATTTTAATAGGGTAAAAATATCAACGTATTTCAGTTCTACAGTTTTTTTATATTTTATGCGTTGATAGCTATTTCGGCTTTCGCCATCGTCAGAACTACATTAGAAATAGTTCTGACGATGGCGAAAGCCGAAATAGCTATCAACGCATAAAAAACTGTAGAACTGAAATACATTGATAATTTTATCTTACATTATATTGCCACCAAATATATAAATATCACTCCTCAATAAGGTATATATGCACATCCGTATGAAGTATCCGGTATTCTATGCTATTGAAATATTATTTGTTCTATCGAGGGAAATTTTTTAAAATCCAAACATTTCTGATTGCATTACTAAATTTCTTCAGCAAATAAAATTTTGCTTGAATAAGTGAAAATATGTAAAGACAGTTATAACTCAATTCATCAAACTCTAATATAGCTACATACACACCAAACAAATCCATATGTTCTTTAATTTTTCTTGTTCATATAAATATATTTTTCATCCAAATGATGATGAAGTTCATAATGTGTATAACAGATAATTATATTCATAATAAAAGGTATCACGAAAATATTAAAACTAAAATGCAGACAGAACTTAAATACTGCTCATAGAACTAGTTAAGTATTGAAAATAATAAGTCTAAGCTTAAAAAAAATAGGATGCGGGAGTCAAGTTACACGAATAAGATAGTAAATATTAATTTGAGTTTCTGAATATTGGTTATTTATATTGTAAGGTTATAAAATTAAAACAAAATTGAATCACCACAGTAAACAGATTTGGCATGTCATATTGGAGTTGTTTTGTATTGTCAATATAAAACTTAAACATAAATACTAACCCCCGATGGCATCTGTTCACTTTTCAAAGAGGAAATCGAGTACCTAAATGAATTTCACTACTGTTATCCATGAATAAATGATAAATGTTTTATAACGGCGAAGACGGTAATCCTAACCCACGTTTATTTTTGTGGTATACTTTAAGTATTATTCATAAATTAATTTAAAATCCTCTTCGAATACAAGAAATTAGTATTTTTCTATCCTTGTCTACTATGTGCACCTTCGATATAACTCGTCATATTAGAGTATTGTGTGAAAGACACTTATTAGCCCTTACATATTAAGTCGTTATTATTATTATGACATTAAATAACATACAGATGCTATATAATCATTTAACTGTACAAAATAAATCAATTATCCGTAAAAGCGTATAAATTTTGTAATTCAGATACACTTTTTTCAAAATCTTTGTGAACATATGCTTGATAAAAATATCAATGTTATCCTTTTTACATAATATAGAATTTCAATAACTAAAATTATTGTTTGGTGCTACAGATTTTTGTACCAATTTATTGTTTTCATATTTTTTCAGTCAAGTTACAAGAATTGTGTAATTTAGCTAAGTTAATATTTTGAGAATGCTGGCAATGAAAAAAAATAATGTAAAAAGTTTACCTAGTATTGGTATCCACCAAAAGATTTTGCACATTAACAAATTTTCTGAAAGATTCATTTGATAACATTTGACAAAAATGCAAATTAATTTGGCCTATTATATACATATATATTATTGTTTAATAATTATTTAAATTCAAGAAAAGCTGGAATAATTGTTGGCTTTCAAAACAATAAATATAAATACATCAATCTAATTTTTATTGTTCATCAAAAAAATGTCTTTACTCTAAGACTGCAAGTGTCCATTCAATTTATTTCAAATTGATGGAAAAACTTCCTTTTTTGCAGTATTCAAGCAATGATCCCTCTGAGCTGTGTGTGAGCATGAAAACTCAGCATTTATAGAACCCCCTCGCAAACTCATTTATTGTTTTCGCTACAATTCAAATTAAATTTTAAAAGAAATGTATATATTCAAATTGTTTTAAATGTTCTTCACCTATGTGATGCATTTACAAATCTTGAAGTAAAATAAGCAAATCAACCATTTGTTATTGTTTTTATATGCTTAATGGTAGAAATGATTTAAAAAAAAAACAATTTTATTATGCAACATTATACAAACAAATACTTTTTTTAACAAAATATTCAAAAATTATAAATTAATGTTTGCAAAGTTTGTATGGCTAAAATTAGGTAGCGCATTTGTTGGTTTGGCTATTATTTTCAAAAAATTTAAAAAAGTTTTTTTTTTTATAGATTCAAAGATATGTAATAGGTATTGTGATTTCATTTTAATAATACTGTTGAACTCGTATGGCGAGCAAATAAGTAAGAAATTGTTACTTTTGTATTGAGTGGTACTTTTCAAATTTGACATTGGAAAAGTGGCTCCCGGCTTTAAGTGGTATGCATCACTGCTTCAGAGGGAACATTTTACTCGATTCGTTTTTAATTAATATTGGTTAAAACTTTCCCTGTTCACTGCCTATCTTTTGTACGAACAAAGAATCAAAAAATATTCTTGTCATAAGATATGACCGACAGCCAACTGCAACGTAGCATTAAAATCACAGCTGGTAATGGAATCTACAAAATTTTATATTGTGAAGAAATGTGAGCATCTGAATATGGTAAAGAAATTTGAGATGTGTTTAAATCAGGGCTGTAGAGTCGTGTAAAAAAAAGACGACTGACTCCAACTCCAGCTTTAAAATAATTAACGACTCCGACTCCGAGGAAATTTTTCAATAATTTCATTTTAACTTATATATATCTATACCGTCAGATCATCAATAGCACGGGTTACCAACCTATAGGTCGCCAACTTTTTTCGATTTTGGATTTGAACAAAACTAAAACTAGTCAATTAAAAATATCTTATTGAAAAAAAAAATGCCTTTTTCAATTGCATCGGGGCCGCGGGTCACATGACTTTTATAAAAAGGGGTCGTCACCCAAAAAAGGTTGGGAACCTATGATCTATAGTCAGCCAAGCATGCAATGTCAACACTTTGGACTATTTTGTTTGAATACACATCATTAAATATATTTTTCAAAAGAAATTCGAGCCGCTCATTTTTTACGACTCCGACACCAGCCAAAATACCGCGAATCCACGAGTCTGACTCCAACTCTGACTCCACAGCCCTGGTTTAAATTATGCCGAACAATACGAAATGAGAGAATTTACATTGTAGCCAATAAAAAAATATGATCTGACCTTATTTTAGTGGGTCCGAATGGTACATCCCAACACTTAAGTTTAAGTCAGAAAATAAAGCATTGAGACTATCCCGATGTCTCTTATATAATATTTTATTAGATTGTATAAGAATTCAAACGATATTAATATAAACATGGGCGGTATATTGACCTTACTTACAGATACTTTAAAAAGAAAATAATCTTATTGTATATGTATAATATATATCTGCCTTCATAAAATATATGCCAAATAGAGAACATATATTATGACTTTCATCCAACAAACGTTACATAATTATTATTACACGTACCAGTCGTAACAATCGAAACTTGGCTACGTTTCATGAGGAAATATAAAAAAATATTTTATATCTCGTACACTATGATAATTTTTTTGTCTATTAATTATTGTATTTCTTAAATATATTTCTAAATTACTAATCTACATCTCTTTTCCTATATACATTAACAGTCAAATCGTACACGCTCGATGTACAACTTTGATATTATATTAGTTTAAATTTGGCACTTCAGAGAAAGACGAACTGAAGTTTTTGAGCATTAGAAAGTTTAATAATTAATGCAAAAATATTAAATTTAAACAGTCAGAGAAAATAAGTATCACAGTACATTTATTAATACATCTTTTTCCTAAATATTATTGATGTTACCGTATGATGATGCCATAATAATCATCATTGAGTTAACTTCGCTCCCTCGCACAAAAATTATAAGGATTTTTTAGAGAAAATTATATCAAAATTTTTAATTCAGTACATCAAAAATAAATTTTCAATGTGAATAATAAAGAAAAAAACTACACCGAAGAACATGCTTTCGGTATTGCAACGAAAATAAACTAGCACAGGCCTGGGGAAACTTTTTGACTTTAGGGCCACATTCTTGATTCAAAATGAACAGGAGACGCCGCAAGCAAAATACTATTTTGAAATACACAAATGATTTTCTATAAGTGGGCAGATTTATTGACCGCATGCATAGTGGCTGTAATTTTCCCAGACCTGGTCTTGCACATAGTGTAGAAATTAGATGTTAAATCCTTTATGGACAGTTTTCTGTACTACATTTGATAAGAAAGGTGTTAACTGCAAATCATTGTTGGAAACTAAGTTTATTTGTAAAAATAAAACACAATTTTATTGTACTGACTACACAACACTGTTCAGGACTGACTCCCTCATCACCAGCATTTTCAATTGACTTCAATACAAAAAATTGTGTTGTATTTAATGAGATTGATAGTTTTAAGTGATTTTCAACTCAATAAAAATCCACATAAAATTAATGGGGAAAACCAATCAGATATTGCATTTTAATTTAATGGATAACTAATACACACTTGTTAGTAAAGTAAATAAATCAAAAAGTAATATAGTTTAATGTCTTAAGCAAAAAATTAATACATCACAACTGTTATTTAAATATGAATACACCTCTTATTTAAATATTGACAGTTTGAGAGACTATCTAAGAGTCAGGTCTTTAATTTATTTACCAAAGATGATTTTTAAAACACCTTAACATGTCGGATGCCATAGATGCTTACCATTATCAAATATTAATCCTTTTAGCCTCGGTGGGTTGATCTATCAGCGTGTTGATATTGTGTCACAGAGCGTTAATGTTCAGTTTTTAAAAGCGTAACAGAGCTGATCTTTCAATGCAGTATACAAGTCAATTAATTTAATAAACATCGAAAATCTATGATATCGCTTTTCATGTGATAAATGAATTAATAAAATAAATTAAACATAGTTCTAATGAGGGCGTCTAGCCGAAATACCTATCAACAAATCAAAATTTTTGTAGAGCTAAAATACATTATTTTATTTATTTAGTTATTTTTTCACCGTGTGAAAAATTAAGCATTTTAGCCGTTAGATCAGCTCTGAGAGTATTTTTAGATAGAAATTTTGTCTCCCCGTGCAAATTTTTTATATTGAGTATTTAGAAATTTGGACCCCCATTTTCGCTGGGCCCTCATGCATTGCATGACTGCTATGAGGTGGATACGCCGCTGGTCGTCACATGGCAATAGTTTGATCCACCGAAGCTTTAAGGGTTTATATATACAAAATAATGGATTCGCAGTCCATATAAGGTTTTAAAACATAAAGAAAGTGAATAGAGGTGTTAAAAAATACAGGAATCTTAGGGTACAATTGAATTAATAAATTCAATAACTTTAAGTAGTCTACATATTGCTTTAATGTTCTCTTCTTGATTCTTTGCAGCGATGGAAAACTATTTTTATCCACGTGAAGAGTTTCGTAAGCTCTCTATATATTGAGCAAATTTACAATTTAATGTGACGGCATTGATTGAATGGTAACAACTTTATATGATAGGATTTGTGTCAAATTATAAAAAGTGTAAAGAAACGATTCAGAGTGGTGTGCCACCAAGTCAAATTCCACATATTGTGAAAATAGTTCCTCCTTGTAAAAAATACACATTGAACAAGTTAGAATGACAGTTGAATGGATCAACTTTTTTATGTTAAGGACCAAAATATGTTTTTTACAAAGAATAGAATACACATCATTATGAAAAAATCTATTTAGAGAAGAAAATTATTATTAAAACTATGCACATGACCACATCCACATGAAATGAAAATATGTATAAAAAATATCCATAGTATAGAAACAAAAAAAGACCATTCAGCCATATACCATAAACAACAATTATTAATTCTGTCAAAACCAGGGTTGATTATGACAAAATTAACAATATCCTTACTTTAAAAATAAATTTTATATCAATAATAGTGTGTGAATGCTGTATTTATTTATACATACAGTTATTTGGTTTACAAATAAGGGTTAAATCTTTTTTTATTATTTTTGATTCAATGAATGTTATCGATCACGCAGCATAAAGTAATAATTACTGTCATCAAATATATTCCAAACAAATATCACTACATAGAAAATTCAGCTTAAAAAGTCAACTCAGTGATACCTCTATAACTTTACACACAGCAGCTATCAGAAATGACTAAAATGACGATATTCAAAGATTTCATAATATGAGATCTTTTCAGGAATCGAAGAAAATGAGAAGGATTGCATTTAGGACCCGGTTTCATTTATGACAGTCAGTGTCATCTGCGAGGATTATGGTGATGGCACTAGCGGCTGAAGGACTCTGATCGTGAGCGGGAGGGCGCGGCGACCTGCCACCGCGGGCTAACTGCTGCAGTTCGTGACCTTCACCCTGACGAGGTGGACAGATCGGCCGAGCATTTCGCACAGTCTCTCCGGGATCACGGCGAGTCATGCTTCCTGCACTCGAAACAGTGCCCTGGCTGCGATTGAGCCGCGGGTATCGGAATTGCCCAAATTGTCGAGCGGGTCCGGCGACTCGCAATAAGGAACCTAGAAAAAATGTGGCATAGATCCAGCTTATCGCCATGACGACTACAAGAAATAAACCTATACGAGTGTACGGTAGAACCCGAGCAGGCAACATGAGTGCCCCGGCAGCGCCAGTGGTGAGCGCAGCCATGGCAGTCGGAGGCGCAGCAGCTGAGAGCGCTCTTGCAGCTCTCGCTTCCCGGGGTCCCTCTGCACGTTGATAAGCCAGTCCCACGTGAAGGCTGAAGTCCACCGCCAGTCCAATGGCTGTCGAAACTGCCAAGCTCTCGAGCACGTTCAGGCTCCAGCCCAAGAGTACCAGGCAACCGACGGTGACGCAGATGGAAAGAGTCGCCGCTGCGATTGCATACAAACCGATCGGAACGTTCAAAGTTGCCGCCAGAACAGCGACTAGGGCGACTGCCATGGAGACACCGATGGCTGTCAGAGTGTCTCTTGCCAGGGTTCGTTGCAGATCATAGAATTCTAATTCGGATATAAAGAAGCCGTTCGCCATTCCGGCGGGTGCCTTTGTCATTTCTACCCGAGTCCAATTCTCTACCTGCTCGAAGAACTCGTGCATAACTTCATACGACATGGAAAATGAACGATCACTCTCGAATTCGACAACCATCGCTGCCATCTTAGGTGGCCCGTCTTCTGCAGTGATTTTGGAAAACTTGGGTCCGGCCACTCCCGGCATGAAATATTCCCGAGGGGTCTGATAAAGGGCAGATATGGCTTCGACTATGCACAAGTCAAAAACTATCCCAGTGAAGGGAAACAGAGAAGATTCGCAGCAGGGACTTCTGTCGATTCCGTCGATTTCATCGAGACATCTAAAATTGACAAAAAATCTATGAACTGCAATATAAATGTTATATGCTTTATAAAATTCGAGGTTAGTTTTACATATGTATGTCTACTGTGATCGAACCAGTATTAACCTTTATCCACCCGCGCGTTTTGGGCATTAGGAGTAGTTCACTGCACAAGTAGTTTTTTGCAAAATTAATTTTCCAATTGGTCAGTCTCAAAATTTTTCCTTGGTTAATCTAATGTATACAGTTTGTATATTGTTATTGTAAATCAATGTAATCCTATCGGGAAACTTGACATACTCGCTGGTCCCTCTAAGAAATGCTGGGCACTGAACGTCAAAAATTCGCAGTCCTTATATGGACCGCTGGGCGTTTAATGTTTAATATTATAGGAAAAAGATAAATTTTATTGTATAGTGGGTACCTTCTGTTCATCCATGTGACAAAGTTTTCAATGAAACAATTAGGTAGTAACGGCCCTAGAGTTGATTGATAGAACGGCTGCCCTTTAAGTCTTGTACAAAAATGTAAGAGCCACATTTGCGATTCCGGCTCCGACATGTTGAAAGAAGAGTCTAAAACAAGAGAACCGTGAGACGCAGGATCCATCGCGTTGCCATTGTCTACAGGAACCACTCCCCACACCCATCTCAAAGGCAACTTACTTCCACTGCCCCATTCCTGAAACAATAATAAACAAAACATTAACAGTCCAAAATATTTATTTACCTTTTAAAACGTGTCTTTATTACTACAATGGAACCTCGATTCTACGTTTTTCAAGGGATCGTAATAAATGAACGAATAATGCGGGAAACCGATAATGCGGGAAATCTTCAAATAACACAAAAAAATGTTTAATTTTCAAAAAACTCATTTATTAATTAAAGAACAAATAAATGTATTTTCAACTTGTTTAATACTAACTAAGTAGCCTATTTGCAGTTTGGGACTTAAATTTTAACAAACACTTCAAAATCGCGTACATTTCTAAGTCAACTAACTCCTTTTTGCTATGTTGACTCGTTTTTCTCCTGAATTTTTTCCAATGTCTTTAATTATTTTCAGTTTCTCAACTAGAGTTCTAGTTTTCTTCATTTAGGTATTTTAGTTTTGACTTTTGAGTTAGAAAAATTTACGCAACCAGATGAAATGTAAGATTATTTATGAGCGAAAAAAATATTCTACAAAAATGGTCAATCGGGATAGATAGTAACTGGGAGTGCATAACTTCATACGACATGGAAAATGAACGATCACTCTCGAATTCGACAACCATCGCTGCCATCTTAGGTGGCCCGTCTTCTGCAGTGATTTTGGAAAACTTGGGTCCGGCCACTCCCGGCATGAAATATTCCCGAGGGGTCTGATAAAGGGCAGATATGGCTTCGACTATGCACAAGTCAAAAACTATCCCAGTGAAGGGAAACAGAGAAGATTCGCAGCAGGGACTTCTGTCGATTCCGTCGATTTCATCGAGACATCTAAAATTGACAAAAAATCTATGAACTGCAATATAAATGTTATATGCTTTATAAAATTCGAGGTTAGTTTTACATATGTATGTCTACTGTGATCGAACCAGTATTAACCTTTATCCACCCGCGCGTTTTGGGCATTAGGAGTAGTTCACTGCACAAGTAGTTTTTTGCAAAATTAATTTTCCAATTGGTCAGTCTCAAAATTTTTCCTTGGTTAATCTAATGTATACAGTTTGTATATTGTTATTGTAAATCAATGTAATCCTATCGGGAAACTTGACATACTCGCTGGTCCCTCTAAGAAATGCTGGGCACTGAACGTCAAAAATTCGCAGTCCTTATATGGACCGCTGGGCGTTTAATGTTTAATATTATAGGAAAAAGATAAATTTTATTGTATAGTGGGTACCTTCTGTTCATCCATGTGACAAAGTTTTCAATGAAACAATTAGGTAGTAACGGCCCTAGAGTTGATTGATAGAACGGCTGCCCTTTAAGTCTTGTACAAAAATGTAAGAGCCACATTTGCGATTCCGGCTCCGACATGTTGAAAGAAGAGTCTAAAACAAGAGAACCGTGAGACGCAGGATCCATCGCGTTGCCATTGTCTACAGGAACCACTCCCCACACCCATCTCAAAGGCAACTTACTTCCACTGCCCCATTCCTGAAACAATAATAAACAAAACATTAACAGTCCAAAATATTTATTTACCTTTTAAAACGTGTCTTTATTACTACAATGGAACCTCGATTCTACGTTTTTCAAGGGATCGTAATAAATGAACGAATAATGCGGGAAACCGATAATGCGGGAAATCTTCAAATAACACAAAAAAATGTTTAATTTTCAAAAAACTCATTTATTAATTAAAGAACAAATAAATGTATTTTCAACTTGTTTAATACTAACTAAGTAGCCTATTTGCAGTTTGGGACTTAAATTTTAACAAACACTTCAAAATCGCGTACATTTCTAAGTCAACTAACTCCTTTTTGCTATGTTGACTCGTTTTTCTCCTGAATTTTTTCCAATGTCTTTAATTATTTTCAGTTTCTCAACTAGAGTTCTAGTTTTCTTCATTTAGGTATTTTAGTTTTGACTTTTGAGTTAGAAAAATTTACGCAACCAGATGAAATGTAAGATTATTTATGAGCGAAAAAAATATTCTACAAAAATGGTCAATCGGGATAGATAGTAACTGGGACGGGACGATAATATTTAGATGATAGATCGAAGAAATCGGTAAATCGAGAAATGATTAATGTGGAATTACTAAACATTGCTATTACGGGGTGGGGTCTTGGTCGAGTAAAAAATAAACGATCTATGCATAAAGACGAAGATAGTGAGAACGGAAGATCGGGGTTTCACTGAAAAAAACGCGAAACGAAATGCGAGGTAAGATTATTTATGAGAAATATTCAACGAAAACTGTCAATCGGGATAATATTTTTGACGGGACCAAAATATTTGAACGATAGATCGAGGAACGGTTAATGCGGGATTATTTTACATTGTTCTTATGGGTGTTTGGCCGGGACTATGAAAAATGAACGTACCATGCGGGAAAACGAACAATGCGAGAACGGTAGATCGGGGTTCCACTGTATATGAAATAAAAGATGGGGAGGCTCGAAGATATTTTTTTCTTCAAAGGGAGGCGTAGTAAAATAAAGGTTGGAAACCACTGCTTTAATGGATGTTTCCCAAAAAGTTAGATCTCGTAGGAGCGAAAGAGTCATTTGCAAATTTGAAATTGCATAATTAAAATTCTATTTTATTTTTCTTTCTTGCTGTTTCCGGAAAGACTTCCGTAAGTAACATTTCCAAATTAGATATGGCAACTCTGCTCAGTTCACTGCGGTGATTGGAGGACGTTGCGAACCAATCAGAGGGCTGCAAATTTTAGTTGCGCGCTAGGATTGACGGATGGTGCAACCCGACAGGATGTCCCATCTGTAATTCTCCCTCTCATTATTGGGATTAATTATTAGTTTTACTTTTTTGTGGGGAAACCTTTGATATTCTTAAATTTCGAAAATTAAGTTTGAATTTAATCTTATTTCATTTTTCACTTGAACCTTATTTTAAACATTAACGACTGCGATAATAAAGACAGGCATTTGATGTCAAGAAAATTATATTTTTTCCAACCACACAGGTGATTGTTAAGGGACCTAATAATTGTGACCGAGGATAATTCTTCAACAATAGAAGGAATAATTTAATCAATATGAAATAACACACCATCCTTAAAAGGGTTCATATTTTCAAAAAACACTATCCATCGCTCACAAATAGTAACATTAGTAATACTCACTTTATTAGATCGTTCGAACCAGTAATTGTCCTTGTATAGTAAATCATACTGCTCAAATTGTTGATACGAGTGGAACAGTTGAAAACTTTTTGAATCAGGTAATTTCAAACCAGGATAATATGCTATTACTACAGCACTAAGTATTGATATCGATCCTTAAAAAAAAAATATGCATGTGAAACAATAAAATTAATAAAGACCATTTTCATAAAAATATCTTATATTAACATGTCTGTTAGTTCAAATTACCGTTTTAACAATTATCGTACATATCTTACGTATACATGTTTAAAGTTAGGAATTTATTGCTGTTATTTGTCTGGCATAACTATCCATTTAGGTCCATGGCTTAATTTATAAATAGGAATTTATATATTTACATGACATGTATAAGCTGTGGTTTTTATATTTTGACAAAAATTTACATTAACCTATCAGTCACAGTTAAAATATTAAATTTGAATAAAGCAATAAAATACATACCTAAGGAAAATAACCAAAACCAACGTAGCTTGATGACACTAACAACCAGAATTCTACTCATCATACTCCAAGTTTCTTCCATAGCTTGTCGCATTGGTCTTATTTTTACTTCCCAACTTTTATTCTGAAATTAATATATGTTTCTTAAACAAACCTCCATAAGTGGTTCAATGCAAGGTGTCGGTGATACAACATAATATTATGACTGGCCCAATGGACAAACTTATATAAAATTAAATTCAAGTTTTCGAATTTAATTTTTTATCCAAAGCTAGATGCCTGTATTCCTGTGTTTTCTGATTGTGACAATCTTTATTATAGCTTTACATGACTTTGTAACTGCTAATGTGGGTATTGAGTGGGGAAAAGTAATGCTTCTTTTAATTGTAACTCAACATTGAAAAATCAAATCAGAAAATGATAGTAGATTTATTTTGTTACAATATTTATTTGTCTGTCTGTAATGCACAGTACACACACAAATACACTCTATCTTTACCTATGAATCATCCGATTGATTGAATATTAAAAAATATACCTATTATTTATAATAAATTACTATTTTAAGAAATCCTATGTGATAATTACCTTTAAAGAATTACAGCACGTTTCCATTATGACAACACTAGCAGGCATCCAGGTTATCATTAGTAAAAAATTTACCAGTACAACTGTGCCTGTAAAAACACTGAAAGAAAATAGAATATTATTAATGCTACTTCATGTTTAACACTCAAGTGCGGAAACGTTGAAAATATGATCGAGGAGCTGTGGGGTACAAAATGAGCCCAGACAAATTTGAGTAATATTATTGGTATTTAGCGTATGGTAGGAACCCGAAGGTTAACATGATTTTATTGTGCTGTTTTTCTAAAGGTATAAAAGTTAGTTACGTATGATTACTAACAAGGTTTCTTAACCTATCTCAGTGGCGGTTCCTGACCTGAACTCTTGGGTGGGCTAGAGAAAAGCATATTTCCACTTCACTTTATACATTAATCTAAAAACAAATTAACAAATATTACGATACTACTGCAATGCATAAATTTTTATATAATAAAATCAATGCTAATGTAACTAAGAAATAATAGAATAATAACACGGAATCCTTAAATTCGTCTCTTTCAAAGTGAAATAACAAGTACTTACTAAAAGCAGTATAGAACTGTCACTTGCTGTCACTGAAAGTCAATACCTGTCACTTTCATACAATACAACGATATTGGTTTTGTGTTTCAATGCATAAGTATGCGTAATGGGCTGAATCAGATCAGCCCCCAACGATCAACAGAAACTTGACAGATTGAAACACTATCCTTTGTGTTTGATGACGTTTCCGTACATACAAATACAAAAAAAATCTAATCGTGCTTGATTGCGCCCCAGTGTAAAGAAATATTGCATGATATTGTCTGTGGTTACGGGCATGAGGAATTTAGCCCCTGAGTGGTGTTGCCAGTGACGTGTTCCAGTTCCTGTTCCCTGTGAAGTATTTATAGGGTTATTGTTTTTTTATGCCTGCTCAGTTTAAAATTGTAATACAAAACACAATCGAGAATATGATTGTAGGTAGACGTAACATTGTCTTATATTGACAGAGGAAAATTAAAACAAAGATATTATATTCATTTGGGAAAGGTAAGTTACGCTTATAAATGTATTTATTTTGTTCAGCGGCCGAATTGCTGTTGATTTTTATTCAGCCATCTAATGTTTTGGGTGGAAAATGCAGGTCGGGCTTAGCCCACCTAGCCCAGTACCTAGAACCGCCACTGACCTATCTATCTAATTCAGAAACAGTAAAAATAACTTCACTGGCTGACACAATAAACATGCATTGACAAACATTAAAAATTAATAAAGCAGATTATGCATAAAAAACCTGTCTGATCTGATAAATTATTGATTGACATTTTTTCAGGTTAAGCTCTATTATAATTTTAGACTTAATTATTTTAATTAAGTCTATAAAGTAATAAATTTCTTACTCAGGTCTCGACAAATTAATATACATATTTATTTAGAAATAGAAATAACAATAAGTTGATCATTGAGATCAATCTGTTTGCGTGTACATAGTAAAATGATGTTTTTGTTTTGTACGTATCTTCTAAATCTACAGAGGCAATTTATTAGTAAAAAAAGCTGATGGCTATTATAAATTTCTGAACAAAAAATAAAACCAATCTAGCATTAGAATATTGATCATTCAAACGAATGCCATGAAGGATGAGGTATGTTTACCTGAAACAATTAATGGCAGTGATATTGCTTATGAAAGAAGCATAAAATGCCGCCGCCGTTGTGAGACTAGTGACAAACATTGTAAGCGTGGCGTGCTGCAAAGTGTCACACATCAGCTCAATCAATCGGTTAGGATCCACACCTAAACTAGTCAGACCGTCCATTGATACTTCTTTTCTCCCCTGCCATACTTTTATAAAAATAAACATATCGTCGGCACCTATTCCTGTAAAAGTAAACAAACAACCAATATTGATTCTAAGTAAATAAAAAAATGAAACATTACTTGACTCAACAGTTCTACAAATTTTCATTGGGATGAGGTCTGGTTTTACTTATAAATAAATAAATTAAAAAATATTTATTTAATATCATTAGAGTATTTACTTTATGTAACCAGCATTGATCTTTACAGGTAAAAACTAGTAGAACATACATGTTTAAATGTGTGCCAAGTCAGACTTATAAAATAATTATGAAATAACTTTATGAAGATTTTATAAAAAATATTTAAGTATTTGAAATAGTAAAAGTAAATGTAGTAAAAGTGTCGATAATTTTTGTTTCTTTGCACATGAGAGAGACGAAAAAGAATATAGCGATTGCCTTGCCGTTTGAAATTGGCTTATACAGTGTGATATGTCATAATCTTAAAATACTATCTCAGCATCAAAACAATGAAATAAAAATAAGAATGATGCAAACACAAATTGGAAACATAAGATATAACGTCATTCACAAAAATAGTCCTACTAAAGAGTGAACCACTTTAGTTTCACAAAAGATTCGTACCCCTTTAGCTTGTAATGAATAAGGAAGGGCACAAAACGTGACTAGTCAACTTTTTTGCTATCATTATTTCTGGCCCTTCGAGTGTTTGAAACAGCGAGATAACGATGGTATAATATGCCAATTATGTTACTTGATCCAATATATTGTGAAATGATTTAATAAAATTTTCTATTACGTTCTACGAAATGATACAAAGAAAGAGTTGGAAGAGTATGAACCAATTAAAACTATTAAGGCATTCATTCATTTTATATTAATATATCAGAATCAGTATAGCATATAATATAATCCATTCAATTTAAGAGTTTATACCATTATTAGAAATACATCATAATCACCAAGGTACTACATGATTCCCAAGAAGTAAGAATAAATTATGTTAATTGTTTAAGATGTGCCCCAAACTTGTTAATTCAATTGCTCAAATAAAAGTAACGAAGTTATCGATAGATATAGATTTCTGACCTGTGAACTCTGGCAATGACAATCAGAAATTTGGCTGATCATTGACTTGATTGAACTTTGTCTTTTGCGACAGTTTATATAAGCATTATATTAGGACACATTAAAAACATTAAAAACAATGTTCCTTTAGTTTTTAATAATTTATAAGAAAAATAACAAACCGACAGCGACCACAGCCGTGAGAAGATTCATAAACGGAAAGAATTTGAGGTTGAAGACAATCGTGTAGAGGAAGTAAGAGATGCCGATTGAATAAAAAATGGCCAAGCAGGTGGTGAGAGTCAGGAAAAACGATCCGGAATAGAGCCACATGCTACCGATCACAAAGAGAGCACCGAGCCCCACTAACCAAGTATCTTGTACTAGCCAAGCATCAAATACTGCATTCTTCACACCTGAAAAAATGCATATTTATTTAGTTAGTTGTAATCGACTTAAAATACTGACAGGAAATCTATTTCAATCATCATAATAAAACCTTTAATGTATAGTAACCAATTAGTAAAAACAATAGTATAACTCATATTTTAGTAGCAATATTATGTTAATTATTAAATAAAAAGAGTCTCAGTAACAACAAAATGAAGATTTTTTATAACCACATCCAGCCTTTATGCAAACATGTTGAACATGAACAGACTTTTCACGAGAAGCGATAAGGCTCAGAAAGTCTGGTAGCTAGTTAATACCTCTTTCTCCAAATGGGTCGGAGGGAACAAAATATCAAAAACAACACTGAATTGTGGACACATTCAAAAATCAATTTAAAATGTTCGTTTTGGGATTTCAGGTTAACACTCAAGTACTGAAACATCGAAAATAGGATTGAGGACTAGTGGAGTACAAAGTGATGCCAGACAAATTTGCCTAATATTTGCATTGCATTGATTACAAAAAAAAGAAGATATTATTGGTATTTAGCGAATGGTTGAAATAAGAAGATCTTTGCAATGCGAATGAACCCCATAGATACCCGATCGTTTAAACCACTTTGGAGCGTTTTTTCCTGATTCATTACAATTATATTTTCTTAGATTTATTTATGGTTCAATTGATTTTCGATACTTCAAAAAAGAACGCATTTGAATCTCCATTTGGGATATTGAACATTTGAATAAGAACAGAAAGAACCCTTAGAATTTTAATATGTATACATTAATTTCATTCTAATCAATTCTTAAAACAGTAGTGAGAACTATTTGCAACAAACAAATATCATTTAAAGATAAAATCAAACATAATATATTCTTGTTACTAACCTAGGTCCATTGCCACAAGGGAAACATTGTTGTATTCAAAAGTGACATCTTCGATCAGATGGTAGTATGGTAAAATAGAAGCGCTGCAAGGTAGTGGCAAAAAAATCATGGAGGAGCGGACGTGGTTGGCAGTATTATTCTGAAATTAAATCAAATATTAATTATTTCTAAATCGGTAAATGTGATGCCCTCTTTTGTGATGCTAGTTCTCATGGCCTGCAGCTATCTGTCCCACATCTTGACACTTTCATTGATCTAGTGAACCCTTAGACATTCTAGAGGTCTTTTAATATCTCTAGAGTACAACTGGATTCTATTATCCAGTTGTAACCTAGAGATGTGTGTCCAGTGATGATCCACTCTCCGAGCAATGCGACCGGTCAACTCTATTGGAGAGATTTGTCATGTTTTATGCCTTACCTATTTATTTTATCAACAATAAGGGATAGTAGCAGGCTGACTCAAATTTAAGATTTTATTTAGCATGAATAGAATTTAATCTAAAGTAAATATTACTTTCAGTTGTGACTGTTGGACATTTTGAAAAGAAGTAAACTAATAGTTCTATTATATAAAACTATGTGAATATTGAATTATTGGATTTGCATATTTCAAGCTATGATTGGAGAATTTGATTGTAAAAATATACCAATAAAAATGCTTACATTTGGCGGTAGAAAGTCAGCATCCACTATGTACGAGAGAATATTGTAAACGGCATTGTATTTATAACAAATTGGCGGAGCTGTGCAATGTTCGGCTTCACAATCGGTTGCTAATTTCAAAGAATGAAAATAGACTGCGCAGTGCGATAGTAAACTTAATACACTAACAATATCATCTTCCTGCAAATAATGAAACATATAGCTATATTAAATTGACAAAATTAGATTAAAAAGAGTTTAGTAGATACACACTACATTTTTGACATTTCCACTAAGATGACAATACCATGTTGCAAATAAAGCTACCAGATGGTTTGTAAAAAATGAATGAAGTCAATATTTTTTTTACAACAGTCCATATTACTTGAGCAGACTAAATCTTACAAATTTTAGAATAAAAACAAATATACATTTGCAAAATATATTTTTTTTCGCACTATAATTCACAGCAGAGTAACAAAAATTACAATATTTATATATGTATAAGCAAGCAGAGAACTTATTTAATAGATAAGACATTTCAGGAAAATGGCCATAGCTGACTTTTGGATTTGAAAAATAAATTTAAGAATCAAGCAAGATGCTTTCGAATACTTAATATTTGTAAAATAATATTGCATGAATGAAATGATTTAAAACGTAGTTAGTATCAGAATAAATTTTACACATGTAAAAGTAAAACTTGAAAATGTACAGTATTCATAACGGATGAAAAGAATTAAGTTAATATGTTTAGAATGTGAAGAAGGTGTACAACAACACTGTCAATAAACCAGATATGTAATGAGCAAAAGAAGAAAGTGCAGTTTAGCATAGTTAAAAAATGATTACTGAAATATCCATGCATGATGAGGTGTTGGAGAGAAGAGCCACATAATTGGGCAGGCTCCAAGGAAGACAGCACCTCAGATCTGGCGGGCGAGACCGCTCGCATCGAGACGAATATGCAGAACCTCCTATATCCACCAGCTGATTCTGTAATACGCACAAGCTGCGAAGATTTTCAACCGTCAGCAGAGAAGAATCATCTTTACTCTTGAACACGAGATGGGCGTAGTCCGCCACTGTAATGGTAAACGATACATCCCAATGATCATACTACTGCAAAAGAAGCTGACTTCAAGGCATTTGATAACACTGATTGAACTATTTGATATGCCGGTGAAATATGTTATAATATATACCTATCATTTTAGCATAACTTTTATTATAATAGTATAACATTTTAGCATAACTTTAACATAACCAGTCACTGCAAACAGGTAGCCTGCGTTTAAGTTGTTAAATCAACAAAAAGAAAATCTGTTGTTTTTGACATTAAGTTAGAAAAATCAAAGTATTTACATTTAATTGCTTCATGACAATATCATATTATTGTATACAGAACTCATGGTATAAAACTTCAACTACTAAACAAAGACGAGTCAAATGGAATGGACTAAATTTCTTGCACTCTTTCCATTGAACAAACTTATGATATACAAGGAAAAAAATATAAACCAATTATGTTACGCCATTAGCTATCAGAAACCTCTTCAGTAACTATTATAATAACACATTTGAAATTTTACTACAACTGACTTCAATAGTATTAACGAGTGGCATTTTTTTATTAACCCTCAGGTCCACAAGAACAAAATATTTCGCAAATTTTTGTAAGTTTAGGCATTTTTGCAAGGGTTAGAATTAGGACAAAAGTAAATATCAGTAATGATTTTCAAGTTGTTAGCCCGTGCACGAGGCAAGTGTTACTGTTGGAAAGATGAACGCATAACTCAGCGGCCGTGCTGCGCGGGCCAAGCCAGCTCTTAAAACGAACCTTTTGTACCCCTTCCATGTTACACATTCTAATGTATACAAAAACAATTTAATGCTCTGCCCAGAACAACGTTGTAATAGATACGAGTGAAAAAAAACGTGGTCTTGCATTTTAACTCAATACTAATAATGAACAAAAAAATTGAATGTCATTCATAGGACCCACAAGAATAAAATAGATGTCGAATGACATTCGACATATGACCGGAAAGAGTTAAAAAAAAGACAATTATGTCAATTTACATGTTTTTTCTGGAGAAACATTCATGTGCCTTTGAGAATTGAGGGAAACAGATTCCAAAACTGTCAATTATCATTTCTGAGACATGTTTGAAAAACACAAAAATGTAATTATAGCCACATATTTATGGAATTCTTCAAGAGTCCGGATTTGTTACTCGATGACTGATACCCACTATATTTGTTATTGTTCAGGGCAAATTCTTCACAAACATCATTATTTATGAAATAATTATTTATTTTTGACACTTCAAGTAGTAAAAGTTCTCCACTTCAACGATTCGCCAGAATGGTGTTTTATTTGTAATAATATTATTATGTATTAATCTTACTCGGCACGCCACAGAAGAAGCCGTCGCTGGTTAGATTTCTATGCACAAATGATGTTGGAAACTCGAAATTCTTCAAAGACACCCACTGATTGCGAGTATACTCTGTGCGTCCGTCAATGTTCTCTTGTGATAGATAAGTCAAGTTTTTTCCATAGCCCCAATGTTCATGTTCATCTAATGAAGAGTTACTATCATACCTCCCAGATATATTGCTAGGAAACTCAGTGTACAAAATCTTATTGAGATTATTTGCATTCTTCATCTGTGTCATTTTTTTAATATTAGAAATGGAATCCTTGGAGCCTTTCTTTTTGCCTTTTCTTTTCTTGGCCTTAAACACAGAGCGGTTTCGTGATTTCATATATTGAACCTCGTCGAGTATATCTTTGGGATTTACAGCTAACGATCCAGATGGACGAGTTTCTTCAATTAAATTATTCCATGATATTAAGCGCTTTGCAATTACTGTACCGCGTGTTTCAAAACCCTGAAAATATATATAAACATAGTTAAATGAGGCACAAAACAAGTACACTTAACCAAAAGTTTCAATACATTTAATTTTAATAGTAACTATAGATATTTAATATGGAGTATCCATTGAAATATATCGAGGGTATTATGACTATAGCTCGCAACCAAAATTGAGTTGGTTAGATATTAAATGAGTCACGAAATATTTTCGACAAAACAGATATTCTAGAAATATCAAAATATTACACATCACTATTAAGCGTCAATGGATGGGGCTTTTGTATTGTCACGAGAACTCGCTATACTGAAATTGTTTCAGTGGGGGGCTGCTGTGAGCCACTAATATGTAGTGCCTAAAGTTTAAATAATATCTACAGGATTAACATTCATATTTCTTTTAGATAAGTGTTGTGTGTATTTATTTACTGGAATGCTAAATGAAAATAATTATTTATATTGATTTACATTACATTACATATACACTAATAAATTGAAAAGAACGGAAAAGCAACAAAATATTCACCATGGTTGGATCTGTGAAATCGGGTAGCTTCCTTGTAACTAATGGCAGAATCGTACATATTACTGTAAATATTGTAACCACTAATAATATGATCCAGGGATGATGCACTAGAAACCTGGCGTAGGCAGACATGGTTGTACCCAAAGTACTCGAAGGTAATGGTTCACAAGGCTTCCCGTCGAATTCCAATGTTTTCGGGGGGACATCACCTCTACAAATAACACATAACACTTCTAGCAATATCACTCATCGTAATGTATAATATAACACCAATGCAAGAAATCTCTAGCTTCGGAGGTTATATTGTTATTAGTTATAGATACATGCACAAAAGTAGTAAAATACGTTGTCTCATAACCGTTTGATGTTTTGCTAGTTATAAATGAATTGAACAGAAAGATCAATTTTTTTAAATGTAAATAAAGTTATCTGGAAAACTCATTTGGTTACTCATTTTATGACATTTAAATCAAAATTTTGTTGACATAATGTAGACATCTGATTGGTTGACTTTTAATTAAGTATTGCTATACTCATTTAGTTTTCAAAATTATATATTTTTATTTTAACCATTGGTTTCACCAAAGAAGATACTTTAATGGTATCCCTATTTTCTGAATCATGATTGAAATTTTCTTTGATATTTTTTTTGATTTCTACATCCAATTGTCAAGGTTTGAAATGAAATAATAATGTTAGGAAAACTACTATTTTCGTATGGCAGCACCTACAGGAAAAAGCTTTACAATTCGTAGAATTTTCCTACGCACGAATTCAAATAATGACTATCAAATTTATATGTATTCCACGTTTTAAAAGTGTTTAGCATGCACTAAGAATAGCTTCAAGATCGTTAAAAACTCATTGATTACCGATAATAAGTTACCATTGAAACATTTTACCAATTTGTAGAATTATACCACCTTATAGAATTTAATTCCTTTCAGCATTTGCCATTTAAGTAGGTATAACATATTCTTGTTTTATTTATTGATAATTATCTCGGTGCTAAAAATATAATTAACAGTGATGACCTATACATATTAAAACAAATCATTCAACAGACTTTTTTACCACAGTGCATTAATTCTAGAGAAATAATTATAAATCATTAAGAATTTATAGGAATTGTAGGCAGGATAAATAAAATCCCTTAAAAATATGTTTTATTTGGAACACTTACAACATACGCATATATATGATAATATTGATTTATCGTAACTTAAGCCAAATATTATGCAACTATCCGTACATAATAATCAGATAAGTAAAAAGATAAAACATAATAGATTATTACAGTGTATTTGAAATAAAACTAAGTGAGCGTAATTTAAAGTATTAAAGTTGAGAAATAATTATTGTCCTTCAACAAGTTAATTTAAACAATGCTTAAATTATAATTAAGATCAACCATCACACAAACAACACATAATTCGATATATAGGTTTATTAACATATATGCACATATTTTATGTATTTTAAACAAAAATATATCAAACACAATAACACGTTGATGGCAGGATATTCAACGAAAATAGAAAGGTAACAGAAATTTATAAATAATGTCATAAAATGAGAACCGTTATGAAACCATCACCAGGACTAAATCAGAAGATGATTGTAAATTTTCTCGCCCAGGGAATAGAATATGATTTTACTACTAGCGTAGAGCACGTTCGTCCCTGACCTAACATTCCAAGGCCAAATAGACTACGCGATGCGACATGAGTGACCTTGGTTTATTTTTTTCATTTTTGTGGGATATTTAGAATAGTGCCCAAAACAACAACCTAAATAAACACATTAAATTGAGATCGTTTAGAAAAATGGGTAACTATCTCATGATATGCCCATATGCAGATACTAAACAAAGTCGGAGAAGTCCAAAATTTCTGCGGAATGTTTTTGGATTATTTTACTGAATAAATTAAAAAAACATTGATTGATTTAAGTGGGCGAAAGTGTGTTTTAATAAGTGGATGCATTGTCACACTAAATTAACTTATTTATTTGTCAAATAAATTATGAAATTACACACCTGATGCTCGCCGTAGACCCGGCTATGCTCGCTACGCCGATTGACGAGTTTTCGGAATTTTCCAGGGCTACGGTTTGATAAGCCTTGATATGTTTATCACACCACAGATTTTAAATAACTATTTCGACGTTTATAATCAACAATGTATTCCCATTTTGTAGATACGATCTTCCAGATGCTCGTTACCGCGTGTTATGTCTGAAAGCAACTGAAGTGCGGGGTGAGATGAAACGGGTCGTGTCGCCCAGACTCCCTCGCCCGAGATGAGAGGAAAATGCGCAGGCGTAGGTGCAGCACCAGCGTCCGGGACAGTTTCCATGACAACTGCCGCTAGGTCTACCTCAATAATATCAATGCCACTAAAAATAATAATACAATTACGGCGATGGGTCAAGCCAAGATACAACGATCTTCGCAAATAATTATTACATAATATGTGTTTTTAAAAGTTTTAAAACATTTGGTGAAAGTCATTCGCGGACAGCTTTATCAATCTCACGAATCCCATTTCATCTTTATTCGCTCTATATGTTAATATAGATGTCACGTGGCGCCTCCTTGATTATGTATCTTCCGCCAATTGCTATGAGAACTGACGGTACGGTATCTGGTTGAAGCCGGTCCGCGAAATATTTTTACAATTTTTACCGGTCCGCGGATGTAAAAAGGTTGAAGATCACTGATCTAACTCATATACATTTGGTTCAGATTTTTGTATATTTTTAATATTTTAGTTTGAATTTTCTGACGTTTTATGTTATCCGTAAAACAGGGCCTCCAAATTTTATTGCGCCTGGGGCCTCACAAGTGCTTAATCCACCACCGATCTCAAGTATTCAATAAATACGAATGAAGTTATTTTCAGAAGTTTTTATCGGATATATGTATGTAGCATATCAAATTCCACATTCGAAAAATAGCGATCACTCAATAAAGTTATTAATCTTCATAATTTTAATATTCAAATATGTCAATGATTTCTGTACTTCGTGTTATCGGAATCCAAAAATATTGACCATTGAAATAAAAAATGGCCAAGAACGTAACACATTTTTTGATTTTTTGCTCGCGTTTACTTTTAATATCGAAAATATGATATTTATTATAATGTGCGTCATCATAAATGAGATCAATGGCCATTAGAAACAAATAAAATATTTTTTTCAAATACGTGTCGGTTTTTTCTTGAGTTAACTCATAATCTGAAGATTCGCAATCAACGATTAAGACATCGATTATTACTACATTACTTACATGCCCGACACGGTGACGTTGTTAGAAAATATTTGTATTTTAATATTAAGAGTAGTGCCATTGTATATGGACGTATAGCGGGGTGAGTAATAATTTTACAAATTTTCATTTAACAGTAAAATTGTCCAAATTAAATGTTAAAAAAGTGCACATTGATAATCTTTGTTAAATTTTGGAGTTTTCAACAACCATCAGCTATTTTTTTAATTTGTTAAGATAGAGAAATGGAATCGTGTTGATAAAAAATAAACAATCATTTTTCTTTAAGAATACTTCATTTGGCTCTATATGAATATTCATCGCCAAGATGCCGTTCTTCAGTGGTGTATGCCATAGTAAATCCAGGCTGGATGGAAAAATAGCAATCGTAACGGGATGTAACACAGGAATTGGAAAGGAAACAGTGATGGATTTTTACAAAAGAGGTATAGTATTTTATGATATTATAATTTGATATACGAATTCGTTTTAGAATACATCATTCAAAATGCATTTAAGCCGTTGTAATTTCATCGTGAACATAATTTTGTGTGGTTTATCATTGTATGACTAGCAGAATCTAAGATTATACACACTTGCCATAAAAATAACCTTTACCGAAATCAATATAACCAAAGAGCGATATTTGTGCAAAACCCAAACTTGAGGTTTTGCATGTACAATGCTAAAAATGGTTGTTTGTTGTAAGCGAAGTCGTTATTAACGGATTCTACTGTACTCCGTTCACTAAAAATAACGGAATTCTAAGTAGCTTGATCACAGTATGATAATATTTGGGACCATGACAAAGTCCCGGGACTTAAGACAGCAAAAAAACCTAACAAGTCCCGGGACGTCTCGACACAGAATCCCTAGTATGTACATATTTTTATCTTATACTATAAGTTCAAGATGTTGTTACCTTTTTCCGCATTTCTGTTTACTTGGCACTCTTGGCAGCATACAGTAAAAAGAAACTTTGCAATCATTATTATAATCTTCTAGATTTTTCTTAATAGTCACTTAAAAGATTTGATGGTACTAGAAAAGTATAGTTATCAGCATGATGGAAATCTCAAAGATATTTCTTAATATTTCACGCAGCAAGGAAAACATTTCTCTTTTCAATTCAGTTTCGAATGACATTTCCACATCGTGTGACTGTTCACCAGGCATCAATTTATTATTTCTCGCTCTACATTGCTTCATGATCATCTTTATTATTTTCAGACGCGCAATAATATATTTTTTCAGTGAGTCAAAAGTCACAACGAATAATTTGACGAAATAAACATTTGGTTTTACTCCGCTTATAGCGTCCCCGAGAGCATGTAGGTTTATAACTTGATATCTGGCTCCCTTGATGCAGCGCCGGAGGTTTAAATCGTAAAAGTAACCATCTATCTGCATGAAGGGGGGTTTAATATTATGCAACTCAACTGTGTGAATAGTATCTTTGTCTGTCATATCGTCATGAATTGCAATTTTAGGTGGACGAGTCATAATGGCTTGTCGAGATCTAACAAAGGCGAACGTAGCAGTGGAAAGCATTCAGAAAAAATGTGTCAAATTACAAGGACTTGGTGCAATGAGAGTTATAAAGCTTGACTTAAATTCTCTGTCGTCAGTTAGACAGTGTGCAAAAGATATATTGGCCACAGAGCCGCTAATAAACATTCTTGTTAATAATGCTGGCATCATGACCTGCCCTGAAGGAAAAACTGAGGACGGGTTTGAGATACAGTTTGGCACAAATCATTTAGGACACTTTCTCTTCACCCTGCTATTGCTCCCTCGGATTATAAAATCGGCTCCATCCAGAATAGTAAACGTATCATCCTTGGCACATGCCCGTAAATATTGAATCATTTTATTTTAATACAGTATGAACAAGATTTTTTTTTACAATCACACTGATCTTTTTTGCATAAAGGTCCCTCAAACGGTATTTAAAAATGAATCTGTTATATTATGTATTCTCTTTGTGTTTTCATTTCTAAGTTTATTAAGTTTGCCACGTTATTGTGTTTTTAAAAATAATAATTCTGCACTAATATTTGTTTATTATACGCTAAGAATCAGATATGATTTATAGTTGACTCACTCGAAAAAATTGGCGAGTACACTAAAAAAAAAATATTCGTTTTAACAACAAATTCTTTACGATGTCATTTTTTTCCATGTCACAAAGTAATAGTAATTCTACTAACTACTGCGACAACAGGCTTGTTTGACGATATATTTTTTTGAAAGCATTTATCGATTGATCAAACAGTTTTAAAAAATAACTCGGAGTTTGCTCAATTAGTGACTACTCCACCCAAAATATTTCCACAATTTCGGCAAATACTCGAATGCCCTGGAAACATCTGAAATGTCGTTGGATTGCTGAAATTGGAAAACTCTTGAGTGAGACCCCCTCTGATTTAATTATATATAAAGCTCCTTATTTAATCTTGGTCTTTTCAATATTAATTTATTTCTTATGTTTGGTATGTAGATGGTTCAATAAACTTTGATGATCTGCAATTTGAAGCTCGCCCTTACAGTGCTTCGAAAGCTTATTCACAAAGTAAACTGGCAAATATTTTGTTTGCGAAAGAGTTAGCGGAAAAATTAAAGGTAACAACTTATAAAACCACAATCACCAAATTTTCCTACCGAAGACTCAATTTCTGACATCGGACATAGACGTTGCTAGTGACAATGCCCGGTAGCTACGTTCGAAAATTACTTTCATTTTATCAATTAATAAAATAATAACAATAAATTAAAAACGTTATAAAGTTTGATAAAGTGAGTTTTATTTAGATAATTCATAGCCATTCGAATGAGTGAAATGCATTAGATTTCAAAATATGTGCATCGAAGAAGCATAATATGTATATAATAAATTATAAGATTATTCAAATAGACACGAAACGACAAATTACACTTACTTACTTACCAAATACGAATTCGACATTCTTTATCAATTGATTTAGACTAAGATAGTTTCTATTTTATTCAAATACTCAATGTCGTGCCTAGGGCTTGTCGGTTTTCAAAACATGTTTTTGGGCTAAATTTGCGACATTCGAAAACCGGTTTTTTCAACTTCGTAACCGGTTTTAAATAAAACAATACTTTTCATCACTTAGTGAGGAAAAGTATTGTTTTATAGTGATCGATCAGTGAACGCTTTTTTTTTCTTAAATCATTTTTTTTAAAGAGCAACACCAAATAATTTCTTGATGTGTATATAAATAAACAAGATAAAAAAAATAAACTTTTTTCGCTATTTTAATTGAATTATTCATTTTTTGTAAAACTTCGAAAACCGGATAAAACCGGGTTTTAAGCATTATTGACATTCGAAAACAGGTTTTTTCAAAAGTCGGTTTTTGTATAAGCCCTAGTCGTGCCCTCTAGTCTGGCAATCGTAACAATATCATTTTGACGATTTACCTACTTGGTTACCGGAAATCGAAAATTTTCGCATGTGTTCGCATTGTCCGATTTCAGAAATTAAACCTCGTATTGTTTTTTGTTGGTAACGTATTTTGGTGGAAGGACATAATTAATTTTATCGTTGTATGAATATTTCTATTTAACGAATTTTTCCAACGTTTTAACGTATAAACCATATATATTTAATTTATGTTAAAATTATAAAACATTTTTTAACAATTCCACATTATTGTTATGTTTCGTGTTTTATTTTTTTCAAATAATTCCTTTTCACCAAAAATTGGTAGTGGAGACATTAAAAAAAAGACGATAAAAAGTATGCTTAGGCATCACACCCTCAGCGGTACTATCCGAAGAATGAAATACTAAATTAACATTCAACGATATTTTTAAAACCTATTGTAATTTAGTTAACAGCAGCATTTAAATAAACACGTATTTGCATTATTTTAGGAACATAACATTCAAGGTGTGACTTCATATTCTTTGCATCCAGGAGTTATCGCTACTGAGCTTGATAGACATTTGGACCAGACTTATTTCACTGGATTAAGGTTTATGTGGAAACCAATAAAATTATTCGTCAAGTCACCAGAGTCCGGTGCCCAGACCAGTATATTTTGTGCTGTCGATGAAAAAGCATCAAATGAAACAGGACTATATTACAGGTTTATATGTTTTATGCATTAAAAAAATCAAATTAAGTAAATGATACATATTTGAATTAAATATAATCAACGATTAAACTATTGAATTTATAATATAATATTGACGATAGGCTTCAGGAACTTTCGAACAATTTACTGGAGCAAAATTCAAAATGATTTATCTATATTCATTATATTTTTAGCGACTGTGTCCCCATTAAGCCAAGTAAGGCTGCCAGAAACAAAGAAAATGCTAAAAAACTTTGGGAAGTGTCTTGTAAGCTAGTTGGATTAGAAAATTCGGATCCTTTTCGACCAGAAAGCAACAATAAACCAACCATTTGAATTAAGTTATATTTTCTACATAGGTAGGTATATTATGTACATGAAGAAACTACAAATATATTCCTATGAAATATTTTCTCAGACATTTTTATATCTTGGGGAATTCTTATATAAAATTCTGTTTAAAAACTGAAACGTATTTTTTTAATTATTTATTTAGTTTAAAAATTAAAATTACAGTACATGACATTACAGCTGACGCTAATGCACCAAGCACTTGACAAATATAATTAAAATAAAAAACAGTACATAATACATCAAAATCACGAAATAAAAAAGTAGAACATAACAAATACTGTTACTGAAGATGTCCGCTTTTATAGGGCTTAGACCAGGCGTGAGGAACCTGCGGCCTTTTGGCTACCTTGGTGCGGTCTTCTGGTCAATTCTGAAATTCTGCACATTTTGTATTTGAAAATCCTTGAAAGACCTAAAAAAAAAAGTCCCACGCTACTAATTTGGGCAAATCCGTAAATTCTTGGGATTTTTTAATGTCCAAATTCTTGAAAGACCTAAAAAAGGTCAAACGCTGATAACTTTGGGAAATCCGCAAATTTCTGGGCTTTAGAAATTTGTATGATTTTTTTCCGGCCAAAGATTCTCTAGTCAATGTTTACTGCGGCTTTATGTCGAATCAGAAAAATGAATGCGGCCTTTAGAGAAGAAAAGGTTCCTCACCCCTGGCCTAGACAATGAGTTAATCAGTCGAACAGCCCTTGGAACTGGCGACTCATACGTCCTACGTGAGAAACAAGTTTTTAAAAACAAAATATTTTGGTTATAGTTTCGCCCACGTCAGAATAAATTGGGCACACGTAAATGAATAGTCATGAGAATTTCAGGATTATTAACTCGGCCCCGAAGAAGAAAAGAAAAATGGTGGCAACTTAACGATCTTCGAGCTTCAACAGAGTGAAATGATAACATTCTTAAAAGAAATTTGGTGGGGTAGTATTCATTTAAGGAATTATCAAAGGGAAAGAGTTTAATTTTTTTGAAATAATAACATCTTAAAATTTTCTTATGAACTCCCTCCAATTGCAGCTTTACGATGAAGATATCTAATGATCACATTAGATATTTTCCATAGAATTATTTTTATTTTAATATAAAAAGCGTAAATCTGTTTTTTTTTAATCACATGTGCATTCATACAAATTTCAGTTAGAACCTTATAGTACTGGCGGTTTGTTTGAATTTCAGATGGATAAGGTTTTAATAAAAGTTTAGGTATTTCTAATTAACTATGAAGAACTATTTTTAACAATATTTTATTTATGGTTATATCACACCAGTACTATCATTGATGTATGCAATCAAAAAGAAACTTGGAAACATTTACAATTTTCAAAATACATGCATTCAAAACTTCAAATGCCTATATCTTTTTTGCTGCAGCTGTCCACATGGAATCTTGTAGCACTCGGCTCGCGACCTGTAGCACGCCCTTGCTCACGTTTTGGCGCGTCAGAACAGGGATTTAATGAGTGTAACCAAATCCCCCTATAGTGAAAGCCATGCTATTGAGTTGAAAACAGGTACTTTTTCAGATGAGCGGGCCGGCGTCATAATTTTCAAAATAACATCACATCATTATGAAACCATTTATTACTGTTATTTTGAAGCAAATACATATATATATTGTAATTATATATCTTTTCAATTAAATCATTTTTTAAATAAGAAAAAATCACATTTTCTAAGGTTTTTTAATAAAAATCTCTGAGAACAAAAGCAAACAAAGATGCCAAATCATTTTATTTAAATTATTTTTTTTACAATATTTCAATACAGAATATGAGGTTGGATAGTTCATTAAAAAAACCAACGTCATTATTGGGATTTTAATCAATTAATATTAATCTCAAAATTTATTTGTGCACACTGGTTCGTCACTCAATCTTTCCATACGATTTCTCAAATCATATCAGTAATCAAAAATCAGTAAGTCAAACTAGGATAGCACAATTCACTTCATTATTTTTTTTTATATTGTTATTGATTAAATCATCATTTACTTGGTATATTGCCATTATTATATGATAAAAGACGCAGCATGTATTTCATAATATCACAATAGGCGTCAAAATCTTATATAATATTATATGAATTCCGCATGTTACCGTCGTTTATGTAATTTATAATTTATATTCTATATAATTGTGATACTTAATAGTGGGAAGTTAAATTTTATTGGTTTTTACCACACGTCGCATATCTTGCCATTCTATATTTCTTACGATCATTACTTAATTTGCATATATGGCCCTTCCGATGTATCGTAAATTGTAAATTAATAACACCAACGAATCACAGAATATCCATACGAGAAATCTTTCAAACATACATGGTACATTTAACGAAAAATAAGCTCATTAATTGGAATTTAGAGTTGATCTACGTATAACCGCCATACAATTTGTTAGTAAAGGCAGGGATTCAACGGCCCGCTCATAATTTGCTGATTTTCTACAGCACTGCTTGGAGCTTAAGACTGCTATGGTGTAACTGAATCGAACGATTCGTAAAAATAAAATGAAACACTTAAAAACTTGTATGCATGTAGACGCTTACTCTATCAATATTTTTTCTCATCCGACGACGCTCGGTCGCATACTCAATTAATCTAAAAGAGGCATTACACTCAACGACAACGAAATATAGCTATCTAGCAGCACTGGATTACTTGAGTAATACTTGAACTGCCAAAGTTCTGACCATAAACAATATATAAGTTTCTGTCACCGGCACATGACTCTAGTATATTGTCTATGCACACAACAACAAAATATTTCTGCATAGTAATATATTTTACATACAAATTTATTTAGATTATTTACATCAGTCGTGCAGTGACAACCGATTGGTTCCAATTTTATTGAAGTTCAAGTAAACAAGTATGTATTGTATCGATAAAAATTACGTTACTTAATGACATAAATACAACCCGGCTAATATTTGACACAATTGAATACTAAGGCATTTGTTTTCGATTTTGACAAAAAGTATATACATACATTCAAGTCGCATCAGTTGTGAAATGTGGTGGAAACTTGATACAATGATGGTGACATTTATAGTAACATTATTTTCACTTTCTATGCACACGGATTTATTTTATTCGCCCCACATTGTCGTCGGTTATGGCTTAAAAAAATCAGAAATTCACAGCCTGTGATTCGTTCAAAATTTTGGTAAATATGCTTTACAATATGCTACTCTTTTTCTTCCTGAAAATGGTAAATTTGTCATACTTCACCACACGGACTATTGCGGCAAAAAACTTCACAAACTAAGCTACAAACAACGCCACGATTAAAAATTATTTTTTGAGAGCTTGATAATCGCGTTGAAACCACACATTATTACGAAGCACTCATAAATTATGCTAAATACGAAATATTTTTCAATATTGAAAAATATTTTTTCGCCGTAATAATCCATGACTAGCTATTAGTGCTGCACGGGCCCGGGCCTGGCCCGCGGGCTCTTACCCGACCCGGCCCGTGGGCCGGGCTCGGGCGGGTAAGCGCAATTGAGAGTCGGGCTCGTGCCGGGCTTTGGAATTTCGGATATAATCTGGGAAAAAATATAGCAAATCGAGGATGTAACATTCCTCGGTGAGCTAAAAAAAAAAAAGGTCTTTCGGAGATAATCTGGGAAAAAGTATAGCAAATCGAGGATTTCAAATTCCTCGGCGAGCTAAAATAAGGAGTTTCGGGCTTCGGGTTGGGTAATTTTGTAAAATTTTGGCCCGTGCAGACCTCTACTAGCTATACTATAGTTTTACCATTCATGCGAATTATGAAATATTTTAAATATGACCTATGGTTTGTGATAAAACGTTCCATTTAACATGTTGTTAATTTTTTTTATGCTGATATTAGATTTGTATGTCGCGTAAATTATCAGTTTCCCTGATTCCCATGTATGAAAATTTTGCATTTTCTTATTCCTAATTACATTTTCAACAGAGCTGCATTGTTATTAGTGGCATTTAGTTCACTTTCAGATAGAAAAAGACTAGCATGTTGTAAAGCAAACTTACCGATTTTTTTGTGGCCCTCAAATGTTTCATCTTAAAATTAAATTACAGTACATAACACTTCAGTACCGAAACGTCGAAAGTAGTATCAAAGAGCGACAGGGTACAAAGTGACCCAAGACAAATTTGCATAATATTTGCATTGGCATCATTGAAGATTAAAATAAATATCAGCAAGATATTATTGGTATTCAGCGAATGGTCTAATTAAGAAGAATTTTGCAATGAGCCGCTCGGAATTCAAAGGTTAAAGTAAATCATTGAATTTGACAAATTTGAGCAAGCTTTTTTGTTGAAATTTTTTAGCTGATTCAAATATATCATATTACATAAAGGAAACTGATAAAATACGTGAAATACGAACATGTAAATAATTGATATCTTCCTATCCACTAATATTCTAGAGAATTGCTTTCATTTTACGGGAATGAGTAAACTCTCAAGAAGAAAAAGAGTAGCATGCTGTGTAGCATATTTTCCTTAATATCTGTCAAAGTGCTATTAACGTGCTTTTATTTAAATCCACATCTGCTCCAATGTCGAACATGTGGCATCTTAAATTGAAAATCTTAATTTGAGATTGACCTTACCGAAGATCGAACCCAGACGCACCTAGTTGGTAGAGCAAGCTCTTACCAACTTGACCACACCGGACGAATAGAAGGATTGGGTTAGGACAGGACTAGTGGTTGGCTAATCGCTCTCGTTATGCAATTATTTTAGGAATCGGAGAGGTAGGAAATTTTTATTCATCACAAACAACCATACTTTCAACAAACAGAAATCGATTGAAAAAAATGGTGACCATACTTGGGGATTGAACCTGTGAGATTTACGTTGACCAACGCACCATGGACCCGACGTTCTTAATATGAAACAAACACTAACTGTGGTAGATACATAATATTCTCTTAAAAATGAGTTTATTATGTGTCGACAGTAGATATGCAGTTTTTATGTGTTTATAATACAATTCCAAAATATCCGTTGATCTCATTTAAATGATTATCTAATAAAGAATTACTATTGCTGCAATACTTTACAAAACAAATCTAAGCATTGATAATAAATATTTTAATGCTAACTTATAATTCACGCATGGTTGAAACTTTGATTTCCATGAGGGTCACCGGTGACTGGCAAGGATGACCTATGCAAAATTTATTATTCAGCACCAGTGGGCTTGCCGGCAGCGCCTTTTGTATGTTACTGCAACTTAGCCTTCAAATATTTCATCAAAGTAACTAAAGATTGACTCACAAGTATAATACAAAATAAAATGCATCAAAAAACATATAAACCTTCTATTCTTACATATTCTACCAAATAATGCGTAATTATCAACCTAAACACTAAAATTGATGTAATTAATACCAGTGATGTTAACTGCATATCTTCAAACTAGTTGTTGGCAGGAGAAAGTGAATAATTTGTAACAGTGAAATTTTGAAAGCAAAATTAATAGCAATTATTATTCGGCAAATATACTTAACAACGTGCTACGATTATTCTCTTCAAGGAAATACTTAATGCTGTTAAAAATAATTTCATTTTTTAGAAACTTTTATCACAGATATGATTTTTACTACAAATCACACATAACAAATGAGAAATTCATAGCATAAAATTGCTTAAAACTTAATTCAGTTTTTATACTGAATATTTTTAGCTAAATTTTTAGTTAAACCGACAGCACTTGCAAAGATATATTATTATTCTCAAAGTAGAAATCAATATTTTTGCTGTCGAATCAGATCAAAATTACATCGATTATTTTATGTAGCCATGACTTTTAAAAAGGTAAACACAGCCCAACTGGACTAAGAAAATTAAAAAACGTAGTGTGATAGATTTTATTGTAATATTATATGATGTGAAAGTATAAAACTTTTCAGGGAAGGATCCCAAGCTTAAAATGCCATTCTTCGCTGGGAAGTGCCGCAGTCAGGTCCGTCTAGATGGCAAGACAGCAATTGTTACAGGATGTAACACAGGAATCGGAAAAGAAACTGTCACGGACTTTTATAAAAGAGGTATCTAATTGATTGTGATTGAGATCATTATAGTTTACTCTGTGAAATATAAGTTTGTGTAATAAGTCTGCGCTTTTTTTAATAATTGCTAAAATACATAACTCTTTTAAAAACAAAGTGTTTCATCAATGACTATTAAGAGACTTCACAATTTTTTTTTTTTTAACCTTTGACCTTACAAAAGCAGTGAAGACCTAATCCCGAATTGGAAACAACAACTTCCAGAAAATTATTTAAGAGGACTAAATACAATGAATAAGTTCATTTACACTTTTAACTATCCGCCTTAAAATTAAAAAAACAAAATAATAATGAGTAATCGTTTCTCATTAACTGACATTTTATGTCTGACCGATTTCAAAATTAATTTTGCGAAAAACCTCTTGGACAGTAAACTACTCCCAATAGGCAAGTGCACAGGCGGATAAAGGTTAAGTATAAAATAAACTGCCAGTCAAAAGGTTAAAAGTAAAATTGCAAAGAAATAATAAGAATATAGTGTAAAAGGAAGAAATAAAAATATCCAAATGAAAAGTATTTAGTTACATAATTGTGTTTGTGTAATTTTAGGAGGCAGAGTCCTAATGGCCTGTCGCAATTCCACGAAAGCTAATGCTGCTCTTGAAGATATTAAAAAAAAATGTGAGAAGCTGGAAGGTCTTGGTACACTGATTGTGATTCAGTTAGACTTGAATTCGTTGACTTCCGTTAGAGAGTGTGCCAAAGAAATATTGGCAACCGAATCCCAGATTGATATTCTTGTCAATAATGCTGGCGTTATGATGTGCCCCAAAGGAAAAACTGAGGACGGTTTTGAAACACAATTTGGTACAAACCATTTGGGGCACTTTCTGTTTACGCTGTTGTTGCTGCCGCATATTATCAAATCTGCTCCGGCCAGGATTGTCAACGTGTCTTCAATGGGCCACGCATGTAAATATTTTATGCAGTTTATGATATTCTTTTTTTCTTAATTTGTGAATTGATTTTGATAACTATTTTAATCTTTTACAGTCGGAACAGGAACCATAAATTTTGAAGACTTGAACTATGAGACCCGACCTTACAGTGCAATGGCTGCTTATTCTCAAAGCAAATTAGCCAACGTTCTGTTTTCTAAGGAACTGGCCAACAAATTAAAGGTATATAATAAATATAAGAGTCAAACAATCTTTTTCATCCATCAAATTATTTACTTAACATGGCTTAACATTTGACAATAGGCTCACAATATTGAAGGTGTGACGACATACTCTCTTCATCCGGGAATGATTAATACTGAACTTGCACGACATTTGGATGACACATATTTCACAGGTCTAAGTATATTGATGAAACCAATGGCACTGTTCACCAAATCTCCAGAATCTGGGGCTCAGACCAGTATTTACTGCGCTGTGGATGAAAATGTTGCGAAAGATTCTGGACTGTATTACAGGTATAATTTATTATTTCACTTTAATTAGTTTCATATTTCATAGAAGTCATTCTGTTGTAATATCTTTGAATATTGAATTTAATACTATAATTGATTAATTTTCTTCATGATTGAATGAATGATAACTTCGTACACTGACTCACTTGGGTTATTGATTTCTTTTTCAGTGACTGTGCCATTGTGACATCTAGTAAAGCAGCTCAAGATGCAGAAATCGCCCAAAAACTTTGGGATGTGTCATGTAATTTGGTGAAGTTAGACAACTACGATCCTTTCAAAGTGTAAAATACCAGTTACATACACTCAAGAGATCAGCAAACTTATTTTTAATGAATTGACCAATAGAAGCTATCATATGACGTGTGAAATTTTTTGTTTGCACATGTCATGTTCGATTAAGAGTTTATTTTTACAAAATATACTCCAGTATTACTACACATTGCCATTGCATTAAACATTTTTCAATTATGAATCACATGAAATCAACTAAAGTAGAATTAGATAGAAGTGGTTTAAGATCAACCTGAGAATAATTTAGCATTAATATTGTGTTGAAAAATCAACATGAGTAACCTTGCCACAACTTGCATCCGGAGACTTCTAATAAGGCCGCACCGAGTGAACACTAGAGGGTTTTCTTACTGCAGAGCTTAAAGACAACATATGTAGGAGGAGGAAAATTTGGATTGCGCAATGGTTACAATAGATTAACAGATTGATATATGCGAGATTAATAATTTTTATTTGTAGTTAGATTGCTTTATGCAAGTGGTTTTGGATATTTAAGAGGGAGTATTAATAACTAATGTCAGCATAATATGTCTCGAATAGTTGTAGGTGCTAACAGTGCTATACTGAAGGTTATAACGCTGGATGCCCTTGGACATTTTCGTAGAAATTGTGTTTACACTCTGAATGAATCTAAATATTTTACCATAATTGAAAAATAAATCTCTTTTTCAGTGAATAATATTATAAACCAATGTGAAGTTTAGGACTACAGAACTGATGATAAGCTTAACAAAAATATGATTACTTTTGCCTCTTTATATATATATATATGATAATAGTGTCATTTCATTAAGTCTAATGTACTAGTTATGTTTAATGTCTCATGCTTATAACTTTTATTACTAATATAAAATAAAAAATATTATAAAATATATGTTGAGGCTTGTTTCAGCATTTATTTTCAAGGTTTGCTACTTTGATAATATTTACCTATTTTCTTTACACTCATTGAATGTGTTTTTTAATAAATATGATGCAATAAAAACTTATCAACAAGTTAGAAATCTTTAATACTTGAATCAAATTGTTAAAATTCATTACAAAACCCTGTAAGCCTTTGCGAGTAGTGTTGTATTTTGATTATTATTGCCATGCATGTAAGGTACTTTTTATTAAATTATTATTATTTTTTGTGATGCATCGGCCACATTTATCAGTAATTTGACAGTAAAAATGAAAGCTAAATAAAAAGATATATTCGCAACATATAAGCCAACTGTTGAGCAATGTTTCGCGACCGATGGCCCATGGGTTGATAATTTATATACATATTATAATATTTAAAAACCAATAAACAAAATTCCATATAAAACATAATTCATTGATCACTTTTAAGGTGTTCACTGTCAATACTTGGTGGAATGGCATTATAATAAAACATTTTTAGTACTTTTTCCCACATAAAATTTATTTGATCAGGACCGGTTTCGTTCATTGCGAGCATTATCAACTGATCAGTTGATAATGCTCGCAATGAGCAAAACCGGTCCTGATCAAATAAATTTTATGTGGAAAAAGTACTAAAAATGTTTTATTATTTTTTTAACAATTCATTATTCGTCTGTCAAATATTTTTTCCAATAATAACCAGTCTGCAAATTAAACAGGTTGGGAAACAGCACACAAAAGCATAAATTCTTGATAATTATCTGAAGTACTACTGTGTGTAGGAGATCACTTGTATTGGAAAATCGAAAATTACAGTTGTCATGTTTTTGAAAAAACACATTTAGAAAATCCACTAGAAAGTTAGCAGGATACTCACCAGGCATTTTTTTTTTTTTTAACCATGTCCGCTCCCAATGTGGAGCATATGGACTCCTAATGGAGTTTATCTCAACAGAAGTGTTTCTACGAGAACTGCTTGTTACTCAGTTGCTCAACATCTCTTTTTCCAAAGAGAGTAGGGATAGAAGGATAGAGCTAGGACAGGACTAGTGGTAAGCTAATCGCTCTCCATACGCCCCGTTCATAGGATAGGATGGATGGGAGAGGGGAATTCAAGACATCACATACATCCATGCCTTCGAACAGAAATTCATAAATCAATTTATAAAACTGTCTGTACCGGGATTTGAACCCGTGCCCTCCGTAACCGAAGCCAACAATGCTGACCACTCGGCCACACAGGCGGCATACATGTTTCAATTATTTATTTTTACCGGATGTCTGCCATAATTGCAGGGTCGACTTTACACTAATTCTAGACAAAGATGGATTATTTAAAAAAAAAAACAATTATTTTGTTCATGGTAACATCTCTTAGGATGATGGTTAACTACTTAGATATGACCAATATTACACTGATTTTAATGAAAAAACCTAATTTGTTTCTGAATATTTTTTTACACCTTATTTATTTGATTGCGTTGAACATTAACAAAAAGAAAAATATAAAAATCAGCACATTCTTTTTAATTTTTTTTCAGCTTTTATTATACAGTCAATCCTCTTTTTCTGCAGTTTTTTTTGTGCAATTTCGAAGTTATATGGTTTTTTAGAAATTAAAATTTTCAAAAAACGTACTATATTAACAGCTTAACGACCGCGGACGCGTATTTGAGTCTTTGAAAAACAAAGGTTGCTGGCCGGCAGACTCATATGCATATAGGCGAAGTATCTGGAAGCTAAGAAAATTAAATTTGATAAAGATATCTCAATTTGTTTACAAATTATAGTGAATTTAGTAAAATTACAATTTTTGCGAATTTCTCGCAAAATTGCCCGGCCGCCAGGTGAATTTTTATAAAAGTCATTAAGCTGTCAACGTACAAAATATTACATCAAAAGCATGTATCATTGTATTTTGGATATATTACAGAATGAATCATCAACACTAACCGACATTCGGAAAAAAAATACGATTTTGGACTGTTTAATTAAATCATGTTGCATCTGCCATCGCTGAATTAATTCCACGTACTTGGGTGTGTTACAGTCGATGAAACCATTGAAACATCAGTTGATATCAACCGAAATTATTAGTTTAGCACATGAACTTGGTGTAGAAGGGCTTATAACATTTAGCGAAAATGAAATCGACGAATTACTTATGGATAATGCTATAAGTGACGATGATGTCACTAATTTAACTTTAACTATTGACAAAGAATTTACGTTACAGAAATTACAGTTCAAATTCTGAATGAGCATTTTAGTTTCAACGAGATCTTAAAAAAAGTGATTAGCACTAATTCTATGTGTAAAATCCATCGCTTTTTTAAATTGATGCACGTACTATTTCTTCCGAAAAATAAAGTGATTTCGAACCACATGCAAATTGCAACGCACCTAGCAAGGTCATACAGTAACGATAGTTTTACTTATAATGTTACTGAAGTAAAACTAAGCAACAATTTTATTTTTAATAAAAAATATTTTTTATATTGTGTTTTCCCCCTAATTTTCAGCAATTTTTTTTTATGCGATTTTAAGTATACTTTCACTCCCTGTTTCAAAGTTATACGAATTTAAAAATTTATGGTACATATCCACACTTTTTCTATAAAAGTCAGGTCTTTTTTTATGAGATGTTTCGTGGAACGCATAAAAAGAGGGTTGACTGTACATTTATATTTAATTAAGTGTTGACATAGTAATTAAAATGGACATTTAAAAGCTAGATATCATAAAAAAGTGAAGTGATATTAATCTATTACTTATCATTAGTGCTTACTATATTTGAAAAACAAAATAGAGGTTACTACTTAAGCACGCTACTGGCCTGTAAATTTTATACAGTAAACTGTCAGTGGAATAATAAGGAATGCTTTCATGAAATGGATCTTTTTAAGTATATTAAGCTAGATTTTATTGATTATAAGAATGTTTGTAAATAAATAACAATTTTTCTTATCGATAGATGTCACTGCACCTTTTCATCCATACATTTTAATGGTAAAACACAGAACAAGAGAAAAAAAACAGTTTTGTAATAATATAACATGATGTATTTTGATAATAACTATAATAAATCTCGAAATAATATTTCCGATAGTAACTTAATACAATTGATAATTATTTGTAACATTTAATTAAAATTTTGAATAGGTATCCATAGTTATTATGTACATAATAAGGAGATTCCTTGATTAAATAAATTAAACAATAATTCTTTTAATAAGTAAAATAATTTGACTCATATAATAATGACTTTTTACAAAATTCTGTAAGACAACAAACAGTGTTAATTAATATATGTATTTTTTTAACAATTCCGCTCCCAATGTGGAACATATGGAATCCTAATAGTGTAATTTAACAAAAGTTTTCTACGAGTTCTACTCGTTCTCAGTTGCTCAGCCTCGTCTTTGTAATATAAAGCAAAATAAATTTTACCAATGTTAAAAATTCATGGTAACAAGTAGTTTGTAAAGGATTCATTTATTTTTATTAATTTAGTGCTTTTACAAACAATATTGACACACCATGTTTAATGTACTGTGTATTGAAGGGTGATTTACTTGATTCAAGAATTAATAGGTTTTACTGGAAATAGGATAGTTAACATTCCCTTCCATTTTTAATAAAATTAGAAATTTGCAATATATAACATAAACATTATAAAATGTTTCATTTAGCATTACCGAGAGAGTGTCTATATTATGTAGAGTATATGGTTGAACATCAGAAAAAAATTAAATTTATTGATATTCGAGAATAAAAATATATAATTAATAATGTATTGTATACATTTGAGTGTGTAAAGTATGGTATTACAACAAATTGATTATTTTTCAATAGCTGTTTTGTTTTATACTATTGGTTTTGAGAATTCGCTTTGAACTTCAATGGATTAGAGACTCTGAAGATACTTGGCAGCATGGCAGCTAGAGTAGTGAAGACTTCTTCAGAGATCCCTTGCGGAACTAAGAACTGAATATTTTTAAGTTCGGATCCTCCCCAAGACGCCATTTCAATCATAAAACCTTTTACACATTTTAGTACTAATTCTGCTCTCTTAGCACACCATGCAACTGTCATTTCCTGAAATACATAAGGCAAAGAAACATAAAAGAAACGGTATTTATATATATATATAATTTAAGTATGTGGAATGATAAAATTATACTGAATTACTTTTACCTCTGACATATCGTGCCTCAACAGCACTGGTAAAGTTAATGTAGTTACATCATTAGAGCAAGCAGTTTTTAATATATTTCTAAGTCCAAGAATCGCAGGATGCCGAGAGTTTATATCATCTACAAAGAAGTGTAATAATCATCAGAATTTGAGTAAGTATCTTTTTTTTATTTGAGTAAACAATATCAGTAGTCAAATTAAGCATACTAACTAGATCTAAGTGAGGAATCGTCTGCTATTAAATGGAAAAGTATATGAACATCCGCTAAATTTGAATGCTTAGTTATATAAATGTCTCCTGTTTGAAGATATTTGCTTTCTTTTGCTTTCCGACTCGAGGGCCCCTCTTGATGTCCGGACTCAGTCAAATTTTTTATTCGCTGCACATTTCTCAAGATCACCTAATAATCATAATATTTTTATAAGTAAAAAATAACATACACCTCAAATTCATCTCTTAAGCACATGCGACAACATCACAATAAAAACCACTACTACTGTATGCACTCAATTTTCATTGTAATTTAAACAAATTACCGGCTCTTTAACATTTTCAATTATCTTTTCCAATTGATCATCCATTTGCGGGAAGTGAAACTCTGTGCTCTGTTGGCAGGCTTTTTCGATCTGTTTCGCTAATCCAGTGTAATGAGGAGGGGGAGTGTCTGTCAAAACTACGAGGCCACATAAGTCTCCCGAGTACAGACCTAAGGCTGTTTGCAATCTTCTGGGGGCATCCATAATTCTAATGGAATGTAAAATGTTTATTAAGAGCAACACATCAAAATGTATTAATTTCATCGATTTAACTTCTAAGAAGAAAGCAAAAATGTACATCTTGAAAATATTTATCTACATCTTAAAAGGCTTTTGTCCTATAGTAAAACACTGTTAAATCTGATATAATATAAAAGATATTTCAACATAAAAATATATGAAATTCAATAATGATGGATTATTTTTTGATCTTATAGTGAGGTGTAGTTTGCCCGAACATGCTCTATATAACAAAGTTCAATGTGGAATGGCAAATGCCTTTTCTTTGTCCAAAAGCAAAGGTAGGAAGATATACTTACATTCCTATATAATTTAAAAAAACAGAAAAACCAAAGTGGTTGGCTATATATGACCTCTTCAGACCTCATCAATTAATTCTCTTTGTCTTTTTAAGGGGGAGGTTTCTGAAATAAACTAATTTTGAGAAACACCCAGTCTTTTTTTTTACGCCAATTTTTTTATAAGTGAGTTTTTTGGGCGGTACCGTTTCTTTTGCAATTTTTCCTTCTAAATTTTTTTTCAGAAGAAACGGTGAACATTTGCAAAATCTTGAATTGATGACTTTGTTCTGAATATTGTTGAAATACATTTATTGAATTCGTAAAATAGCATGTTTCGGCCATAAATTTTATCCAAGCACATTTTCAATTTTCAATTTACTAAATAAATTCACCCTAGAAGTCCGTCTGTTGTTATAAAGAGAAATATTTAACCGTCAGATCATCAAAAAAATCCAATGTAATAATCGACTCAGATCAAGAATCTTAGAAAAACAGCATTTAATCAAACGAGTCAGAGCAAAATTCAATACTTATGTTGAAAAATACGCGAACGAGATATATTAAAAAGTCAATACAATTATGCATGTATCTGTTAAATTTTAGTTTTTCGTACATCTTTGATACTTTTTTATGCGATAGTTTTGATTTTTGGAACCATTTTATCGAATTATGTGAAAATGAGTTTTTTTTACGCGTTAGTTTCTGGAACCAATGTATCGCATAAAAAAAAGATTGCGTGTACTCCTATATAAACAAACCTGTTGTCAAGCTGCTTGACTTTGCAAAACTTCATGATATCAGATGACATAATACGAATATTGTGCATTTGTTTGAGTTGTGATCCCAGATGAATCGTAAAACTCTCTTCTAGAAGACGTTCAGGGTGTGAAACGATTTCATCTGGAGTATTCTGCTGACCTTCAGTATTCCCAAAGTGATTAAGTGGTGAATTTCTAAAATATAAGTTTATTTATGTTTATCATATAAATTGCATATCGAACATTATGAAAACAGAGATATTCATTACATCATTATTGAAAAATTTTACATGGCCTGTTCATTATCAACATATATGATAAAGTATAGATTTAAAATTCATAAAACAAATAAAATACTGAAGATAGGATTAAAAAATTATAATAAATTATTCAAGTACCTAGGAGTCCGGATTGTAGAATTAGTTTGATGATCTTCAAGAATAGTCATAAGCCATGATCTGTATTCAGCTCGCTGTGCTTGGCGCAAAGCGTCAAGCTGCGATCCCCACCGCCCGATTACCATACTCTGCTCTTCGAAGTGCTTACCGACCAAATCATTAATTTCGCTTTCTGTTGTAAATGTATTCAAAAGCCGCATTTTTCCTTCCATTTCAGAGGTTTGGCTAAGAAACAATATAAATCAATATTAAACGTGAGAGTTTATTGTTCATACAATACATACAATTATATCATAATATATAAAATAAAAAACAAATGTTTATACTCGAGATCCTACGTTGGCATAAATAAATATTTGTGAATTTACAAAAAAACATCTCTATATATATAAGTGACAAAAATATGATAGTCATATGATGACATTGTTCAATGGTGTACCACCATAAAACGGGGCTTATGCGACGCATAAGGGTCTTTCTTCTCACAACTCAAATTTATATCCATATTTAAATTTTCCTGCCAAACGAGTATGGTGAGGGCCTCTTTCGCCTGTACATGCCAATTAAAAGTAATTGTTTTTTGCTGTTGTAGCCAGTTAAGAAATTTCAGAAAAAGATGTCTGTATACTGTCCCTAAGCTGTTGACAGCTGAGATGAGACAATTCGAAGTTGTCCTTTCTCTGTATTAGTTTTATTTTGGCAACAAAAAAAATAGGGTGGCTCTTTGATAGCTTTTGTATATGAGCCCAGATTTTCTAGTTACGCCACTGCAGTGCTTCTCTGTTTTTTTCTAATACCTTCAAGTGCTGTGATGGTTTTTACACATCAAATCAATGGAAACCATTGAAAATCTCTATTTTTTAAGCCCATTCAAAAGTACCTATGACGTTTGAAATGGTGGCAATATTAACCCAATGTTAATTTGATTGGAATTCGCAATAATGCATAGAATGGTATAAATGATAAGTAGTAAAAATCTTTATACAGTAGGAAATGTAATCATACATTTTTTTATGGATAACGTGGTTAATTTGTGGATATATTTATTCAAATGTCAACACCAGGAAGAAAGGAGTTGAACAAAAAATAAATCAATTTTAATTTTATGTAGCTACAATTTCATTAACTTACTTATTAGTGAGTTTATTTATGTCATCATCACGCTGATGAATAACTTCCTGCACCGATCGACCATACGAACTTTCAACTTGTAAAATAGCCTCCAAAGCAGGGGAGTGGACTAGTCTATGGTAGGCTGCAGCAAATACTTCCTCATCTGAGGCCCCTTTTTGGTCTGCATATTCCAAGGTTTGATCTTTATAGCATTTCTCCCAATTTTTTACAATTTGTTCAACATCTATGTCACCGGAGCGAGCTTGTTCAATCAACTGCTCATCTCTATCGTTAAAAAAATCTTGGGTTTCCTTCTTGACAAAACCATCAAGAGCATCATACAATTCTATAAAAATACATTGTTTAATGAATAGAGTGTTGTGGTAGTTACTTTATTTCATCATATTAAAATTTTATATATTTTCCATAATCCATAAGTTCTGTTTAAATGGTTGACTAAGTAGATTTAGGGTCCGCTTACAATATTTCATCAAAAGGTATATTATTAAATGGTACGTGAATAAAATGCTGGAGTCATGAGCAAAGACATCTATTTACGCAATTTCTGAAAGCATTAGAAGACTTGAAAGATTGAACTGCGCTCATATGTTGAAGTTCAGCCAGAGAAATAAGGCAACAGCATCAATGAACATTTCAGGGTGAATTTCTTTTTGGATATTATAAGATTTGCAGTGAATTTTTTTGACATTTGGTGAAACATGTGGCCACCACACTATGCAACCAAGATTCTCTGTCATTTGCCAGCTCCTTGATTCTTTCCAGGTCATCCTAGCGCTTTTAAGTTCTGCCATTATGTCCGTTATGGATGATCCATCCGTTGGGTATAAAAGACAGGCTATGCTCTCACATGTCTAAGTCAGATCTTTGGTTGATTTATTTTTTATTTTGGACGTAATTAAGGTCTGGGAATTATTGAACCAATGCATCCTGCCAGCACTGCTTTACGATGGCGGATTTTGGCACCTTACAAAAGCACTGAGTAACCATGTACTCTCCTTCGGATACGAATACTACAGGTAACGGTGGTTTGACTGTATGGAACTAGGAGATGAGAGAGTGGACTTACCTGCTATGTATTGTATGGATTTAATGTGAAATATATTTAGACATAATTTGCTAATAATTTAATGCAGCGGTCACCAAACTACGGCCTACGAGCCGACCTTTCAAAGATTTCAATCCGGCCCTTGATTTTTGATGTATAAATATTTTATATGTAAGAAATATTGATATTTTGAAAATTTCAATATGATTCCATTTTAGTCCGGCCCCTCAACGTTTTCAAAAAAATAATCCGGCCCGTTTCTCGAAAAGTGTGGTGACCCCTGATTTAATGTTTTAAGTATCAATGACACGTAATTAATCATTACAAACTATCTAGGTACAAAAGTACATACCGTCTTCTAAAAACACTGGAATGTTAAAAGTAGATATGAGTCTTTGAGAAAACTCTTTTGTACATCCTGAAAATGGTATTTGCAAAGGGATTTCAAGTTCAAAAAAATTATCTTTATTTGCACAAGTTGGAAACGAAAATATAAATATTTTTGTATTTTTTTCACTATCGGCTGTCATCTTGACAAGTAAGTTCGTAAACGATGCAGACCTCTATTGTCTATGATGTAGACTAAAATTTCGTTTGCTTTTGGCCATAGACTGTGATTGAACTTGCTGCAAGAATATTCAATTTTGCTATAATCATGACGTTGAAATAGCTCGGAAACGAAATATTACACGAGAAAAATAATTGAGAAAGCATTAAGTAATCATTAAAATTCTTTTGAGTGTGTATAAGCGATATTTTATTAAATAATGGATAAACAATTATAAAAAGTTTTTGGCAACTTATTGCAAATAAAAAAATTTAAAAAAATGAACCGTTTTTTAAAAAAACCAGAAAATTTCTCATTCCTTTTTTACAGGAATACTTTTATTTATATTTGAAATCAGCTGTCAAACAAAATATTACACTGGATGTTTGAGTTATTAAAAAATAATAAAATCGGTTTTCAGTGTTGTCTAGCATGAATTGCTTTTCAGTTATGTGACTAAGTTCAGTGCAAATGACTGAGTGAGCAACATGGCTGACAACGTCGGTGGTATTGATAGCCCCGCTGAAATATCAGGTAAAGCTTTGATTTATCTGGATTTATTCGTTTAATAGTTCGTGGAAGATGTGACTATTTATGTGGTATTCAAAAAAATGGAATCTAAGATTACAACTACTTCTTTGTAAATCAGACATTCATCTTCCAGAACAACAGTCGTCGAACCATCAACCTTTTATTGGCTTTATTATTAAATATTACTGAAGTGTTTTATCAGCAAGTCGTCCCAATGCAAAGTATCCTAGTGTAGTTTAGTTTAAATCGACGGGTGTTGTGAATATGAACGGTTTAATGATATTTTAAAACACTATCCTATTGTCAGACTGCGGTGGTATGATCGGAGGTTTGCTATACGTCCTTGCTTCGCATGGGATGGGCATAGTTTTTTTTTGTGTTACGTACTTTTTACTATGTACACATCGCCTAAGTTTGACATATGCTGCTATTTTTAGTAAAATTCATTGTCGTCTTTTACATTTACACATAGTTGCATTGTCTGACGGGATCAGGCAATTGCAATATAACCTCATTTCTATGATTGGTCGTGTTAAAATAAATTTATATGCTCCTGAATGCCTCAAATTAGAAGTGAACGTTTCGAGCAATACGTCAGCTGATCGTGAATGTTTACAATTTGAATGTATGTGTTTTTATTTGACTTATTGATTGATTCTACGAAAAATTAACACAGTCCAAAGGAAAACAGATTACATTTTGATATTTTCTCACACTGACTAATCTGTCATTTATATAACGATGACAGAAATGGTCCTTCGATAAATCTGCGTAATAAATATGCCAGTGTCTCGGTTACCAATAATTAATTTTCCACTGACATGATTTCGATATTGCTGATGAATTATTTCTTTTATCGTATTAAAATTTATCAATTTATGCGGTGACTTGGTAACAAGCACCTCCTTGCGTCATTTTATTATTTGTCGGCATTGTATTATAATTCCTCGTCATCTAGGTATCTCTGCGTGCAAAAGATCAACATCATCAACAAAATAATATCTTTCTTGATAAGTTTGTCAATTTCAACAACTGCATTCATCTTCTACGTGACAGTGACATAAATATGTGTTTTATAAATAGTAAACACGACTAAGATTTTTGTTTGTGATTTTTATGTATGTTTGCTATATGTACAATTTATATTGCGCACCTGCACAACGCATCGCGAACAAATTTCTAAAAGTGAATAACCTTTTCATTAAAACATTTTTTGACACACGAGTAAAGTTTTTGCAGATTGAATGCTGCAAGGTACATTATAATTTAGATTGAATGGGAGGATTGTTTTTATTGGAATATGCCGATGGCTTAAAAATAAAGACGTGTATGTAGGTTATAATTTTATTGTTCGGGTGAATTGTTATGTCCGGCCGTTATGAAGTCAGCCTACCGTGACTTCCAGGGGGCCATGTTTCAAAAATTCATGCCAGCTGTTGGCAAACTGTCATTATTTTTGTATGTTGCATGCGCGAAGCAATGGGATGACGTTAGGCGGGATACTGTCGATTTTTTAAAAATATTTTTCATCCACCATCACACATCCTGAAAGTGAAGACACCTTATTTTTTTTTTTATTGTATTTTAAATTATTTAAATGCCATACAATTTTATAGCTCATCTCGCCTGTCAAAGTTAATATATTTTGAAATATCAATAATCCGCTGTATTTTTTAAATTACTCCTCATTATTATCATTACTATACATATAATATCTTTAAACTACATGAAATCGTCCTGTTTTCTATTAATAACGTCATTCGTTTGTTAGTGTCTCTGAAATGTCTTGAAAGATTTCAACACATGCCGGTGATTATTTTAGATTCGGAGTTAAATGTTGAATTACATCAATATAATAATTTATAGTATTTTGACTGTGTTTATGTTGCGCTTGGGTCGCACTCCTTGGTCCGTCCCATGCCTAATTACAAAAAAAATGTCTCGCCTTTTTTAAATGAAAAAATCTTGTATGACGATATAATTAAGTACATAATATTTACAAAATTATTCGTTGCATTAATTATATCATGTCGATTAATAATATTCCAATCTAATTGAAAGCATCCAGCGCCTATCTTACAGGTATGCTAATTTAAAATTCTATATTGAATCATTTTCTTTGATTAAGCTCCTTCCTACAAAATGTCGAAGATCATTTGTCCGGCGCCGCTCGAGGAGTTTTTATTGTCATTCATTTTCAGATTTGTATTTTTTTTCATTTTTATCACCAGGAATTCCTCAACAACTATGAGGGTCAATTATTTCATCATTTTATAATTTACTATGCAAATTGATAACTCAATTTAAATCTTATCCCTGGCAGATGTAACTCTCACGGACGTGGAACGTTTCAAATATATATTTTTTCAACAAAATGATAATAATTTACACTTTAACTTATGATTCTTAGTGTCTTATGTAATTCTCTAAACACTTATACAGTAGTCATGTAGATATCGATATTCTGTCGGTTTTGGAGACCATGTCGTATGTGACTCGATACCATTGGCACAGACGGTACTTGTGTTATCAGTTTTCCTGACTTTTAGTCGTTTTGTCTTCGCTGACTGCGATGTTTCAAATATCGATAATTTTCGTCTCACATTATCATCTCTTCATCTTTCAAAAGAAATTTGATTTCCATGACTTATTCCGCTGACAAATCAAAACAGTATTTTTTTATCACAGAAATTACTACTGTCCAGTTGAATACAGTTTTATTTCCTTTCTCACATAAAATAATTATATTGAAATATATCGTTATATATGTTAATCTGTAACATTCATGTTATATCACTATTTTGACTTTTTTCAGTAAGCTGATTAATGCTCGTTTTCCATTTTTTATTCAGATTATTCAACATTATTGTCATCTTTTGACCTCTTTTTTTAACATGTTCCGCTCCCAATGTGTAGTATAACGATTCCCAGTGGAGTTTACCTCAACAGTAGAGTTCCTCGAGAACTGCTTGTAACTCAGTTGATCAACCTCTCTCGGAGAGTAGGGATATAATGGGCTAAGACAGGCCTAGTGGTTAGCTAATCGCTCTGGCCACTCCCCGTTTTTTAAGATCAGAGGGTGGGAGGGGGAATTGATACATCCATATCGTGATCCATTTAATCAATCTGTAAAAACTGTGTACTGGGATTCGAACCTGTAATCTCCGTGTTTTAAGCCTTCTACGTTGTATTATGGAAAAGTAAAACATTCCCCCCAAAAAACGTATACAAATGAATTATTTTCAGAAAACTTTCAAATATTCAAATGAATACCAAACATAGTATCGTTCACTTTTAATATCATGTATGTAATCATAATCTATTTAATCATAACCTATTTATCACCCAGTCATTCGCATTTACAACAGGCATTTCTTCACATTTTATTCCGCTAGTTGTTAGTTTTTTTTTTTTTTATTAATTTTCCTGGTTTTTAGTATTGATCGAATCAAAGTACCTGTAACGATATTGCTTATCTCGATATGCGATCATTATTATTTACACACCGCTTCCCAGAATTGCAAGTTTGTGTGTTCGTATTATTTATCACGCACATTGCACTAATATTCTTTTAACTATACCTGATAATGGATTAGGGAAATGTTCCATCGCGTTAATACGTAGTATAAGTTTAAAAATGGATACCAATAATTTCTACGTAAATAATGGTTTAAAAGCATTCATGTTTTTCAAAATAAATTTTCTTCTATTATCACAATTTACTGCATAATGTATGTAAAAACTTAATACACGTTCTATCAAGAGGATGTAAGCTGCAAATTAGTATCTAAATTTAGCTTTTTAGCTTGAAGAAAGAAGGGCATGTGAAAATTCCGACGAGGAGAAAGAACTTACACAAGGTTTTTCTTTAATAATAATATTAGATTGAGTAAATAAAACACCAGTTTATTAGTCTTCGTGCACTTTAAGGTTTGTGTATATATATTTTTTTTACTTAGGCCCAAAATTATATAAACATTCTTGCTGTGCCTCCTCTAATTTTTTTCCGTGTGGGTTAACGTCCTTTTGCCTTTCTTAAGCCGTTATATTTCTGTCCTCACCTAAATAAATTGTTGCTGTTTATAACCTTCTTCTGAAAATTACTTATGGCCATTTACTTGGTAGAACTCCATTATAATAAAGTCGAAAAAAGTAAACTATTTTAGCTCTACATTAAAAAAAGTTATAACTACATATTTCGGTTTTAGTATGACGAGGGTGTAATGCCTAAATCGAAAGCTACAATTAAATATAAAAAAAACGAATAACTAAAATATTTTCCTATTTTTGAAGCCTCTAATTTATTTAGGGATGCAAATCAAATCTTATTTATAAGTATATTTTGTTATGATAAATTAAGTTCGAGCAAGCTTCTCAAAGAAGCGAGACGCATGTCTGACTTGGTTACACAATGCGTGTAACTATTTAAACGACATCATATATTTTTTTAAATGTTGAAATAGATTTCCCACTCAGTTACTGCCGAATATTTCTAAAATATTGTTGATTTTTATTGTGACATTTGATTTTAGACCAAGGACAAGCTTATTCGCGGTGTTTCCTCAAATTGACCATCGTCATGCGGACACTTATTGTCTTCATCAATAATTATTTTAATTAGCATTAACATTTAAATTAGCATGAAAACAACATGCTAATTTCCCTATTGGATAAGTGTCAATCGTTTTCTTATATTCAAAATTCTTCGAAGTTTAGCTTTATTTAAGCATGCACAAAATACCACGACACACGGACAGCAGAAGATTGCCATGATAGTCATGAAAAAGACCGCGATGAGGCAAACACATGGGAATTGCAATATTTGGGTAATTTTGTACAAATCAATTTATACGACTAAAATGTACGAAATTATGAATATCGATAGAAGAAAAATGACTGAAAGGCAGCCATATGTGAGGAGTTTAATGTGTCAAAAGATGGATAGCTGTCGATAGTCAATGGGCAATTGGGTGTCAAGAAGACGACTAGCTAACAAAGCTATTTTTGTGACGATAAACTCAGTCGTTTCGGCTGCATGCCGTTGTTCGTTTGTTTATGTAATAAAGGGAACTTTAATTTAAGAATGTGCCCAATTTAAGCCGCCGTGTTGTATTGCTTGTGTTATGGCCGATTATAGGACCGATAATTTAAGTATTGGTAGAATCGAAATGCGGGAGTAGAGATATGATGGCATTTTTATTCAGTTGCATATTAGTCGATCAACGTCGCATTTAAATATACTTATATTCAATTATATGTAATAATCGCATTAAGCAATTAACCTACGTAGTGTTGCTCAAATGGTGGGTCAGTGAATTAGGGTTATAAATTAGAAATAAACTTTTATTGAAACATTTAATATTTTAATAGTATGGATATTATGTTATACTAGAGAACTATGATATCTGATCATATGTATACTAGTTATGTTTAATAATTCGTTCGTTGAAATTCGATTCTTTCAAATATTATCACTAAGCTTAATTCAGAATGCCATCAATAGCTTTAGTAGCGAAAGTTGAAACCCGGGTCGTTAGCGACAAAATATATGGAAAGATAAAAATCATGAATCGTTTTTATTTTGATATCGACACACATTCAGCGAAATCCTTTGAAAAAATTTGATAAGCCTTTATCTTGCTAATCTCTAATATACACTGGACTTTACTTTACACAGTTTAAAAATAACAGTACTATGCGCAGAGGTTTATTTTTTAAAATCCCGAAAATTTTGAAAAAAAAATATACTACAAAGACCTTCGAAATTTTAGGTGATAGAAGCCATGTCGTACCAAACGTGCGTAAACGGGCTCGTCTATTGTCTGATAGTGAATAATATTTGTTACAATTTTTTTTTTATTAAGAAAATTAATTATGATACAATCAATAATGATAAGCTTTATTTTTTGATATTCTTAATTATTTTTTTATACTAGGAAACCTATCGACCATTAATATATTTTTACACGGGACTGTATGGAACGTATCCACCGTGCAAAAAGAGAGTCCAGTCTACATGGCATTAATATTTCAGTTTACCATTCACGACCTCAGTTGATAACCACTGCATTAGAATGCATTTTTTGAAATTTTCAATACAATATTATTCATCAATTAAAATTGTTTTTTTTTTTATATCTGTTTTGAAAGTTACTGGCATATTTTATGTTGACGTCATTTAGAATGTGCTCGAATCTAAATTACTGAATATGTGGCATTCCGTGCATTTTATCACAAAATCACCGAGCGTCTAGTTTGTAATATTGTAATATTTTGGTGCCGGCCTGTCTGTTGGATGTGCCAAACAGTAAAATAGCATTTAGGCAGGGACCTTCATGCCGGTGCCGATTTGTAAATATAATACATAATCTTGCCGGCCACCCCGTCACATATTATATTATATGTATCACCGTCTCTGCTTTATCATTATGAATCGAGCGAGACGGACGCACGACTGCAAGAGATCATTCATCTCGGTCTTTAAAGATTCGGAAAATCTTTTGAGCCAGTGGTGGTCATCTCTTTAGATTCACATTTTAAAATGTTATTTTAACACTCTTAGTACTTCAACCTCGTGACATTTTTGTGTCGACAAGTGGATTGGTAAAGGAGTATCGTAGCATAAAAAAACCTAAGAATGGGTTAAGGCAGGGGCGGGGATTATCTTACCTTTGATTATCATGTAAGGTCGTATTCATTTATTTGCAATCTAATATGTACGCATTCGAGAAAATTCATTTATATTGTGTGCCTATACACACTTAAAAATGCTTAGACATTATTTTGTATATTGATGAATTTAAACGATTTTAAACTAAAAAGCTTCAATGTATGACCTAGATGCCGCAGGTTTCCCGGTGCTGTTTACAAAGACTAAATACTTTAAAAGTAAATCAGTCTTGTACTAATTCCACATTTATTTAATATGATCAGGACTGGTTTCGCTCTCGACTAGCATTTTCATCTGAATAATACACATTCATTTAGTACTATTTATACTGAAACCGGCCCTGATCATATTTAATACATTTTGAATTTTTACAAATTTTAAGTATTTTTTTTTTTTAAATATAATGCCTTTCCACCAGGTATTGACAATGAACATCTTAAAAAAGACTAAGTATATATAAAGTTTTCCCACCGCAAGAGTCAATGAGCTGAAAAGACGTGAAAGCCCACACCTTTGGTAGCCATTTTATCTATTTTCATTTTCTCTCCCAAAATAGAGAAAGTAGTCTACCCGAATCGATTATATATATATTATTATTTGTAAGGTGTACAAACTTCATGCGTACAGTGGTTATTTAACGCTATTGGCTTCGAATTCCGCTGCATGTAACGCTTGGTTATGCTATGACATTCGTTTTATTACTCACACTCCTTCATTGGCTAATAGCTGCTCATCCTATTTCCATTTCTTTTATTAAATAACCCACTATAATATGCTTTATATTGGGTGATCAATTCCTGAACGATCTTCGAAAAGTATTTATGTACTTCTAAAGGAAATCCATCGACTAGGTTAACCGTAAAAATATTTGTCAAATGATATTGCAAGACTCTAATGTCATTATGAAAGTTTTAAGGAAATGAATCTATAAACAGTATAGATTAATAGGCATAGTAAATATGTAAAATTTTCCTCGAATAGGATAATATTTTTTTTGTCTTTCTTTCAGCGAAAATATACTGCACATACGTTTTTTATGTAACGATATTTGCCGATATAATATTCTGTATAAGAGTGGAAGATAATTTTGTGCCAGTTGTACAACATATTTTATCATAAAATATTTGTTAAAATGCTATTTAGGTTCTTTCGTATTTCATTGCTACCGGGGTTAAATGAAGTTTATTTCTTTCGGTCTCAGACCGCGCAACTGGCTTTAAAAGCCTTTATTTACCAAGGCCATTCATTCGCTAATCTTACCTCAGGTATTTAATGATCGTGCACGTACGTGTGTTTCGGCGATAGCTCAGAAGCAGAGCAGCGCAACAATAATTATTTTTTGCAGCTATTTAGCGTCACCTACGAGTGCAAAACAATATCTATTATATGCCTTGAAAGATATTTTCTCATAAGAGTAATTCTCATGAACTTGAAAATACAATATAATATGACACACCACACTTGAGTCGCTTCGTAAAGTACTATATAGGACCTCCAATCCCGTGATCCTGACTAATTTTGCGATTCAGTCATCCCGGAATTTTCGTAGTACCTATCCCGGGATTTCGGGATTCAGTAAAACACGTAAAATTTCCGTTTCTTACGCTAAAAAAAATTGCGCTGGAGTAACTGGCAGTCGTTACTCTTTAAAAGGATGAAGCTACTCACATTTATCTATATTTTTGGAAACAGCGAACTCACTTCTTTTCTGGAAGAGCTAGCTAAAAGCTCTCACATATTCCAATACGTGTAGAATCATCTGTGATTTCCCATCTTTTTGACGCCATCGAGCTAAAAAAAGTGTCAATTTCTCACTTTTTTTCCCGAAAATCCAGATTCCGAAATAGTTGTGAATCCCGAAATTCCGGGATTGGATGCCCACCGTTTTATATAAAAAGGTAAGGTAATAATGAAGACCAAATAAGTTAATCATATAAAATATTATTTGTTTTAACTAAAAAAATAATAATCGCCACTTGATTTTATATACGGAGACTTTTATGAGGGAGTCTAGTCTCTCTTTCCTAGAAATTTCTTACATGCTAATGTGTTAGGATATATTGAAGCCTTTGGTTTGTTTTTACTGTCTTGTGTTGTTGAATTTCTTGTTATTAGGAAATACGTTATCCGCTCCTGTGTTTTTTTTTATTTCTGGGAATCGGTATTTGTTCTTTTTCAAGATTTGAGCGTAGTTGAAAAATTCGATCAGTGTTTTGTATATTGCTGATCACATATTAGTGACATTTGACTATTGATTTGACTGAATTCATTCATTATTCATGCTTTTATCATCTATGATAATCTCTTGTGCGAGATCTTTAATTCTTCGTCAGATACGAAACACAGTAAGAATAAATAACAAATTTATATGTTCAGTGTCATCCGTGTATACTTAGTCGTAAATGAATAAAAATTAAGCAATTTGCCGAAGAATCGCATGCGGTATATTTTATTACTCTTCTGGATTGACTTCTTTTATGTTATCGATTTTTTACGCGAAGGGAAAATAAATGTATGACATATTTTTTTGGGTCCGATACTCCAATGCAGATATTATATTTATTGATGCTTACCGCTTGTGTAGCATTCGCATCAAATAGTATCCAAATCAGCTCCCTTTATCAATCGCTTTCTAGTATTTTTTCCTCATCTAAAAATTTGCTATTATATTAATTTAAGTCCTCTACCTCTTTAAATATTTATTTTTTATTTAAGTCGAAATTAACTTACAATCTTTTCCTTCGTACAGTCACATTAATGCCTTGCGTGTTTCTAGATTACGTATAAACTTAGTTTCGTTACTCAATACTCCTACATACCGGCTTCTGCCTACTATATCAGTCGATTGCGATAGTGTTTATCTGATAATATTTTCACTTTAAATTGCATATTCTCCATTGCCATTAGCACCATTCTTCTTAATATTTCGTCTCGTTTTCTCTCGGATGTCTTTAAGAGAGCGAACGGTAACAAAATATATTTTACAATTGTGATATTGATTGCAAGAAAAAAAGTTGGAAAAATTCAAATTTACCTTCCACTAAACGTTGCTCTCAACGTTTCATACACAGGATGTATTATATGTAGGTATATTGTTAATGTTTTATTTTTCTTTACATAATAGTAAACCGACTCAATCTCATAAGATATATCCTTGGATTGAGTCATTAATACTCGCTGTATGACTTGCAACATTCTGCTTTTCAACACAACTAAGCACAGCACATAAATGTTTTTATAAGCGGTGAGATGAACGATTTTTTCAGTTTCGAATAACCCACACCTGTTTGATTTGATACATAGTAATTCTTGTGTATGCACAAAAAAGGCTTCATTGACTGTCTTGTGTTGGATAATATACTGTATTGATAATGCCTGAATGTTTGATCTTATGTTTAACAAAGAAAACAACCAAGGGATAAGGTTTTTTTTTTCTTGATTGTGTTCAATAATATTTTTTTGTAGCAAAAAAAGTATTTAATATCACTGTATTGCTGTATATGTACATTTTTCCAAATTTATTTACAGCATCCCAATAATGTTTTTTTTTTTATTATTACCGCTTTCGACTCATGTAAGCTTCCGAATATTAATTTAAAACGTTCTAGATAATGTATGACATTTTCTTTTAGATGCATTTGAAAACTACGTACGTACATAAGTTACGTGAATAAAAAATATTAATTCTATTAACTGTTTGAACACGTTCTTCTGCTTAACATTCCATTGAAGTTGTCAATTTGATTCTCAGACAAAATAAAAACAACAATGCATGTTATAGGTATCCATACTTCATTTAAAAAAAATGTCTTTACTTAGCTAATGTAAATCGATCGAAATCTAAGTTAAAAAATTGGTTGTCTGTAAAGTCGGTTTACGGACGATAGTTTAACGTGACAACGTCATAAGAAAACATTGATGAAATGATTGCATACTTTTATGAATAAAATGGAATCAGACGCATCGACCAATCGAGTGGAAGAGAGATAGATGCGGCACAATCCGAACGGTAGGCCGATCGTGCCTCTCTATCGCTTATCCGCGCTCTCGCTCGCACGCTTGCCTTCGGCGTAACGCGACAAACGGGACAATGAGTCATGTTTTTTCGTGCGTGCAGCGGGCGTTCATCGATTTATAAGACGTCATTTTTAATTACGTCAATAATTATTATGGAATCTATAGTAAACATCGATGGTTTTAAATATATTTTTTTGAATTTAAATACCAACCAATATTTTCTAAAGGAAAATAGCGTATGTTTTTTGTGTATTATTGTACAACAATGAATGCCCGACTGCATTTAGTTCTGAGTTGAATCAAAGTTCCATCAAGTCACTATTGATACCATACTGTATACGGTCATCCTCTCGACACAACCCATGCGATGTCTTTTGAATTGCTAATTCATTGAACAGTTTTATCTTCAATCATTGCACATATAGTGAGTGTATGACGATTCTATGTGCAAGAATGGTCGCCTCATCACGTATCTACCAGGATGTCGTCGGTTCCGATCCTGCTGTGAGCGCAAAATAACATATTTTTCCTTTACATTGTTAGTCTTGAGCGAAAACCGCCTGCTTGATCTTATTATTATTTCTTGCCGTAAACGCTCCATGGAAGGAGAATTGGAATTTTATTTTACCAAAATTCTTCTTGGTCAAACCACACCGTTCAACGTCCCTTTTCCGCATGCGTGAAGTAAAGCTGGGCGGGAAGCAATAGTCGAAAAAGTGTTGTTAATTATTCAGGTAATGCTTTAATTAAGCATGCAAATATAGGATAAAAACAACATATGTTTCTTTACTGGTCATCAATTTGTTAATGTGTATTAATGGACTTGGTTGAGTTGCTATAGTTGTAAAATATCACAAATCCGTTCACCGAATAGATCTCCATTTCTTCAGTGTCGTGTGCTTGATGTAGTATCCTTTGAATAATGCTTGAGCAATCTCACTTAGGTCCTTAATTAAAGAGAAACGTAAAACAATGTTTATATTATTGGTTTTTATCAAGTTTCGAATTCGTTGTATTATATTTTAATAAAATAATAATAAATGGGTACATAATTTGTTTCCGATATAACTGACAATAAATTGATAAATATCGTTAATTCAATGTGACTATTCACTTGTTTGTGCATTATTAAAATGTGATTCAAAATCTTGAAAGCAAAATGTTTTAACGGGTATGTTAGTAATTCAATTATCCTTTGATACACTACCTCGAGGGCGGGGTTAATGAGTAGGCGGTGAAGTAATGTTGGACTTATTCATTACTGAACTTATCAAATTTTGTCTTTTGCCTCTGAATTTTTAGTTTGGTTATAGTTATTAAGTCCACTGTTTGAGGCGTCTTGCATCTTACTAAATCCCACGACCGTTCGCCCGCAGAATGACACGGCGTCCGTTGACAGGTCGCGAAGAGAACTTTCTAATAAATAATTATCTGGGCAGGCATTTTGTCGAGTGTAAGGCGATGTGATGTCGACACGCGCCCGTTCTCGCCGCAGGTTGTGAACCGCTCCCAAATACCGACTCATTTCTGCCGGTCGCGGAAAAATCGATAGCACACCGTCGTAGGGACGCGGATACCCGCCCATATATTGTATTTATTCAGGTCAAAATGAATTTACAGCTGGATTATAAATTGATCGTCTCTACGTTTGAATACCTATTTGGTAAGCGGGTTTATTACAAATCGCTTATAGTGAAATATTCAATAAAGTTATATTGTATTTACTTAAAATGGAATGGAATGAATGAAAAATAAGTCCGCCTATATACACAAAAGTACGAGTAACAGTATATTAACGAATGCTTCTTAAATCATAAAACTGTCATCTGCACGATCCGGCCAAGTCTGTCCCACTCTTCTTTGTCAAATATCGTCACCATAATGATAAAAGTTGGTAGAGAAATTTTTAACTTTTAGTATAAAGCCTCTGCACTCGATATTATGTTACATCGATTTCTACCAATGTGACACAAATAAAATTCGGGATTGTAGGCTTGTCTATATTTTTGCATTATTAATCATTACCAATAAAATCAATTGCTGCTATTTTCCAAGCCGCTGTAATAAATGTACCTGGTGTTATTCTAGACAAAGAAACCTTATCCAAGAATCTCATTTTGTACCCACCTCGATTTTGACAATTTTGTCTCTTAGTAAACTTCTGACAGTCGGGTGACTCATTTTTTGTAGTATTGTACGTTTATACAAGTTTTGTTAAAAATATTCTCGGACCAATATCCAAAATAACAAACCGTGTATGGTTTTATTTTATATTTAGAAAAGTATTTCGTTTTTCATTCAATCCGCCAAATTTAAATATCTTGTTCTGACGACATAGTGTATCAACTGTATACCATAATTCTCAAGGAAATAAATATTTTTGTACCTTATTATAATTACAAAGCCCATGTTGCGTTTTTGGTATCGAAAAAAATCTCAACTTGTAACAAGCAGTAACTTTTTTAAAGAGATTTAAGTCCAAAAATAAAAACATTTAATTATGTAAACGTATATTCTTCAACGATGGCATGTTATTTGGGATTAAAAAAGAAATAGTAGTTCACTTATTTTCCCCTATTTGTCCTGTTCAAGAATCGGATAGGATAGGTGGAAATCGATAGAATCCTTTTTATTTGGGTGTTCAAGTATCCATTCGGAGATTTCCTAGAGTGGTACAGCTGGCTACAAAACCGGACAAACATGCATGGCGATCTCTACACATATTTGAATATTGGCTTGGAAGTCGTTCGTAAAATGTTTTTACCTACCTAATTCCTGTTATGTCCTGTGTTAATCAGCGTGTGCAATATGAAGGTAGTTTCCTATCAGTGATGCTCGTCACATAATCGCTAATATTACCAAGTTAGTCTATCTATAGTGAGTTAAAGTTTAAAAAACTTTAACTTACCGTTTTATTACCTAACGTTACTATTTAATAGACTGCTACATCCTTCGTGAAGTCCTCGTCTTTAACTCGTTTAGTTTAACGATTTTCCCTGGTACAAGTTTATAAAGTGTTCAATAAAATAAAGATTCTTTTGCTCGAACAAGTTTTTATTATTTTTCTTGTGGATATCTCAATCTTTCTATGTTGTGGTCAGACAGACATGTCTGGGTACTTTTTTCATCAATTTGCATACGCCTTTTTACTTCTACTGCCCACATTATAAATGAACTTGGATGCACCAAATCTTGGACTATTACTGGGTCTAGTAATTCATTTCAGTGGTATTAATTTTTACCATTTTATTGTTGATCGAAAAAAATATTAATTATATGTAATATAAGGACGACGCGCCTACGCTTTTCATTATGCAACCACTCAATATTGTATCAATAATTATTGCTCGTTTATTACATTTTAAAAATTGGAGCAGTCCATAATATTATTCATTTAAACTATATTTTACATTATTTAAATATAATCGATTCTGCTACAAGCCGTTTTCTTTTGTGAGTGCTAGAATGATCGATGGAAATAAAACAAAAAGTGCTTATAATCTGCTTGATGAAAATATTCTTAAAATATTGTCAACTCTTTAAAATTGAAGACAATAACACTCGCTTGTTTGAGCTTATCCACAATAAAGCTAAAAAGATCTTTGTGTATGTACTTAATTTACTTTATTGATTTGGCATTTACTTGGTAGAACTACATTATAATAGGGTAAAAATACCAACGCATTTTAGTTATACAGGTTTTTTTAAATATTTTATGTGTTGATAGCTATTTCGGCTTTCGCCGATGTTTCTAGTTCTGACGATGGCGAAAGCCGAAATAGCTATCAACGCATAAAATAAATAAAAAAAACTGTAGAACTAAAATACGTTGATATTTTTACCCTATTACTTAATTTACTCTTAACGAGATTCCTAAAAAAATCAACTCGCAAAATGCGATTGGTTTATTCGAAAGATATTTTTTTCCGCTAAAAACCTAAAACCCAATATTAAATTTATTTCATTATAAACAATCGTTCCATTTATTTTTTTTATAATTGTAAACTTCTATATATATATACTCCATATTGGGAGTGGAAATTATGAACGTGTTATGCTTATGTTTATTGTTTTCCTAAACTTGGGAGGAATACAACAAAGAAAGTGGTGTCGAAATGCGTTGCAGCGTCGCGGCGCATCCGGGAGTTGCATTTCGTGCTTGTTCCCGCGCGTCCGCCTCGTCATTCCGACGCCGACGTCTATTTTTGTTGGGAGCGCCGTCGCAACAAAATGCATTTTTACACCAACCATACTGTGGAATTCGGAGACTTTTCTAGATCAGCATTACTTATATTTTTGTATATACACATAAATTCTTACAGATTGCTCTCCTGCCTATGAAAAGTAAATCCGTGTATGGGGAGAATATGAGACAACTTGAAACGTTTGCAAATCATATGTACTGTTGCTTATTTTCATTATTCATCCTACAAATAATTGAATGTATCGAAACAATTTTACAACGTTTCCAATATAAACATTTGAACAAATGTAAATTTGGCACAAAATAAATGAATTATGTGTATTTACTTCTTCTAATACCATTAAATGTGGCGTAACAAAATATAACTTATGATCGGTAATATATTTTTTTCTGTTATTCACATATTGCATAGTAGTTATAATTTATTCATCGAAGAGATTTTTTTTTTTTTATCCCTTAATACTGATTACTTATTCATTATATGTTTTGTATTCTCGCTGAATAATACAATTATATCAAGTTGTTTGCATTCATTGATAACAGACGATTTGGATTTTTATTTCATATAGATTCGTATAAAATTTCACCAAGCACCTTCAACTAACATCTTTAAAAAAGCGTATAAGTTCTTAAAATATTAGAGATAATTTTATTTTCTTACGATATGTGTTACCCATCTTTTGTATCAGTTAGTAATCGTGTAATATTAAACATAGCCGCGCAATGTTTTTGCCATAGTACATCAACCTGTGATGTATCGTAACATTATTCAATATTCGGGCTCATTAACCCAAGAGCATAAGTTCCCCAACTGCTCGTTCCGTATGCCTGCTGTGTATACTTTCCTTTTATGTAATATGAGCGATGTGAATTATTGCGGAGTTGTTTTATTTATTATTTTCGCAGCGCTAACAAAATATCACCCTGGGGAAAACTACCAATTCCCTCTGCTAAATATCACTTTAAAAAATTTGAATGGAACACGTATATTTGTAACATTTTTACAAAATTAAGGGTTTTTCTATGAATATTCTTTGTGTTTTTTTTCGTGAGGGCAGCGAGTGTTGTATACCAATCGGTGACATATCGACGGAATGGTTTGAGGTCTCTACCTCGATCAGACAAAGCTGTGTCTAAGCTCTGTTCCTCTTATTACAACTGAAGGCTAGGGAAACAAAAGTCGCAATTTTCACAATCCTAAAATGTCGGCGAATCAGTAAAACTTTTTTTATTTATTTATAAATCGTCTAAAAAGTAATGATAAATATTCTTGTCATTATTATAACATATTATTTTAATATATTTTTTATTATTTTTTGAAATCTGTTGAATAACTGTCGTGTTTGTTGTACATTTATTTATATGTAAACTGCCGCTTTCGTTACAAAGTTTTTTAAAACGTTAGAGGTCTTAATAGGGTAAAAATATCAAGGTATTTCAGTTTACGATGTTCTGACGAACTAGTTTCAGAAAAGATGGTGAAAGCCGAAATAGCTATCAACATATAACATATAAATAATTGTAGAACTGAAATACCTTGATATTTTTACCCTATTAAAATGGAGGTCTACCAAATAAATGCCAAATCAATAAATAGTTAGAGGTCTTATTAAAAAAAAAAATCTTGCAACTATATAAGAAATTGCCAGCTCTACACGCTTAAGTCACCCGCTGTGGTCTAGTTGGTTAGAGCTTGCTCTACCGACCAGGTGGGTCTGGGCTCGATTTCCGGTAAGCTCAATGTCAAATTTAGATTTTTTTATTCAAATTTGAGACGTGGGTGTTTGTGATGTCAATTTTCCTCGAGTTGATCTCGAGTGACTTACGATAAATTCTCATCGAGTTTTTCTCGTATGATCTTTCAACTTTAAAATATTTAGCGCATTGGCATTACAGCTGTAATGCCAAATATTTTTTTAATTAAAAATAAAAAAATATCGAATTCATTTTTGACAAAACATGAAGACTGCCGTCATTGGTTCCAGAGCCTTCAATTAATCTTTAAAAATATTATTTTGATTTTTTTTTTGTGTTTGGGGATAAGTGATATGTAACATCCGTCGTGCGGGAGGATTATTAATATTCAAATACGTTTAAAAGACAAAGAAGCGTTACGAAACTTCCGCGCTGTTGTAATATTATGGAAATTGCTGTAGGAGTTAAATTGTTGTTAATAAAACTGTCGAGAAAACCATTCACACCAATGACGAATGTCTGACTACATATTTTATCAATGTTATGAAAAGTATTAAATGGATAAATTAATACCGCATTAAGGTTTTAAGACAGTGTTTTAATCGAGGTAAAATAATCTCATATTCTTTGAAAAATATATTTATTCATTGTGAACAACTGATACTATCTATGTACTACTGATACTATCTACTATCTATCGATAAAAAACTATCTACAACTCTCCGAAGACTCTTGAATCGCGACCCACATGCGGCCCAAATTGATTTTTATTGCAGCATCCCGGCTAATTTTCACTATCAGTTAGTGAAATTTTCATCATTGTTTATTGTGATAAATATTGTCCGTTTAATACACTGCTTGCAATGAATGCAAGTTTATATCACCCATTCATTTTAGTGTAGGCTCTCCGCAAAAAGGGTGCGCTGTGTACAAGTCTTCGGATGACGGCATATCGCCCCTTCGCCAGAGGATGCCAATCAATTTTTCGAAGACAGTAATTTGCCAAAGCATAAGACCAGGTTCTCGGTAAATTGATCGGGGAGAGGTGATGATGAAGTCGATTGGAAAAATTCACCGTGCTGAAACTGATTAATTCAACACATTATAATCACGCAATGATGATGTATGCATTTATTCAAAAAAAATAATAATACTTAGTATTGTTGTGTATATATTGATTGAATTGGTATTTACTTGATAGAACTCGACTGCAATACGGTAAAAATATTAAAGTATTTAGTACTACATTGTTTAAAAATAATTAGTTTATAGCTATTTCGGCGTACGATATTTTTACCGAATTTGATGTATAGACTCGTGAGAGATTACATATATCATAATCCGCAAAACTTTTAACCTCTGCGGCCCGCGAACATCGGGCGATTCTACTGGTAAGTTGTGCATCACTGATCACGGGTTTCTTGTAAAAATAAATATTTTACGTATTGTGTAAAAAAAGTTGTACTTTTTTTAAAAAATCTATTTCTACGTGTCAACTTATTTCTTGAACCGGTTCTGATGTCGAATAATGAAGAGTTGTATAATATTTAAAACATTTTACTCTATTGTAAAATAATCAAATGTCTGTAATATTCCGAATTATGTATGCGGAAAATCTTAATCACAATTCTATAAATGGATATTGCTTCATTGTCGTTATTTTGAATAAGATTATTCAATCGCAATTAAACAATATCAACATCGTCATTATTATTTATCTTCCGCAATTTTTGTCACCGCGATAAGTAAAACTATTGACTACTATACATTTGATACGGCATGAACTTATACCAGCAGTTTGTATGCGATTGGTCAGGGCTTGGTTGGTTTCGCTCGGTGTTTTTTTATTTTATTTTTTTAAGTTCCCTAGGGTACATTGTACCAGCTGTCACCCGCTGCGGCTTCATACTCTTCTTACGGAATGTATTCCGCAGCGTAGAAACGTTATTCGTTTACACATTTTTGTCAGATTTTCCGAGGAGAAATTCCTCAAGGTTTAGTTGCCTACACTGCAGTGTCCAGAATATAAATAAAATAATGAAGTAAAACAGATTCGACTCACCCGTCCATCGTATCGTCTCGATATTTTTTTCCTGTCTGTTTTTCATGTATGCAAATTTCCAAAGAATTTGTTCAACATCCTGAATCATCTTGCCAATCCAGTAATTTGGAGTTAAAAGTTTCTTGGTGTTTAAATCAGGGCTTCGAACCGATATTTTTGTCGTTCCGGTTTTCGTTTTTTTTTTTAGCTCTTCCGAGACTTTCGAAGGCTGAACCGAAAGAAAAACCTTTTTTTCGGTTCGGTTCTGGTTTTCGGTTCAGTTCCGGTTCGAAGCCCTGGTTTAAATATTGTTCATAAAAAAACTAAATAAAACCGGATATATTCATAAAATATTAGTAATTCATATCGGTGTTGTTTGGACATAACTGGATTACTGGAAAATATTGAAATTATAGGAGGGCAATTCAAACAAATACTAATGAATGAAATAAGTAAACGAAAACAAAAATATCATTGTAAAATTTTCCATTACTCCTATTTTTATACAATTTGTATCAGCTTTAAGGAATTGCGTAAACAATTATTATTCAATCTAGATTTAAAAGTATGTATGCAAATAGAATATCAAAAATCAGTAACAGGGTCATATGACGAATATGACATGTATCCAGTTATTTCATTTTGCATCGCGTATGAAAGATTTTTATGAAAAATATACCGCATTGTATCCGCGTAATAACTTTTATATTTCGGCGATAGTCAAAGTATAATAGCACCATTAAGAATCGTTTAGGGCTAGTTAACCGCGGTTGTGTCATACGTTATTACGTGATCAAAAGGGAGTAGTATTTTGACATACAAATTGTAGGTTCTTATGTCATAAAAATCTTCGGTAAATGCAAGATGGCTATGAGTTGCTCGCTGATGCTGTTCTTATATTCAATTCAATGAAGAGGTGAAAAGTTATCGATTTACTAGCTACTCGTTACCTAGAATATGTTTTTTCTTTGCTCATTTTATCTCCACATTGCACTCATTTTTCAAAAATGTTATGGAAACTCTATGTTGAGCCATTCAATGGTATTTTTAATTTCATCCATGTATATTTTTGGACCGTGATTCAGTATCTGTTCTGATATTTATTTCCATGTTACTACATATAAAAAAATATTATACTTACTGTCATTTCGCAGCAAACATGTTGCATATTTTAAATCATCTAGTGACTTACATGGTCTCGTCTAAACTAAAATTCTCGCTGGTTTCGTTATTTTTATTGTTAGCCTTATAATAATTCTAGTTACGCCGCCTCTCCCATGCCTAACGCGTTATAGAGATACCGCATAATTTACGAATTTATCCGTAAGATTATTCTCAGAAATAAACATTTCAATTCGTATTTGCGGAAAACGTTGGACTTCTAACCAATGCAGCATTCTTCCAAAGAAGGATTTTTACTCATCCCTAGTAGTATGTTAACCGTTAGATTTATTTATTGGCGACGTCTTTCGCTATTTTATATTCAATTATTTATATCTTCGTCCATGACAACTGAAAGCGTATATTTAGATATATTGCTGGTTGAAGTATCTTATTTTTTATGTATCCATTCTTCCGTTGAATAGATGTAATATTTGCTACAGAACGAATAGAATATTTAAGCCTTTATACCGTGCCATGATCCATTTCATTAATTTGCATATTTTGAAAATAACACGTGTCACGTGTAATCGCGTATCCACCAGAAATGTTATTATCACTACACGCAAGTATGTCGGTGATTCAATAGGTAGGTAATCACAGGTGTGTCCGCGTGACACAATCTTCATTTCATTAGTCCATTATCAAACGAAGCTGAATGACCTTAACCGTTTTGTTTTTAAAATTCAAAATTATGCTCATCACCATTGCCAGCATCTCTTCTCTCCTGCCATTGTTTTCTACTGTGTGACATTTTTTGTGGCCGCTTCGCAGTTGCTGTGACGAATTCGGTGTAACCTTGCGGGCTGATTTCAATCATCATCAGCATTGGCCATCGCCATTGTAATTTTGCTCGCTTCCCGTGACTCTTGACTAAAGAACTCGTCGGTCACATACATGATAGGGTTGCCGACACACCTTCGGCCGGTAAATTTCAACCACCGCGCCAAAAATATCTTTCTAAAATATATCAAATAGGAGAGTGAAAATTGTTGAAAAATACACAAATAAGAAAATCATTTACACCCCGCAATGTATAGTGATAATATAAGGGTGGAGGTTAGGAAATGGGTAGTTAACTAATGACTATCCCAACTCCCGGTTTTTATTGTCGTATTGGTTATGCTTAGGGTATCCAATCCCGGGATTGGGATTAGCTTACCGAGGAATTTGAAATCCTCAATTCCCTATACTTTTTCCTCAGAATATCTCCAAACCTTGTTTTTTTTTTTTTGGCTCACCGAGGAATTTGAAATCCTCGATTTGGTATACTTTTTCCCCAGGTTGTCACAGAAGCTCGTTTTTTTTTTAGTTCACCGAGGAATTTGAAATCTCCGATTTGGTATACTTTTTCCCCAGGTTGTCACAGAAACTTTTTTTTTTTTAGCTCGCCGAGAAATTTCAAATCCACAGTTTGTCAATTTCGTGTAAATTTTCGGGATTTGCTAAAAATTTCTCAATCCCGAAATCCCAACAGGGATCATTCGGGATCAGAAAATTAAACGTGACCCCGGGATTGGATGCCCTAGTTATGCTAGGTTTGTCTACAAATCCATAAATAGTTCAAAATCCCATATGGTTTGGGCAACTGATTTAAATTACCATCAGTATTTTTTATTCAATAAGTTCAAACACCATTAATAGAAATTACCACAAAACTACCTATGTATTTTTTATTACATACCAATGTACGATTCTCTGCGGAAAATGTATCATTTATTGTTTTAAAACGATGTGTCTGGGAAGAGCTGTACAATTCTTGAGTAGTATTTCATTTCTTTGAGTATCGACGTATTTGGCGTGGCGTAGATATGATTGAGTTCAGATATGTTTCGTGTCGTATGTTTATTAAATAGATTTAACCGCCGGAATTGTTTACTTTTGTCACGTTGCCAAGGCGATCAACCAACAATTTGTATATTTTTTGTAATTTTAATTTTAAAATAAATTAAATTGACTTCAAACGAGCGGTATTTACGAAGTAACTTTATTTTAAATTGCAATTATGAGATTAAAACCATCTATAAAATCTCGAATCGACTGTGATAAGTTGGCAGCCCTGTCTACGAACGCCTCTTGTTATTTTCGAGTAATCTTCGTAAACCGTTAGCAATAGATCATTCATCAGACTCATCAACTAAAATAATCAATTTATTTCACAGATTAATAATTGGGCTAAGTTTACTAAAACTGTATTTTGTCACAAATTAAAAAAAATGCCTACCAAAGCTTTTATTACTATTTCATTTTATTTAAATAATTCACCTTGATATCATAAAAGTTTCGGCGAGGAATACGTTCCGACGTAATATGATTTTTTTTCACTTCACTGGATGAACACGTTGGACTCTTAATCAGAATCCAAGGAAAATGATGGAACTTTGATTATTTGAAATAGCTCTTCATATCGTCAAAAATACTAGTCAACTAAAAAGATATCTTATGTAATCGTGTTTTAAAAACACAAGTAACATTTATTCAAAGATATTTTGATAGGGTAAAAATATCAAAGTATTTCAGTTCTACAGTTTTTTATATGTTATACGTTGATAGCTATTTAGGCTTTCGCCATCGTCAGAACTATGAAACGAAGCATAGTTCTCGTCGATGGTGAAAGCCGAAATAGCTATCAACGTATAACATAAAAAACTGTATAACTGAAATACTTTGATATTTTTACCCTATTAAAATGGAGTTCTACCAAGTAAATGCCAAATCAATAAATAAAGATATTTTGGTTTTGTCAGACACAATTTTAGCTTGAAAAAATATTCATTTCATCTATTTATTTTCTATACAATTTTATTTTCACCTGAAGATTTTTCTAGTGAGTATTGAGAGGAATGTTGAAGTCTGCAATATATAAGCGACCGCCTCGGGCAAGACGCAAAGGGGCGTTCGCTTGGTTACCTTGCCCTTGGACCGGTTCCCAGGGAGCGCAACGTTCGCACGCAAGATCACCTACCTCTTTCTTTTCTTTTTTTTTTCATTCTTATCTTCGCATTGGTCCCTTATCCGCGAATGCCATTTTTCGCGTTTTCTTTTTTGGGTATTCACTGTTGTCCAGTGGTGGTTAACGACCGAAAGAGTGAGCATCAATTGCGAATTATTTACACTCGAGATTATTTAACACATGACCAGATAACTGAATATACTGATTAACGCATATTGAGACTGAATATTTTTTCATCAGATGTTTTATAATGTAAAAAGCGATTAATTCTCATGATATAGTAATCGCCTTATCGTCATTCAGGCCAACAAACTGATAAAAGTTTCCATTCAGGGTAGCATGCAGCGATGCCTTCCAAACAAAACATTGTATCAATTACAATATGTATCATCAATTCAGCAAACACAAGATAGAAACTTCACCATTTTTACTGAGATATTTTAACTGCACGGAGTAAAAAGAGAATATTCTTTTTTATTTCACTACTTATTTTGATTTCCGAACAATCCTATTTACGTACAATTTATATCTTCTGATTTTTTCGCCATATTTACATTGTCTCGTTGTAACGGTTTTGATTACATAACATGCAATAAAATGCAAGCGGATTATATGTACTTCATTAATTCAAAAAATGAAAATTTGAATCGTTCAAATTATGTACGTTCATACAGATTTTGCCACTAACGACCCGGGTTTCGCCTTTCGGCATCTTCAGGCGTTCAAGTCCACGGATGAACTTAAACTGACTAGATTTGTTTCAAATATAATATTGAAATACCACCAAGCACCTTCAGTCGAAATCTTAAATCAAAAAATCAAGTACTCATTTGTACTAACTCCCACTTTTATATGATAAGACCTGGGCCGAATTCGTTCATGACGAGAATTTTCTGTTGATAATTTGAAAATGCTCGTGATAAGAGAAATTGGTCCTGATTCTAATAAATAATTATGGAATAACTCTCCACACCTCTGCGATGTTACGCTTCATCTCGAAAACGCTGGACAGCGGGTCAGGCACATGTGGACCACAGCGTCCTCGAACGGCCTCGAGTTTTTGCTTTGCAATTAAAATTATACACACGCACGGGAGTTTCTTTTTAGTTACAATTTTCATATGAAGCTGCATATTATCTATTATATTTTACCGACAAAAAACTGTCGTTATCGAATCGTAATGTCACAGTCCCGTTTATGTATTCGCTTTATAACGCTGTATTTACTTAATAATATATGAAATTTTATAGCAGAACAAACACTGCCCGTAGGGCTCCGAAATAGTTTTCACCAGTTTATTCTGAGTACTTTTTTTTCTATTTTGCCTACATCTGCCAAAACTTTTATTTTTTATAATTTTATTTAACTTTTCCGGTTTTAAGCTCAAGAAATGCGACCCCAATACCCACATTTTCTTAAATATCTCTTTTAATATGGGTGATACAATGTTTATAATTAAGGTTTTCTTATATCATAGTTTTTTGGACCTTTTGTAGTTTATATAAATACGCGATAACACGATAAGCGCCCGCGATAAGCAATCGTTCGTAAAATAGCTGGACTAAACTCGTCAGTTGAAATTTCATATGTGTGCTGGGATGACGTCTTTTTTATATTTTATACGACGATATTTTAAAGCCCTTAGACTATTTTTTTTTAAAAATCATAAGAATAAGGCCAATAATGAGGAAACCACTGGGGTCCCTAAACGACCCCCATCGGATGAGAAGTATTTTTCTAGTCTCCGAGCCGCGAGAGTTAATCAGATCAAAATGATTGGGAATACCGGATTTTTTTTATTAGTTGGAGATAGACTTTCGTTCCACATGACCAGTTTTCAATTTACAATTAATTTTCAAGCAGTTTTTTCTCATTGTGTCTTGTGGCAATGGAATGTTTTGCTTTCATAAACTCATATTTTTTACCAACGAAACGACTTCTGTCAATTATCCGAGGATTGGTTATTTGTAGGGAATCACAAAAGTGCCGTGTGTTCGTTTTAATGATATAATATATGCTTTGAGTGACCACGTATGTAATAAGATACCAATGTACAGCATTTAAAAAATAATGTGTGTAAACCCATCATTATTAGTATTATACTATGCATCTCCTTTTTCACCATTGGCTCTACGCAAATAGCATTTTCACCTTTATTTATCCAGCTTCTTCATTCGTTATGTTGTCATGTTTGCAGTCAAGCGACTACTCACCGAGCAAGCAGCTTCTGTTTGGTGTAACATAGCTCGCCGTGATGCCTCCTGTGAAATGCATGCGCAATTAATATACTCCATTATATTTATGGGTGTTCATTTTGGATATATACGCAAAATCGAATCACAAAGTATTTATAAATATGAAGTTAGATTTATAGTTGAACAGACTGTATTGTTTTATAAAATATCCAGACTTCTTGAAGCCCAACACTTTTTTTAAAATCCATGTCCGCTTCAAATGTGGCCTTCTAATGGAGGTATCTCAACACAACTGTTTATTACTCAGTCGCTCAACCTCTCTTTTCAAAAAAGAGTAGTAGGCATAGAAGGATAAGGTTAGGACAGGACTATTGGTTAGCTTATCGCTCTCGATACGCCTAGTTATTGAAGGATTGGAAGGGTGTGAGAGAATTATCATACATCACAAACACTCATGCCTTCGATCAGAAATCGATAGAAAAATTGCTGTTCGAACTGGGACTCGAACCCGTGAAATCCGGCACGGAAGCCAACAAAGCTAACCGCTGCGCCATTGGACAATATAACACTTGCTATATAAAATTTTCCCGATTTTATTGGACACCGCGAACAGAACACTAAAGTTGACAATTCAATTCACAATGAAATCAAATTTAAGAATTTTTGAATGAATAATTTACAGTACATATTATTTATTTCGGAATCAAGAAAAAAAGTTTCTCAGTATTTTAATTTGGAATTATATTGTGATGTCATATCATTTGAAATAATGTATATATGTATGGATTAAAAGACACGGAGTTTTCATTCGGAAGATTCATTCTGGAACCTTCTGCATACAATGACTTTGCTTCGTCACTGTATTTTCTTTTGGCTAAAACGATAATTATAATTCTAAAAGACTTGCTGGTTTATTTTTTTCCATATACTTTTATTAAGCTATTTTTTAGTATATGACTGTGGGTGTCATCTTTAACGAAGCGATTAATTAATTTTTAAACCATAAAAAAAGATTTATAACTTCCTTTTGCTAAGTGACGTCGGGAATTCGTATTCATCTTGTAATTTATTTTCGTTTTGACGACATACAGGTATATTGGCTAAATAGACTATTAATTCATATATTGGCTAACGCCTGCTCATCTTTTAGGAATATTTCATAACATTGCACTAGGATTCTTACGACTTGTCAATTAGATAAAGCCATTGCCTGGCTGCGACAGACGAGCACAACATGACTAGACTGCTTATTTGTTTTAATTTGAATTGTGTATGCTTAAAGCAGTGCTGTGGAGTCTGAGTTAGCTATTTTTTTAAAAGTTAATTAAAATACAAAAACGTATGCATTTTAGTAGATTTTAAAAAATACTGAAAGATTTATGACGAGAGACTAGTTTTTAATTTGTTTTTTTTTTGTGACGTTTAACAATTATTTTTGAAGTTGGAGTCTAGAGTCTGACCATTTGTAAATGCCGGAGTCGGAGTCTCGTTTTATTCACGAGTCTACAGCTCTGGTTCAAAGGAACAATTTTGATATGAATCTAACTAAAATTTTACAATTATAATTTATTTTAATTTATTGAATAGGCAATTCCTATTTTAGAAAATAATTTCTAATAATCTGTTATATAAATGTTTTTGACGCATTCCTCGACTTTTTTAAAAGTATGTCCGCTCCCACGTGAATCATATTAGTTTTCTACTTAAAATTCTCAACAGAAATCGTTTTAAGAAAGAGAATAAAAAGTCAAGTACATAGACATTCGATGGTTTCGGCGGTAACTTTGTGGAAGTTCATTTTCAACAATTTTTGTTTGTCCGCCATTTTATAATATTATTTATACATGTACCAGTCTAATCGATGGCGGCCTGTGCTTTTTCACGAATTTAGCTTATTGGCAATTATTACGTCAATATCTCATTTGTCCTGACTACCTTTAATTTAATCTTCTGAACACAATTTACCTGATATCGTATAGCTTATTGAGTTAAATTAAAAATGTGATAATATTTAAATCAGCTTCGCTATAACTATTTCATTCTGCAGACATATTATACATAGCACGACTGAGTATATTAATACATAATTAAAATGCGAGTTATTAATGGTTTATTTCACGCTTTGCTTAATATGCAATATGCATGCCCATTCATAAAGTACTGTTCTAAGAATACTCGCGTATGAATTAAATACACCGTTATTGATATCTAAAATTAGATCCAATCAAAAGAATACTAATCCAATTGACTTTTAACATTTGCATTCCTGTGTTCCTCTTTGCTGATACTTCATAAAATCTTGCTAGAAATGCTGGAGGACTGGAATTACATATGATTAAAGCCAGGGAAGGTCTATTTTTGCCTCCGAAATGACGTTGTTTCACTCTTTTTAACTCGTTGTGTCCCGCCGGAAATTCTTGCGATACTTGTACATACTCACCCAGGAGTGAGGATATTTAAATGCAATGACTTAATGTGTTTTTACATCTTCTTTTTATAACTCAAAACATGTTAATCCTTTCTACATTTTGTTTTTGATTTCGATTACTGAAATTGGCTAGATTTTGGTTTTATCATTACTTAAAAATTTGTTTTTTTTTCATTTCAACATCATTTGTAAAAAAAATGATTGCTATGCTATTAATTGCTGCTGGTTAAATACTGTTTGATGAAGGTCGCTCTAAAGTCTAGTCGATTAGATTTAAATGTATATTTTGTAACGTTTATTTTTATTATTTGGATTTTTACCAATGTTTGGTTAAACAACATAGAACGTTCTACTATGCGAGGGCTATTGAGTGTGGCCAACTTCGGTAAATTTATGATCAATTGAAATAAAATAACCCTTCAATATCAGTTACTTCAATAAGCACACAATAGAAAATAATGTTGTCTTTTCCTCTAATTTTCTGACGGACTTTTAACAAATCTTAACAGGTAACTGCAGGTCTCTGGGCGTCCTCTATTGGCCATGTCTTCCGTCTATGTTCAAAACGAAGACTTGTCTAGGTATTTTGTGATAATATTTGTCCTGAAATTATAAAACCGCATTTGACTAAGATTAAATGTTTAGGAAGTAGCATGGATGTAGGTCCATTATTACATTTACAATTTTATAATGTTTTTGCCTTCTTCTCTCTATCGCAAAAACGCTGTCTTTTGAGAAATCATAGTCAGCGTGTTTGACCTTGGTGGCTGACGCGAGGTCTGATTGAATTTACAAGTACATTTACCTTTTTTGCTGATTTGATAAGCTTTCCAACAAAATCGTAGAAGAAGATCATTCAACTTGCGTAAAGTGAAAATCAAAACTTATAACATACTTGTCAAAAGATCAGCAGCGACGTTTTTTTTCATAAAATTTAAGAAATCGCATCATCGTTTTAATATCAAATGGGATCATAATACCATATAAACAAATATATTTTATAAATGTGAAAAACTATTGACACATTGCATTTTTTTGTGTGCATTCTCATAGACCATTCAAATGTTGTCTGATGGATTTTTTCGGTGTCTGTTTTGACATTTCTATGATTTTAGCAGCAGGTTAATTACAATAATTAACAAACTCGTTTAGACAAAATCAACTCACGGCAAGCGGTCTCAAGAGTATGCTTGGTATTTTTTTATGTATGGTGGCCATACTGTGCCAAAATTTGGAGGTTCCCTTGCATGTCAGGCAGCGTGAAAAATGGATGAAACTAACATCGTCAACGACATCTACATGACAAACTGAATTAAATACTTCCTCGCACTCGAAAGTATGTCCCTTTTTGAATATCCATGAATTCCGCTGTTTGAAGGAATTGAATACAGGAGGCTTAGTTATCCGGCATGGGTTTCATGACGCCCGGCGACAAGACATGCCAATCTAAATATATTCATTCCCTAGACATGCATAATTTAATCGCAGATGCAAATCGTAGCGCCAAGCCTTGGGAGGTATTTAGCCTTTGTGGCATTTCGGTGCATTTGCTGAACAAATTTGTTACTGACTATAAATATTCGAAGGGCGGGAGAGAGTAAATTCGGAACGGACTGGTTAATGTGACGCTCAGAGCCCTTGCGCGCCGTCTCGACTTAATTTTACATATTTTTAGAAATTACTGCGTTATCTCGGCTATGAATTTTTAATTATTTTGTGTACTATGGATGATATGTAATATCGATTGCTTTTAGCAGTACCGCTGTATCTTACTATCTATTTTTTTGTTACGAATTATTTCAATTAAATATTGCGGATGAGTAAAGATAATTATACACAAAAAATGTGACGTACAGGTTTATGATATCTCCGAATTCACGAGAAAGAAGCCTGAATCTTTGAGATTTGCTTCTCCGTTAATAAATTTCAATAGACTTTCTTGAAGAAACTGCTGAGCATAAACATGTAATTTATTCATATACGTAAAAATATAGCAATGCACAATAGAACAGGGGTTTCCAACTTTATTTGCTCCATTCCCCCATTTACCATTTTTTTAGAATATAATTCCCCCTACCCAAGATAGTCCACGCGTGCTAAATATTATTTTTTATATGTAGGTATGTACGTAAATAATATTATAAATTTGTTGAGATTCACTTTTCATCACATTCATTTTCACTAACTGATTACTAACATACTAAAATAGCTGAAACATATTTCAATGAACAAAAATGTCAAATCAAGTTTCAGTCGAAAAACAAGAATCTAGCAATCCTGCGATTCCCCCCTGTAACTGAAATTCTCCTTAAAAAAGTTATTTTATTCAATTTTTTAGTAATCTTTATGTTTTATGGAACACAACCTGTTTCTAATTTCTTAATCTTTAATTTTTGAATTGGCATATTTGTAAAAATAATTTTCTATTTGAATTTCTTCTTTTTAATATTATCCAAAGAATTATTAAATTAATCACGAATGGATCAGAAGTGTGATAATTTAAGTAAATTTAAAATACATTTAATTTACGTCCGGTATGGGCATCGACTCCATAATCTGCAATCCGGCGAACTGCTCTAAGCCATTTTTTTCTGTAAAGAACGACTTAATTACTTAAGCATCAATCAGAGTTTAATAATTCCTAATCTACATACATTTCGGTACTTTTTTATATTTACAAATAAAAGTAACGAAAGCAATTCTGACGTGCGATTGATTTATTCCTAAATAAATTCAACAATTCGAGTTATCTGGTTTACAGATAAACCAGCCGATATGTTTTTTTTTTACTTATTCTCATGCGTGGTGTAATTAATGCATGTGAAATTTCGCACCACCCAAATCCCGTCACGATTGAGTCTACCATCGTCGTACAATGTTGGAGAATTGCCTTCGATACTTGCATGATCATTCCGATCACTCATCGCCAGTCATATACCGCCACTCGATGAGAACGCAACCCACGCGATGGATGAGTCGATCGCTGGCATTCGATGTCCACTTTCAATTTAGACGACACGACATCCCCTCGGAATCGCCGGCCAAACTTTCAAGTCTTTCACTTTTATAGCCTGACATGTGATACTTTTTTTTTGTCACGCTGTGATTTTATTTACCATATTGCATCTATTGATTTTTTTATCGAAAATGTATTATCAGTTCGTGTTTAGCAACCTTATCGCTATTCGTAGTAATTTCTTGAAATTCCCATTTGAAAGATTAGTTTTGTGTACTATTTTTTTCCCAATAAATTAGTACTTTTTAAAAATTAAACGCCATACTTGATTTTTAATATTGGAACAAACATTGCAAAAAAAAAACTATAAACTACCACTTTACTTTAAAAACATATATGCCAATGTTCCTCATGAATTATTACAGAAACTTTAACTTTTCCATCACATACTTATGTCACCAATAATCGTGTCCTTTTACTCCCTCTGATATTCAGTGGCAAAGCCGTTATAGTTCAAATATGTTGCTAATTATGCCCGCACCTGTTGTCAACTTTTTTTGTGTGACGATTCCGGGACAAATAGCCCAAATCTGGACGGGACAGCAATTTCAATTCCGGCTGGCAACCCTACCCGAACCCACTGTGCTAAAGATTTCCGTTAGTGACTCGCAGGCTATTATGCTCGTGAGCGTCTCAGTAGCAACCTTCCATATCATTATACTTAGTCATAATTTGTAACGAACAGTACTGTTGTTTTCTAACATAAACTTATTTATCTATGAGCTTATACACCACTATAATTTAGTTTTATTTAGGTCGCACATTTAATTACTGCTCCGGCGGTGGCTTATTTTGTATACTAAGTTTTTTTTAAATATAATTTTATTCAATAATATGTCACGCTCCAGACTTTTGGCAAAGTCATAATTCTTGCAATGACAGTGGCATCGTTTTAATCTACTAAAAGGTTCACTGAAATTTTATATGACGAAAACGAATCCTATGAGTCACAGACCTTTTACATAATACGTTGTTACATCGATTATGTACTTTAAACCTCCAATAAAAAATATGTATTATTTATACTAATCAATTTTATATTTTAAATATCTGAATTGTGGTCAGACATAAGATAACAAGTATTTATCTAGAATTTAATTAGGTCAAATCCTAAATGAGTATATTATAGACTCGTCTGGTGTCAATTATTTTGGCACTTTTTGAAAGTCGCATTTACAGCTGTTCGGCTTAATGCTAGTTTTCTTATTCGCACTATTCATTCATAAAAGTATTTATGTGTCCGACACACAAACCGCATGCGTGTACGTCACCACTGTGATCGGAAAATAAAGTAGACCGTTTCATATCTATTTTTTACACATTTGCTTGATATCATGATATTAGTATGCGAAATATGTGTGATAAAAAATCAGAGTCCGATAAATAATCATGTAATAAATCATATTGGATCATATTTGCAAATGATGTTGTAAGTGTAAATTATTTTTTACCCTTTTGTTCGCTGCTGAAATCCGAGTGGTCGATTGCAAGTTGCAATCTTGTGATACTGGGCTGTTCGTTTCTTTGAATTGATGTGTTTTGCGAGTTCTTACGAATTAAAATAAGTAAAATACTAATTGGCCACTACTTAGAAACAAAAGCAATCGAAATACGTGTAGATCATATTGTAACTTTGAATTTTACTTTTTACTTGGTGGTGATGGGCGTTCGGTAATTGTATAGTAGTTTTATAGGGGGGCGATAACTTCAGAAAGGCAAAGACACGTATACTCTTTCATCTCGCATTTTTTATTGCCATCGTGAATGAATTGTTTTCGTGCATACTTATAATACAAAATCACGCATAAATTATCGAATGTTCGTCCAACGGCCAGTGTCTCTCAAACGCTGGTAAACCAATTGGACCAATGTTTGTCCTATAACATGAGTTTAAAAAATATCCTAAAAGAAATGACAATTTATTTTACATATATTACGAAATACATAATACGCTCGTGTCTAATATTGACGTATCTCTACTGGAAACATAATTGTGCTAGTGATCAGGAATAAGAATCAAAATAATGGTGCTATATTTGCATCATAAATATTGATTATTACGTCAATTAAAACATGTATTTTCATTTATGTAAATTGTTAACCCTTCAACATGCTTTTTAATATCGGTACGTCAAACAGTACGCACAAATTGTTTGTTTTACATATTTTCCCTCCTATATGTAATCAAACCCTTCTTTACAAAGCTAACACGGAAACGTGTCAGTGGCAGCTATAAACGCGTTAATGTCAGCCCTTCTTTCATGATGTAATATTTAAATATTATCAGAGAGCATATTTTATAAAAATTTTAGCTTGTTTTCACATTAAAAATGTTTAAATTTACCATTTATTTTAATTAGATAATCGCAACCCATTTTAATACAGTTTACATTATATAATAAAATTTAAAATTCATTCACACATACAAATTAAAAGTATGAAAACAATATAAAGAAACGAAAACATTAATAAAAATAGTTATGAAAAATAAATGAAATTAAGTAAGAAGCTTCAGTTGGCTTACAGTGAGTGGGCTTTGTAAACCTTTTCTCTGTCCTGAATTGGTGGGCCCTGTGATGTGTCGAGATTTCAAAATATGTATAATATTAATAAGATTCAAAAAATATATAATTTTAAAAAACATCGTAACCTTGATATTATAATATATTCAGCAAAAAACTTTTATTGGATGAAAACGATTCGGATCGGGCGACACGTCGGTGCGTTTAACGATGTTTCCAACATAATAATGTGACCATAGGCGCTGTTGAAAAAATCCTTCTACAAAATCTGTCGTTTTATATTTGAAGGTACTATACATAGTAACATATTAACCCTTTGATGAGTATCAACGTGCCCGTACGTTGGAGTAGCTTGTCATCTATTATCTATTGCCATTCTCATATTTTTTATTGAATTTTTGTTATTTCTTCAGATATGGATACTAGACACATCCACCAGTGACTTTTGGCCACCACATTATTTTTATTTTGTATAGCAAATGAAGAAAATGTTTTTTAAAAAAAGGGTAACATTTGTAAACAAATCGGTAGCCATATAATATTGAGCGTAAAATTCTATTTGGGATCGATTCCTTTCTGGAATCGACGTCTGTAGAGCGGCACATGTGTAGACAGATGAGAGCAAAAAAGATCTTGACGCAAAAGCGAAGTGATAGCTTCTAGAAAAATACTCAAAAGTAATAATGAACTAGTTTACTTTACATTTTTAACTATGAATTTTATAATTAAAAAAAATATTTACTTCTTGAAATAATAACTAATATTCTTCCCAGATTGGTCCGTATCCAAAAAAAGGTTTTTATATTTGTGTGTGTGGCAATACTACAAATAATCAAAATATTAGAAAAAACCTAATTTAGTAAAAATTAACCCACCACTCAAAAGGGTTTAAAAACTGATTTTAACATTTATTCGCATATATTGTGAAATGTAGCATAGCAAAATGATAAAACTGCGGGTGTCTAAATATTTCTAGCTTAGTCATTTATTATCCTCCGCTGCTATCTGAAACTATACATTGCCTAAAACCCTGAAACTATTTCAGGTCATATAATTGATAATAGCATGCTGTTTTGCAATTGCATATAATTATATCCCTACTATTTGGCGTATGTACTCTACTGCAACCATTTATAAAATATAATACAAAGGGACTAAATCGTCGAGTTCAACATTGCGGTCGAATGTCGTTTTGCAATAGCGAAGCGCGGTGATGCCTTCAGAGATTTCTTCGTGTTTTATGAGTTATTTGACCCTAGACCCCAGATAAAAGATTGTTCTAGAATCTGACGAATCCGACGCAAGGTGGATTGTTGTTTATATATACCGCGCACAGACATTATTTACAGCTAGAGAATATGTTTATGATGAACGATAAACTGTCAAAGGATAACGTCAGTGACCTTTGGCGACATGTTTTATTTGAAGTAGGTCCCGATTTGGAACACTATGGCTAGATGATCCATTTTTTCATAAGAATATGTGCTTACCATACATCGCTTCCGTGTTGATTGTAAAAATCTAAACGTACACTGTATAAGATTTTTAAACGTTGAAGAATAATGACGGTATCTCCCAATAATATTGCTTTGTTAACACTTCCCCCACGGTGCTAAAAAAAGACTACTAGAAAAAACGATATATTGCTAGCCCTTTAAGAACCAAATGAAAAAAACATGTTTTAACACTTATCGCACTTTGATGGACGGTAAAAACCCAGGACGTATAATAACAAATAAAAACATGTTTTTCAATTTCTCCCTAAAGGGCCAGCAACATATCGGAAGTATTTTTTAGCACCATAGGGGAAGTGTTTTCTTGAAGTGAAGAAGTGAAGTCTTTTCATTTATCGTATCGATTCGTTATTAAGTTTTTGCAAAATAAATTCTACTTCTTAATTATTTCAATTCATTGAATGCGGTAACATAACGCTACTCGTCACAGTCTGCCGAAAGCATTATATACATATCATATATTTTTTTTAGTTCAAACTTATTTCAAATACATTAATAAAAACGTTCAGAACAATTTCACAATGAATGAAAAACCAGCAGCAAGCTTTTTTCTTGTCTTGACGAAAGTTTTGTAGCCGCTGCAAAGTTTTTAGTGTGTTTATTTATAGAAACTCAAGGTCGACAAATACATACGCGGGCCTCTCATTATAATTATGTCATATTTTTGCGTTCAACTATTTCGTACTTGTTTATGCGGCTAGATTCAGTACTTCATATGAATTTTATTAACGATGTCATTAGCTGTGTCTAAAAAACAATACGATACCACCAACGTTTTCGCATTCATAAAAATGCAACGAAAATTTTCACGTGCAATCGATTCAATGAATCATAACCGACGTCATATCCTTACGTAATTGAGTATTCAGTATGTTGAATGTTAAATCATCGCCGTATTCCATTTACGGTGCGACAGGCACATTGCTCCTCATCGAAGTCGTAGTTTATACTTCCTCATCGTTGCCTCTCAACCCGACTTCTTATCCGGCAGCGCTATGGCAATAATTCATACGTTTCGCAGTCTCAAACTTAATTTACTTAATATGTATACAAAGCTATTTTGCATAAATTTATGCGTGGTTCGCTCACAAAATCGTCACCAACCAGTTTTATCGATTTTTGCGATCGTTTTAAAATCTATCAACAATATAAACAGGTATATTATAGAAAGATCTACGATTACTGCATAAATTCTCCCGTGAGTCATCTAGTAAAGAAATTGTAAAATAAAATCTAATCACTTTTCAATAGCTGTCAGAATCTATAAATCGGCTATCGTTTGAATGTCATGTGCAAACAAATAATAGCGAATTTTTCAAACACATTGGATCATTGTTTGCTTGTTACGGATTACCACTTCATTAGTAAGCATATTCTCAAGATTTCCGTTTGCCGTTTAATTTCATTGATAATTATTTAAATGATATCTTCATAGTTATGCTTCTCTCGTGCCATCCAATGCCATGTTTTGTTAGTTTAAATTCAGATGTCAGTAAAAAAAAGAACTGCAATATTACATGTATGTATTTTATCCATATCCGCTCTCGGCGTGGAGCATATGGCCTCCTAATGGAGGTATATCGATAGATTTTTCTACGAGAACCGTTTGTCAGTCAGTCGCTCAACCTCTATTTTTTCAAAAAGAGTAGTAGGGATAGGACCCGCTATATTATATTTATCAATCTATTAAAAAGTGCTCAATTGACTTTTTCGTATGGATCATTTAAAAATGGTTAATGTTTTAAAACCCCCTTTACAGTGTTATTTAGTTAACAAATATGTCAACTTAATATTCATTCTCGATGAAAAGACATGAACAAAATAACCATCAGTACAAATATTTACCTTCGATTCAATGAGTATTGTGGTGTTAATCATATTTAAAAAAAATAATCTTTTTTTATACGAGAACTGCTTGTTAGTCTGTTACTTAACCTCTAGAGTATGGATAAAAGTACAGAGCTAGGGTAGGACTAGTGGTTAGCTAACCACTCTCGCCGAGCCCCGTTTTATTGGATGCGAGAGAATTGAAGACATCACTCTTATTATTTATATATTGCAATTCTATTTACTGTTGCTAAATCACATATATATGCATCTCGAGTGATATTGTCTTCGACCCCGGGAGCATCCTAACCGAATCCATTGACGTGGACCACTCGACGACTGTCACTACATAATATCATACATACTATGAAACAACACTTTTTATAAACTTACTGAAACAAAAATTATATTTTTACCAAGTGATTTTCCGTTTAACCCTATGGGTGTTAGCACAAATTTCGCAGATAATGAATCTATAGAGTGGATGTCATAATGTAGGACTGATTATCAAGTTTGTGCGCTCCGCAGAAGCAAACGGCACGTGTGGTCGCGTTGAAATGCAAATACATACGGAGTAAGCGGCGCGGACTGCGGAAAGATTCGGCAGTGGATTCAGCTTTTCACGGCGACCATGACCGGTTTGGCGGTGAACACTGAACGCTGTGACAGCGGTGGGATCCCTCGCATCTCTCGAGCGCTGCTAAACCCGGGCCTGCGAACCGCGGCACCCCCCTCACTTTGTTTCATTTAATTAATGGATATTAGGCTTGCTGCTCAACCCTTTGAAGACTATATTATTCTGAGTTATATTATATATGAAGCAGTACAATTTTGTTTTGTCGCTAATTGCTATTTTACACAGTGTGTATGTGACTTCTGACTAACCGCTGACTTCATATTATTATATGTCGCGTTTTGTAGTTAAGCATTGATGACAATTGCAGTTTTATCGTCAACTTCAGTGTGAGTTAATGAGTAAAACATGTCAAATGTGTCAAGTTGTACAAGAACCATGTGGAACAAATTAAAATGTCCTTTAATGTGGTAACTTGTGTTGACAAGACAAGAAGATTTGTTGATATTGAGGCGGAACACTTCTATTTTGGACACAGGTGAATTTTGTAGCTTTAATTTAAATATACAAGAATTGTGTTCTCTATTAAATCATTGATTGTATGATGTGAGATTCAATGTATATAATAAATCTACAACATACTCGCACATAAATATCTGAAAATTTTCATGTATAATTAGAAACGTGTAAGTTTAATGTGTTTTTTAACGTTTTATCATATTTTCTTTACTCAACCATTTTTTTTATCCATATCGTATGTATATTACAACTTTTTCATGAAAACTAATACGTACCACTTAGAGCCTCAAATCCTGGGATTGTGATAGTACTAACCCCGGAATTTCGGGATTGATTTTGTTTTTGAAATTCTCGCTATATGTAGCTTAAAAAAAGCTCATTTTTTATTTTGGAAATTCCGCAGGTATAAAAGGTCTCGCGTCTTTTCGTGCTAGAAAATTCGTGAGTTCCCAAAATTTCAAAATTGCCGAGTAAAAATTTCTCACGATTTTATGGTTAATGTTCAATCCCGGATTGAAAAATTGTCTATCCCGAAATCCCGGGATCACAAAAAGGGTCCGGTATTGAATGCCTTAGTAACACTATTCGTGTTTTTGATCGCCGATGTATCCATTATTGATTTGGAAACTAAATACTAAAGCGAAATTGAACGTTCATTCAGTTTAATTGTAAAAGAAAAACTATTTATCGGCCTCGGGCCACAGCTTGCACAGCAGTTATTAGTTTAGGAAAACGATAGCTGGCATCCAGCCAAACATCCATTACACGGCAGCTCGAATATTTTCACCACATTTTTCTCATTGCTTTTTACACATGGGATAGTTGAAAAATCTGCACTACTTTTTATCAGTTCTCCTTCATATATAGTATAACTTTACTCATGTTTATATTATAATATATTTTTTATCTACGCAGTACAATTCAATTCTGACTAGACCACACTAATGTAAAATGCCTGATTGGTATTCTAACTCCATTTAACATTTTAAAATTATCGTTTAATGATTTAATACATTAATGTCGTGTTTTTACATTGAGCTCTTTGGAATTTATATCCACATAATAAAAGAAAAATCTTTTACAAACCCTTGTTACTAAAAGTGAAAACTCCTTTTGCAGAGACATAAGTTTTGTTAAGCGTATTGTAGTTTTTTTTTTTCAGTAAAACATTACATTAATTATCAAAATTACTTAGTATAAAGTGTCGCCGGTTGTTTTGGTTTTATAATGTGATCATTTGACGATGGCTAAGATTTGATGTATCAGATGCTTTCTGCGCCTAGGATCAAGACTAGGGCATCCAATCTCGGGATTGACAAATATTCCAATCCTGGAATTCCGGGATTGGACATTCACCATACAATCGTGTAGAAATTTTTGCTCGGCGATTTTGAAAACTAGGAATTTGCGAAATTGCCAAAATGAACAAATTTGAGACCTTTTTTTTAGCTCTCTTCAATCTCGAAATTCCGGAATTAGTACTATTACAATCCTGAGATTTCGGGATCATGAAATCGGACGGGATCCCGGGATTGGAGACCATAATCAAGACCTCTGCTTAGTAATCACGATTTTTCAGACTTAATTTCTGGATCACTTAGATATTTAATACATATTTATAATTTAAATCCTAAATATGATTTGAGATCGAATGCCTTCTCTCAGATGCTTGTTATGTTTTCTCACGTGCAGCAACTATTATTTATTTATATTGTATATAAAAATAAGGGCTTTAATTGAAAAGTGTTTTTGAATGTAGGCAAATATTTTAACTGAAAAATGACGCTCCGTGTCTTGTACACTTTTCGTTCAATGTTTTTCTAATGTTATTTTTTGTTGTTGCAGGTATGTCCAGTATGCTATTACTTCGGCGGATCAAATACGAACGATTATAGTAAGTAGGATTCATTGAGTTACTCGCCGGTGTAGTAAAAGCTGTTTACTACCACATTACTTCCTCTCGGTCACTATTTGCACGTTCATTTCAATGAATCATTCATTGCGATGAATAGCGGAGGAACGACTCCTACGTTTTCGGGTATATTCAGTTTCGTTCATCATGTTGAATGATTCTCATTAAAACTGACTGTTCAGCGTGGTGCCGGTTTCAACAATATATAACGTACAGCCAACCTTTTAAATTAAATATGAAAGCGTAACCTTTAGGTAGTAATTACATAGCAGATATTGAGTAGCATTTTTTGTCGATGGATTCGGTGACTACTTTTTGGTAATTCTACTTATAACTATTAATATTTTGAATACGCACAATTTATTGCGCGAACATTTTCATTTTTATTTCTGTTTGTAGGGCGATTTTTCCACAGCTCAAATCATCACGATTTCATTTTTAATCTTGGATAGTTATTTTTTCGTAAAAAATCAGCTATTACCACCTAGAGGTGAAAAAATATTTTCACTGGCGATCAAGTAAAAATATATCCAAACATATCTTTACCAAAATATATTTGTTCTATTAAGTATTTGTTTTCACTGACAGTCATTAGTGAAATTATGTAATACTTCAAACTGTCGTTAAAAATAAATTTGGCTGGTTTGAAACGGCCTATGAAATTATATAACCTGATAAAATATTTAATGTTGGTGGGGGAGAGGTTTGGTTAGATTACGAACTGTGAACATATACCTGTCAAATACAGTTTCTTTGATACTAAGCAGTGAAATTGTTTCGCTACCTACGTTAGCGAAAATATAGTTTTACTGTAACATATTTCAAAATAATTTCCTACTGTGTAGTCTATTTTGGCAGATTTGGTTACACCTTAGGCGAAGGCGGTGTGTTTGGCACATGTCATGTTTGAAGGACTTAATGATACAAATATTATTAAAATTAAAACTACAATAAAATCAAAACATTGGATAATTACTTTCGACTACAAAATGCTGAATAATGGGTATCAAATTATTAACGACATCTTAGTTACCAAATACACACAAGACGCCTGCGTGATTTTCGTGGCGCCATCCCGTGTAATCATTTATTATTTCCCTTTCAATTAGACGGAATCAGGGCCGGCTCGTGGATAGTGCAAAGTGAGCGGCTCATACAGGCGCAACACTAAGCTTTTTGGCAATATCCACTCATTTAGTTCTAGTTTTTCGTAACGCCTGTCGAAGAAATCCTCGAGCCGGTCCTGGATTGAATATAGTTAAACACGCTTCGCTTTAATTCAATATGTGATACAAAATGTCGGAATATGCGCGTGGGCTAGGATTAAGATTTCAATATGGCTGCCACGTCACAATTCGTCACGCTTCGGCAGCATATTGACATGTGTTGTGAATCAATTGGAAATATGAGATTTCGGCAATATTCAAATTCGGTTCAATTTACACCGATCACGCCGAGCGTTGGGTTACATTGAAGGATCCCATTATTCGTTGAAACGAAATCGTCACCTTGATCTATGATTGAAATACCTTTTTTCCTACGTTGCCGTATCAAAGAATTTCATCCGAAATTTTACCTTCGCAAAATACAATAAATGAATACTTAGCATATGTCTATTCATTACTGTCTGCAAAACTTGCAAATATATCTTTAAATCTTAGAGGCTTCATGTAAAGTGCTCCAACGTGTAAAATAGTTACTGGTCTTAAATCAGTGACTAAAATTACCATTTTCGGATATACTTATTTTTGTGAGTAGATACACGATTCAAATTAAAGCTTTCTGATATTTCACTTTTAATGTGCTCACTTTCAATTATTGGTAGAAAGACGTTAAAAAATAAAACACTAGTATAAAATATACAATAACTTTTTTATTATTATTCCACGTATTGTGCTACAAACTGTGACACGCGTTTCGCCTCTTTCAGAGGCATCCTCAGACAATCTTACTCTCTTTTTTTAAATATATAATGCCGCATAATTTTGTTCTTACACGTTTGTCTTACGTGGACGAAATCAAAGCGAATGCAAAGCGACTTGAAACGTCACGAATATATCAAATGGTCTCCGCTGCTATAGAGTGTCCACGTGACAAAACGCACACCGCGATCAGTTTGTTTGATATTTTGATTCGCTTTAAACCGTGTTCCAATCGCGCTCGTAGCGACTTCGCCCAGGTAAGATGTAGCGTTACACTTGTGATACTAGCTGTGGCACTTGTTTCAATACTTTGAAAAGCTTCTTCACAGAAGAAGAGACTATTAACTTATTTAAATAAAAATCTTACTAATGCGTACATTTGTGACATTGTGTACATTTATATAAGGCCTATATCCATAACACATTGAAAATTACATTCGACGACGCGAACTCTTGATCGCAAAACGGCATTGGTACGGCAGCTTTAGCACATGACTTCTAGGTCACGGCTATCGGCATTACATGCAACTGATTCTTATTAATAGCTTATAAAAGTATATGTAATATATTTATATTATTTACTTATAATCTTTGTAACATAATATTTTATTAAAAATATTAAACACGTTCAAAAAATTATTGATCGTTTATATACCGTTTTCCTATTCCGTCATCATTTTTAACGTGTAGTGTTTGAAGCATGCATAAATGTATTGTTTTATTTTAAAATTTTCCAATGTAAATTTCCCATTATTTTTTGTTTTTTATCACTTTATTTATATTTCATTAAATTGTATTTAAAGATTTATTTTATACTTACCAATGAATTGTTCATATGTCTGTTCGACAAAAAAAAACCAAATATTATTGTTTGTATTTTCGAATTGAAAATTATTTCTCACCGAGGATATCACTCCTGAACTAAATAAAAATATTTGATTCGCTGTGTTGGCAATAATTTTAAACTCTTAAAACAATCTATTGACAACACGATTTCTGATAAAAAAACACAGTCGCCAATGCGTACTAAGCGAAACGAAACCGGCCTTGTTGTTAGAATAACACAATGTATCAGTTAACAATTTTCAATGTAATAACTGAACACTATTTTCATTATATTGAAAAATATATCATCTTATGATACTCGTCATGAGCGAAACCGGTCGTGATCTTTTTAAATAAATGTAGAAGTATGTAGTACAATGGAATATTGTGTGTGTGTTTTTTTTTAAATATATTTTTTTTTCCACCAAGTATTGACGGTGAACTGTTTTCATTATCTGAATAATCGGTTTATTTTAACATCCTATCACTAGACAATTTATTTTTATAGGCGGGCTAATCTTAATTTTAAGTGTCCGACGGCCGAGACGATTCTTTTCTTTTTTAAATTACTAAGATATGTCCGGCATTCGGGGCGATTAATTATCTATGCAAGAATTTAAGAAAAGTTTTTAAATATTTTTTTCGCAGCTTTCGTGAGACTTCTCGACTGTCTTACGTTGATTCAAAGATTATCTAAATTTTAAATGAGTGTGTTGTATGTTAGGTACGCTTGCGTAACCGGGAAATATTTTGTTTGCAATGAATCTATCGATGAAAACAAAATCAACATAATATGACTTTACGATATTCCAATTACCCGTAAATAAATATTGAATCAAAATAATATTACAGGCAGAAAATAACTCATTGAATATTTCGGTGTCGTTATTGCAAAGAGAAAAAAAATATTCTGTCGGAAGCGGTAACGTTGAATATTTGTGTGTCAATCAGATACAATTAATAAATGAATTGTTCTATCATAATAAAAAACAGTTATTAAAATATAAATATATGATAATAAGTTTAGTTTTTAAATTGAACTTTTAAAACATATTGATATATTATAAATTCATGTTTGTGATTTTAAGCATAGTTTTATTTTATCAATTCCCGCATTTTATGGCAGTGACATAAAGTAATAAGCAGAGGAAAGGATTGTTTTTTTCTGCTGGAACTAGAACGATTTTTTCGCTTGTGTAGCTGTGTCTCGGAAAATTCTTGTTACAATATTAGATAGGATCGTTATCGATGGCTATCCAGTCGAGGAGTTTTTTTTTCTGTCTGGCAATTTGTTTTCATACTGTTGACTATTCTTTAAAAAAACCAATAAATAGCCGAACTTGTATATTTCTTATTTGTATTCAATTGGTAGATCCCTTTTTCATGTTTTTACCACAAAAAAAAAAAAAACTAAATAACATCTGTATGAAAAGATTTTTCTTCTTCATTAAATGTATATGATATTATTATATGTAATAAAATACTTATAATTAAATTAGCCACCAATTACAAGTATGGGAAAATGAGTTACCATTGTATAAATACGAGTTAATGAATTGGTACATTTTCAAATGACAAGCTTCGCGATCAATGATTTATGACAAATCTATCTATTGTATTTTTATTTTTTAATATTAGATAACGAGTCTTTTTTACAGGTTCGTTTCTCAGTTTCACTACAATTTATTTGTGGTAATAGCCTTTTTTTTGTTTTTCGATGCTTTCACAAACAACATAATTCATTTCACCGTGTAACATGATTTATTCAAAAGGCCAATACGGAAAATTACAAGTATGTATGTAAGCAGATTCATCATTTTTTCTTAGACAAAAACCGTCATTTTCGGTGCAATATAAGAATGATGTCGACAAACTCATACGTAAATCGTTGTGTAACGTAAAAAATGCATCTTTGGTTTTACTCACGTCCACCATGGCAATGTGCAGATAGTAATTTATTCAAGATTATTAAAACGCTTATTAGAAGGCTTCATGATATCGATTCCGTGTGTGAAAGTTTGACATGTTTGTGCCATCGACTACACGTCGCGACCTTGCCCGTGTTGGCTTTTTACTATACGGTTAAAATTAACGCGTAGAATTTCCGTGAATGAGTCTTGTTTTTGGCACCCACAACTTTTAAGTACCCACCTGACAGTTGTTGAAGTCGTGATACTTAATTCCAACAGCAAACACTGTCACTTTGTACTATTTTCGTATTCAAATATTACTGTATGTATTCGTTGTTTTGTCTTGACTGTAAATTTCTACTTAACTAAAACAGTTTAGACCAGGGGTGGGGAACATTTTCTTCTCTAAAGGCCGCATTCATTTTTCTGATTCGACACGAAGGCCGCGGTAAGCATTGACTAGGATTTTTTTGGCCGAAAACAATTTCATGCCAATTTCTAAGCCCCAGAAATTTGCGGATTTCCCAAAATTACCAGCGTAGGACCTTTTTTTAGGTCTTTCATGGATTTTGACATCGAAAATCTCAAGAATTTACAAAAATTACAAAAAAAAAATACAGAATTAGAGAATTGACCACAAGGCCGCACCAGAGTAGCCAAAAGACCGTAGGTTCCCCACGCCTGGTTTAGACTATTGCCGCAAGCTTTTTTTTGTTGCACCTATTTTCTTCGTGTATGTAATATCATTTGCCGTGGGAAAATTGTGTTAATGAATCGTTAGATTATTTTATAACATGATGCCAAAGAAATGGCAGCTTGCCAAACAACTATCGATACAAAATAAAACATCGTAGTTTTTAATCTGATTTATTTACTGCACGAAGTTCTGAACTGTGTGTATAATAAATTTTTCATTTAGTTTGCCGTTTATCTTTGTTGGAATAGCCTACGATTGTAGTTAATACAAAGTATTTCATCTTGAAAGACACAGACAAGATTGTTTCGCGTAAGAGATTAATTGGATTATGTTTTGACAGTGATCACATGTTGTGCGAGACTATTCGTGGGGTGACGTTGAATTTGAGATGTTTTAAAAAAAATCGATATAAATTCCTGGTTACGGCTTTCTCTGCGATATGAATTAAGTGCCTTCTTTCCTATTCCACGTTCAATTCATTGGTTTAACTAAAACATATTTTTACCAATATTATTTTCACGTGAAATGTACTTATATTGAAAATGCGCTCTTATTTATGTAGTTTACAAGATTATTGATGAAATAAAATTGAAATCTCACAAATCGTGGATACTTTGATGCATGTGCCATCAACCGGAAACGTAAAAACGGGAAAATCAATCATCGTGTAATGACTGTGATGGATCATTTCTTACGGATTGAATCATATTGTACGGTATTTCACAAATCGACCGGGTTTCATCTCTCTTTATTTATTATACATGCTTTCATTTAAACATATTAATTTTATTACCATACATCTATTATTATATGCGTTATCGGTTTTCAGTAAAAAAAACAAACTACCAAGTTATAATATTCGCATAGGCGTTTATTCATTCACGAAAAAAAAAATGAATATCATATCGATTGTAGTAATTTTTATTATGCTCTCTTTTGAGACTACATTATATTAGATTATATAAATATATTCGCCTGCTGTGGCCCAGTTGGTTAGGGCTTGCTATACCGGTCACGCATTTCTGGGTTCGATTCCCGGTAAGATCACAGTGAATTTGAGAATTATTCAATTTAAAGTTGCGATCGAAGATTGGGTGTTTGTGAAGTCAATTCACACTTTTTCCCTTCCTCCCATTCTTCCGATCCTTAAATAACTGGGTGTAGCAATAACGATTCGTTAACCATTAGTCCTGTTCTAGCTTTATCATTCTTTCCCTACTACTAATCACTTTGAGAAAAAAGTAAGGTTGAGCGACTGAGTAACAAACAGTTCTCGTAAAAAAAACTTATATTGAGATACCTCGATCAGGAGGCCATATGCTCCAATTTGGGAGCGGCCATGGATAAAAAATAGTATGAATATATAGAAGAGACATAGGGGTTTTTTTTTACTTATTTTTTAATTATTTACTTATATATAATTCATTGTTTTGATTCCGGAAACTTAAACAATCAACTGTGACAGTTTGGATTAGCTTTGACTTATTTTTTTTATTATGTTTGGATTTTCCAACCACCAACGAGAGAAAAGGGATAGTTGTCATATTCTATAAGGGGCGCACAGTTTAAGTAAATATTATCAATGTTACTATGCTTATGCTAAACTTGAATACCAAGCGGACACGGATGATCAAGACATTTAAACAAATCAAATACTTGGTATTCTAATAGAATATAAGCAATATTTTGATAAATATGTGTAGTTTCCATCTATACTGAGTCAATATAGGTTTTTAAAATATCGAATTCGAGTGTACATTAGGCAAAATTATTTTTCTCAAAAACACGCAGTATCACTGGGACATGGGAATGATTTATTTGCGCGGTATTCAAACGGTTAAAACTACGTTATGTCACAAAGAGAAAAAAAAATAATTTGATCATGCTGCTCGTATTTCGTAAAAGGAACAAATTTTGAATCTCCAATGTAAGCCGCGAGACTGCCGCGGCATTTTCTTATGAATAAATTGCTGTTATCGAATTTTTTTAGAAATCGTTTATTATGCATGTTAAACGAAGTACTACTATGTTATAGTTTAATCGTGTGTGGCACGCGCATCTCCAACCACTTCTGCCTCTGACTTACTCTGGAAAAAAACAATCATTTTTTTTTATTATTCGCCGCCATACTTAGAGCTAATTACTGATTGCATTAACCGTGATCCCGCAGTGCTGCCTGCTTGTCGTTTTGATTGTGTTGTTTTCCCGTGTGTTTAATATAAACAATAATGTGTGTATGTGTGTGGATGTGACGATGACATTGAAACACCTCTGCTCGAATATTTTAGTGCTCTTTCTGAGATATGCATTTATCATCGCGCTGCGAATTGTTTGCTATCTCGCTTCTAGATTAGAATTTGAATGCGACAGTGGGAAGAAACCATTGATTCTGAGAGGTAATTAGCATTATTTACATACCTCTCACTATTGTTCCACAAATCAAATTATATTGTTTATATTCAAATTTAATTTATGTCATAAATATCATAAGGTGTTTCTCTGTTTTTGTAAATGTAATTAATTCACATTGCGTGTAATTTTCGCATTCTATTTTCATTTTGGTACATTAAAATTATTTTTTTTTTCAAAAATCAATTATTAATTAAATCAGCTGTAAGCGTAAGCCAATCAAATCCTGTCTTGTTACATACGTTTTTTGATGAATTACGTTGTTAAATATAAAAGATAATGGCGTATTATTCTCAGGTGGCATTTGTATTTATGTACCCACCCGACGTGCACCTTCTACTTGACTGAATCAGTGGACCCCATTCAATCAAATTGTTGATATTTATTTATGAATTGTCAAGGTGATTAAAATTTAATTGAAATGTTGTACGTGAACAAAAGTTATCTGTACAAATCACTATTTGGATGTACACAAAACCATTTTTGTTAGTTATCTTTTTTTCCGGCAAAGGGGGTTCATATAGAATCTGTCGTTCTGTCACAACGCATTCAATCACAATCTGTCATTATTAATATCTGATTCAATCTGTCACGTTCAATTATTTCGAATGGGTATTGTGAGCTAATGTTATATTCCGATGCACTTTTGGATTCTTGCTGTTAGAGGCGCGACTATATACTCGTTCAGACTTGCAGAGCAATCACCTCCTAGTCTGGTGTTAAACGATAAAAATAACCACATACAGACTTTCCCACCCCTCTCGAGTGCGAATCGATGAATAAATGCGATGTCCTGCGCTTGCAGCCAATTTTAAAAGCATGGCTGTTTCGTTTTCATTATAATGCACTGAGCCTTAAAATATATATTTTCCCCATTAATTGCGCATTGGTTTGAATAGTTTTATTTAAATCGTACACTTTCTTTTTTTCATTTGCGTTGAACTATTATATTATATTAACTATCGGTGTTAAAAATTCTTCCAAATGTAGTGATAAAATATCATTGACAAAAACGCGTTTTTTTTTTAAATATTCACTTTTAAATTTGGTCACTGATGTATTTGATTTGTATGCAGCATTATCTAAACCATAGTTTCTCAATCTTTTCGGGCCCGTGGCCCCTTTTGAGTCTTATATTTTCATATTTGCTCGCTGGTAGATTTTACCCATGATACGTATTTCCCAAAATGAGACTCTTTTTATTGCTTCCAAAATTTGACTGTGGCCCCCCGAAACTGTGCTGTGGCTCCCCTAAAATATTTTTTTCCTCTGTGGCCCCCTTGGAACACGCTTTGGCCAAATGAAATATCGAGATAATGTTTTCCCTATTTTTCCTCCCGACCTGGCGCTTATATGAAACAATATATACGTTTTCCACGTTGAAGTTCTTCAAAATCATTGTTATTACCTCGTGTGGTACTTTTTATTGCCGTATTATATACTGCACAACGCCAGTAAATAAAACTAATCCAATCAAAAATTAGTAGCATATGTATATCGTTTTCAACGGATGTGTTTAATTTGTAATATACGCGACGAAATTAAAGAAAAAAATAAAAATACACTAATGATACGGTTTTAATTATTTATTATTATAATTTTATCTTAAACAAATCCTGACCTAACGATGCAATCGTGTTCGCATTATGTCTGATTGATTATTTTAACACCATTTCTTTTATGCCAAAATCTTCCGAGCATTTTTTTTTTACATTATGATCTCTCGTGGTCTGTATAAATGTGAAATAATACTTTCACATCGCTCGGTTACATAATTTTATCTCACTATCGATTATTCATGGGTGTTTTTTGTGATGTACAGTGACCTAGTATTTTTAAATAAATTACACACTATTGTCTGGCCAAACTGTCGTAAACGCCGCATTGTATTTAATATTGTTGATTTTATAATCATACGTATTTTTTTTTTTTTAATAATTGTAAATAATAATTATATATTAAAATTATCATTGTACACCTATCCCTCGATTTACACGGTACTTTTTTTACACGTTTTCGCTTTTACACGGTTGAGAAAATTAAAAACTTTTTTTTAAAAATAACTGTTCTCGCCGACTTGAAATTAACGTCACGTGCAGCGGAGCAAATTGTTTTGAGTCTGTACGGTATCGGCCGCTTTAACTGATAATGCACGCAGACGCCGGCGCCGACCCGTCTAGATGTGCCGGTGTGAGTCCTTGTCCGAGACCACCAATCGTCTGCACTGGAAGAATGGCGTGAGATATACCTGTCCGTCATTGGACACGGCCGTATCCCACTACGGCAAAGGAATGGTCACGTGGGGTAGCCGGGACGTGTTGGCGCCTGGCGCTTGCCCCGGCTGCTCCTGGGTGGCAGTGAGGTTCAAACTCCTGAAAGGAGAAGACGTCACGCGTTTTCGCCTTTGTGTGCACGCGCAGGCCGATAGCCGCTGCTAATCACCCTGCGCTGAACCTACCGATATAATCTAACGGATCATACCTCTGCCGTTTTATTTATCACCACTCATTGGGGACGAATTTACTGCACACACACAAACATCGGCGAGAGCGGAACTCTCGCCCGAACAGAGTCTTTAGCTTGAAAATTATAATTCTTCATATTCGTAAGTAAAATCGAGTACATACATAATTTTCAATTGCGTGCTTTATATCTTGAATAATATTTGTAGCCTTAATATGCCGACAGAAGTAACAAGAAAAGTTATTTCGTTAGCAACCAAAATAAATTTTTTGGATCGTTTACAAAACGGAGAAAGAGTAATAGATGTTGCTGGATTATATAGTATGAATGAAGCTACAATAAGAAACATTAGAAAAAATGAAAACTCAATTAGAAAGAGTGTAGCAGCTGGCACTACGAATACGAGCACAACTTCATATATCAGAGATATTGCAATGGAAAAAATGGAGAAGGCATTAATGATTTGGATAGAGGACCAAACACAAAAACGAATGCCAATTGATACCAATGCTATTACAAATAAAGCATTGCGGATTTATGAAAAAATTAAAGAGAAGATACCACCTTCTTCTTCATCTGAAAAGAAGCATACTTTCACAGCAAGTCATGGTTGGTTCGAAAGATTTAAATCAAGAAACTCTCTACATAATTTAAAATTAAAAGGTGAACTGGCATCTGGCGATGTAGATGCAGCACAAGAATATCCAACAAAATTTGCTGAACTTGTTTCCATCAATTCATATACTCCTGATCAGGTTTTCAATGCTGATGAATCAGGGTTATTTTGGAAAAAAATGCCAGAGAGAACCTATGTGTCTAAAGTTCATAAATCAGCTAGCGGTCATAAGGCAGCAAAAGATCGCATAACAATTCTTTTCTGTAGCAACGCTTCAGGAGATCACATTATGAAACCATTGGTTATCAACAAATCAAAAAATCCCCGAGTATTTAAAGGAATAAATATCAACCATCTTCCAGTTTATTGGAGGGCTAATAAGAAAGCGTGGGTTACTGCCGTAATGTTTAATGAATGGTTTTATGATTGTTTTATCCCAGATGCCAAAAAATATTTAAAAGAAAAGGGACTGCCTTTCAAAGTGCTTTTATTAATTGACAATGCTCCGGGTCATCCACAAGATCTTCAGCATGAGAATATCCAGGTTACATTTTTACCAAAAAATACGACTTCATTATTACAGCCATTAGATCAAGGAATAATTTCGACTTTTAAAGCTCTTTACATAAAACGAGCTTTTACACACATTTTAGAACAAATGGAAAATAACGAATCGTTAACAGTTATTAATGCTTGGAAAAAATTTACAATCCTAGACTGTGTTAAGCATATTGCTTTATCATATACCGCGATTAAGAAATCAACCCTCAATGGCTGTTGGAAGAAATTGTGGCCAAATATAGTAAATGTTGAAGCTTCTACTTCAGTATTAAATGATGAATATTCTCAGATAGTACAATTGGCAAATTCATTGGGTGGAGAAGGTTTTGACGATTTCACTGAAGGAGATATTTTAGAACTGGTGGCTGATAAAGAACTAAGTGAAGATGATCTAATTAACTTAATAGATGAAACTGGTGATTGTGGCAATGATTCTGATGAAGAAGAACTTGAACCAGTTACATTAACAGCTAAAATCATCCACGAAGGACTCGCATTGGGAAGAAAATTAGGTAATCATTTTGTACAATATGATTCAAATGTGGAACGGGCCCTTCGATTCCAACGTGATATTAATCAGTGCTTGGCTCAATATGATGAAGTCCATAAAGATCTAACAAGAAATTCGAAGCAAATGTTAATAACGGATTTTATTAACAAATCTCCTCGAGAAGTAAATGTTTCTACGTCAAACATCGAATCGGCACAAATAATTTCGAGTGATGAAAGTGACTTTGAACCAGTCAGGAAGAAGAGATTGGCAGTGATTTGTGATAGTGACGATTGATAAAAAACCCACCAACCGTTTTAATATTTTTTTAATGAATCTTTTGGATTTAATTTTTTGTCCCTCTATATATACTTTATATGTAGTTAAATAATAAAAGAATAAGTATATTTATACTTTTTAATAATTTCGTTTTTTAATGTATTCTAGAAAACAACATAATTATGCGTTTTTTTGGTACTTTTCGATTTACACGGTTTTTCATACAAAAATATACAATTTCGATTTACACGGTTTTCTCAGGAACCTATCTACCGTGTAAATCGAGGGACAGGTGTATTTATTTTCTCGATTGTTATTGCGTTATGAGGCGGCCGCGAAACAGCGAATGCATACACAACGAATGGTGGTGGGGAAACCAACTTGTGCTGGTGTATGGTAAAAAAAAATTTAGCCTGATTTGCAATTTGGGATGTTACTTTCTCGGTGATCATAGGATGAATGCACTCCAGCCAATCATTTGCATTCGCGAACCATATGCTTTCCAAAAATATTTAGAACTATTAGATGAGAAATATTTCAACTACTGATTGCGTGATCATTTGTAATCGCGCTTTTAATATAATACATATTATTTAATATTTTTAATGTTATTCTTCAGAAGCATAACCGTTTATGTAGTTGGATAAATAATATATTAATCAGAACATATTTATAAGTAAATTAAGAATAAAACTGCTCTTCCGGAATATTTTTTGTGGTGAATGTGGGAATTAGTCACTGTTTGTCTATTCGATAAAACATTGCATGCATTAATCTTATTATCTCTCAGTTTCTCTGTGCGATAACAGCGCGGTGTTTGTGTTTCGCTGCGATATGAGAGATAAGATAAAAGGCAATTATTCATTTTCTGCATTTGCACCAATTTAATATTAATTAACGTCTTCACGGTTATTCAAATCTGAATATCTAATGCGGGCCACGACTCAATGTCGATCGCAATACTTGGTTTTAATTGGCCGTCTCTGCTCGTCTGTGACCGTTTTATTTGGGCCAATAGTTTAATATTGTATTGTTTTATTTTGGTCACTTTGAATAACGGCTGAATTCAGAACGACAAGGCGCATTTAATTTGTTAAAATTGACATCCATCCGTCCACCGTTCGTCATATTAAAAACACGATTGTTTTTGTGAAGAGTCTTCAGTGCGATTCTTCAATTAGTTTTTGGATAATTATTACCGATTGAGGCAAGGTATGACATTTTTCTATGTTACAACTGATACAAATAAGTTATTTAGATGTCTGGTGGCTAAAATTTTCGAAAGCATTGAACATGTATTTTATATTTAACATTATACGGTTTCATTACTGTTTTCTACATCTTCTTTCTTACCAAATCTATTTGAAGTGGGCTCTTTGTTTTTGCAAAAGTTTCGACATCTAACATAATATACCGTATCATCTATCTACGTAAGAACTCGCGTGCTGAAGACTCCGGATCCTGAAAGCTTTGTATTAGAACAAAAACTACACGAATGCTCGCTTTGAAACACAACTTACTCTTGATAATGTCAATAATGTTTTAATTAATCATATCAACAAACTTCTCGTTAACAGATTAACTGTATATTTTTTCAACATTTCAATCAAAACTTAAAACATTTAATTTGTTTCTACATTTAATATCGTGAACAATGATAAATAACGTGTTCACCTGTAATGTTTTCAGTAGTCATTGACAATTTTTGGTGGAAAAGCAAATTAAAAAGAAAACACATTTTTTGTACTAATTACATATTTTTTAATAAAGATAATGGACCGATTTCGGTCATCAACAACTGTTTTTAATCGATATAGGGTTATTTATATAAAATTAAGACTAATTGCACTAATAGCGTGTTCTAAATTTCAGTATGCAGTGTTATTTTTTTAAGCAAACATTTTTGTTCAATTACAGCGTCCTACATTTGATTTAAATTGTCTTCATTGGTAATATATGACCTTCTTTTGTCGTCTGTTTTGTTCTTCGTAAAGTTACAACGCCCACGCTTCATTTGTAAATCTACCGCGATTCATCCCATTGTTGGTGAAATACAGCTAGACCGAACGGTTCGGAGTATAGAGTCATCCGAATCTGTCTTAAGAAAATTAATTGAATCATGCATTTGATTCACATAGTAAATCATTCGCATTTTTAGCACAGTAGCGAGTGCACTTTAGCTTAACCATCATTCTGTTTTATTAATTGGTCGCTATTAGAACCTCCAATCCCAGGTCAAAAAATGTCCCATTTTTTTTCATTCTGGCAATTCCGTATTACTGTGTTTTTGAAAGAAGTCTCGCGTTGTTTCATTTTGGGAATTCCGTAAATTCTTGGTAAATTAAATCGACTATTTTTTTTTGATAACCAGGATTTCAAAATCGCTTGTATTTTTAATTGATATATTCATGTCAGGCCAGCTCACTCTGACGTTGGTTGCTGTATTTTAAATATAACATAAACAGCCCATCATGCAATTACATTACGATCTGTTTATACAAAAAAAAACATTACTCCTTAATGCTTTATCTCAAAAATTCTCTCTTTGGCGAGTGGTTTAACAAATTGAATTTATCACTTTTAGGGTGTTCACTGTCAATACTTGGTGGAAAGGCATTATATTAGTAAAAACACAATATTCCTTTGTACTTCATTCCACTTTATTTAATATGTCAGGACCGGTTTCGCTCATTACGAGTTGACGATGCTCGTAATGAGCGAAACCGGTCCTGACATATTAAATAAAGTGGAATGAAGTACAAAGGAATATTGTGTTTTTACTAATAAATTGAATTTAGTTTTAAGTATTGAAAAATAAAAACACTTATTGTACTTATTCCACATTATTGATTAAGTTCAGGATCGGTTTCGCGCATCGCGAAAATGATCAAGCTGAGGTTAGTTGATAGTGCTCACGATGAGCTAAACTGGTCTTTAGCTTAATGAATAATTTGGAATGAGTACAAAAAGTGTATTTCCACTAAGAGTTGATTGACAGTGAAGAGTGAAATATAAAATAAATACGCTTTCACCCTCTATATTTTTATTCGAAAAAATACCGTAACAGTATTTCACCGGGGTTGCTACGTTTTTCTCCCAACGCCCGATGAAATTGAATCTAATTTATTCAATTCTAACCTTTTGAGCGCGGAACGCCGCCCGCTGGGAGATGTATTATATTTTCGGAGCACTGACTATTCCGCAATAATTAATTGATCAACGAATAATAGCTATGTGTATTTTTTTCACCTCCAATTCTACCTGACCCGGTTGTTTTACATTATAATTAAACTATATGAATAAAACATAAATATTAGCGGTTTTTGACGCTGAAATTACTCAGTCTGTCGGGCACGCAACTGATCGTTTCCCAGTCTTTGCATACAATGTAACATGGTACGACTCTTCGTTATCTGCATATTTCTTTCATATAAGATGTATACTATTTTCCCCGCTCCAGTGATGTTCTACCGCTGAACGTTATAATTACTATCTCCTCGTGCTGAAGTTTTTTCATTTCACCAATGACTTAATTAAGACTTATAAAGTGTCCACTGTCAGTTATTGGTGGAAAGGCATTATATTAAAAAAATAAAACACTAAAAAACCAATTCACTGATAAAGGGGAGAGTCTTTAATACTCTACGTGATTATTGTATTTCTTTTTTACGATTGGTATAACTTATATGTTATAATTGCGACTATGTTCACTGTCGTTATAGTAGATCTGTCAAATGTCAACGATTTAACAGACTTTTACTTTATTGTTTCAAGTTTATTGTATCTAATCTTGTCCAATCGCTATACGTATTTGAGTGATTACTTGACTAGCCTGCGTCAATTTTTATAGCATAAAAAACCTCTTTCTAACGCGTTCAAATAGGTCGAATTAATCAATGTACATAGTCGCAATCAGTTCAGGCGCTACGTGCAAGCGGAGCAGTCGGTCGCCTGTGGCGGTAAATCAGCAGAGCAGGCCAAATGCCTAAGCGATTAAGGACATTTTGTAAATAAAATGAGAAGATAAAATCTCGCCTGGGGCGGCCAATGTTTTGCGCCGGCGGTGGCCGCAAATAATACGCAAATTATACTAACTTTAAAAATGAATATTCAAGACCCCTTCTTAATAAGTGTCTGGAGCGAGTCCCCTTTCTAAGACCGTCTGCATGTGTATTCGAAAACATATTATATATATGTATGCGAATTCGTGTGAAAGTCGTATAGATTGAATTTTTATTTACATGGTTGGTAGAATTCTTCTACCACCGAGTACTGTCATTTGTTACCTTATGTGGGTGTCTTTTGTTTTCAATTTACAACGGAATCCGTTTACAAGCGATTCCCTTTGCCTCATACATTATACCCTTTTCAAATCGTGCAATTTACTTTGAGGAAACTGACTTTTTTTGTATTACGCTTTCGACTGGTCGGATATTAAAAAGCGTTTGTTGTAGGACAGATGCGCAACCCCTGTCATTAAGAGGAGGTGTTAAACTGAAAAATGAAGTTATGCGAGGTCTTCTGAAATCCACCCCTTTCCCTTAGCACTGATTTTTAGGAAGGGATAAGCCCAAGACTACGATTATCATCAGAGCTAAAACTAGTCCCAGAAAAAATACATTATCATAATAAATCCAATTTTAATATACTAAGCAACGAATTCTTTTCGGCTACGTCGACACAGGAAAACAAAACCGATTTTTCTATACACATATGTACATAATAAAATTATGGTAAATGAGTTGTGTTTGTTTTATATTTCTTATAACCCCGTGTGGAGCGACTGATCCAGTCCTTTTTATTCTTTGAAAATTTTACCATTAGATGAATTAATATTTGACTTTACCGATGTTGTGAATTAACGTGTGTTTACACAGATGCGAATACAATACGTACTGAAGTGCTCGAGCGAGATATTTGATATTTTTCTGGAATTTAATATTGCTTATTACATACGTTGTCTTTGCGTGACACTCGGCGGCTTTGTTCGCATGCTCTCTTTTTAATTTATTAACGTACATGTTTGTTACAGTGATATTTCAAAAATATTGTTTTTCGTGTTTATGTGTTCAAATTTCTCTGTGCCATTATAAATTATACCAGTCGGTTAACGTTTGGTATTCATCATTTGCAGTTGATATATGTAATAGGTAAGTCTTCAACGTTATCCGATGACAAATTTAATATTTAAATTCCACCAAGCAACTTCAGTCGAAATCTTAAATTATGTGTTAATCATTTGAATACATATATCTATATAATACAATCGAAGTCTAGGCATTCACACTTTCCACAATTATATTGTTTTAATTTCATAATACACCCCGAGACCATCCATTGCAGATTGTATAACTAAGGATTTATATAAAACGATAATTCAAGGTAACGTTTTAATTTACTTAAATAATAATATTTAAGATAGTCATTTTATTATAATGACTAAATCTTGTGAATTCAAGTAGAAACTGTGTATTCGTAGAAATCACTAAGCACAACATGTTTTTTTTCGCATTATGTTAATATTGTATTTTCCTTTGTACCATGTTTTTAATGTTTACCTTGTAAATTACGTTAATTAATTTTATGTTATGGTACCTGTCAATATTATAGATCAAATGTTGTTATTGTTAATTGAATTGTTTTTATTTATTTTCTTCGAGGCCTCGTTGGAACAATGCTAATCTGACTTTGACAGGAATGATTGTGGACATCACTTTCGAATATAGAATGGGAGAAAAAAACGAGTCACTTTCGGTGCGCGCGCACCTTTCACGTTTTCCCACTGCGGGGTTGGCGCCCCTGCTACACACGTAAACACACACGCACAATATTTTCCGACCGTCATTCACCCACACACGCCCGCGCTGGCTAGCAAGCGCCGCGCGCGCGCCAGACCGTCTGGAAAATGTTTCGCAGACTAACCACAAGCGCCGCCGCCTAGAGCGGGTCAGGGCGATAAGCGTAGCCGTCCGTGTCCTCCGCCCGTACTTCAACAAATATCCGTCTGTCAAATAGAACCTTTGTTTATTTAAATTATAATCAGGTGTGCAACATAATAAAATATCACTGGTTTTATTGGCGTGTTCGAAAATTGAAAAAAAATATCTGACACTCCCATAGATGCGTTCTCATTTCATTTTTCCCTGAATGGTATTTAGATATGTGGTGTTGTCGGCGAATTAACTCGGCTGACTGGCCCCTAGGATCTATTATTGAAGGTAATAATAATCAAACGGACAGTGGATCCGGCTTAAAGTGAATGGCTTTCTTTTGTGGATGTTTTTAAAAGCTTTCCGTTTGGCTTCCCGGGGAGTTTCCCACGCTGTTATATTCTATTTTGCTCGGCTCTCGGATCGATCGGCCGTATTCGCTGTTGACTATTAACAAATGTTATGAATTACAATGCTTCTTTCTTCAAGATTGCACGACTTGCTGAATTTTCCTTTATTAAACGCTTTGTGATGATGAACACAATTACACACCTTCGTAATTATCAATGTTGAGTAACAATTATCACTACTTTACTTGGGTCACATCTGTATAGTTATTTATGCGATGTCGTCACCTATATTCGAATTACTTTGCTTCACATTTACTTTGTCGTTTTTATTCATCTTTTTGTGTGTATTCGTGGCAATTGTATCTTTGAACATGCTTGAATGTATACGTCTCAGATAATGTCTACCTTAGTTACGAAACATTTTATTTGACGGAAAGGTAACTTGAAATTATCATTGAAACACATGCGCTTATGTTGTTTTTCTCAGTACAAACACAAAGTTGCATAAAACAACTATATTTAATATGATTTTCTTCCAAGTAACAACTGCCGAAAGATTTTCCTATGGCTTTTTTTGAGAATATCTCTTTTTTTTCTAGTAGATAACATTTTCCAAACTGAATTCTTGTTTTGGTTTACTGGATAATTTGCAATTATCTACCGATCGGAATATTTGATTTTGTTGAATGTTAAGTATGTAGAAATTCTTGTTTGGTTAATTTTTGGTATCGTCAAATTTTTTTTTCAGCCCAGTCAAATGTATACATGCCCATAGAAAATTTTAAATCGATTTTTTTCAATTTGACTGCTACAACTTCAACGAATATGTTTTTCTCGATTCCCTTACCATTCCTTAAAAGGGGGCGTGAAGCATTTGACCAATTCTTTTTTGACACGCGCTTCTATTTTTATTAGCAGAAAAGAAGCTGACCTAGCAATCGCCCTCGTAAAAATGACGTCTTTATAGTCTATGTTTTATGAACAGATTTGACTATTTTTATTTAATAACGCCAAAAGAATGACGGATGTATTTTTTTCGTAAGACAGTTATCTAATATCAATTCCTCTGTATTATATACATATGTTCAGCTTAAATATTTAATTTAGATTGATTAGAATTTCCGAGTTTTCTACAAGTATCTCAAATGCACAACGTCTGATCGCCATCTTGACGTTCGATCGATGAATTTCCAGTTAAATCTCAGACGAATGATGCACCGTGCCAATCATCATATCTCCGTTGCTATTTACCGCATCAATTATCGCTGCCCCGGAGAGTCCGTCTCGCCGCGAAGACAGACCGATTTGCGGTTACTCGCTGGTTGCATGGAGGCGGCGGCGGAGGCGAAGGCGTCGCAAGATCAATATCCCTTGCATAATACTCTCGCGGGACTACTCGCCTGACAACAACGGGCAGCAGGAACTATTATGTATTCGGGCGAGAGCACGTGCACGCCGGCATTTGTAACACAACGATGGGATGAATGACGAAAATCTCCTGGCCATGAATGCCAAAGAATAAAACTAACACGTAACGAGCTTGCATTGATGTTGAAAAATTCCGTTTAAGCTCATTGCGATGTTGCTTAACCGTGAGTCGTATGTCGATCAAGAAACACATTTTTTAGGTTTCGTAGACTGTTTAGAAACGTTATAGTTTCCCGTGCCATTTGTTACAGATGCAAACATAATATTTGTATACACTCTTTACTTAGTATAAAATAACTCAGATTATATTGGTATAATATATTGTGCAATACGTGGAATAATTTAAGTTATTTCATATTAAAATGAACTTCCACAAAGTATACTCTTTAGCTAGTTATTCAAACTGTGGAATGTGGCCATAAAGTTTTCCCATTTAAAGTTTTTTTTAATTGCAAGAAAATCTACTCTTATATCCTAATACTATCGAGTATATAAAGGGATGGTAAACGATACGAAATAAAGTGAAAAAATAATAAAATATTTTAGTCCATCAAATATTATTTTATATATTACAGTTGATTTCAATTATGTATATCACCTTATTACAATGGAACTCCACCAAGTTAATGTCAATCAATCGGTAACAATATGTATCTTTGAATCAACTTTTGATAATGCCCCTCTGACAAGATAAAAGGACACTAATGAATCTGTCGCTCCAAATAACTCATCCACGCCAAAGTTTTCCTTTGAATTAAAGATATCGTAACAAGAAATTTCGCTGTTATAATATTTAAATATTAAATTTCCAATTTTAATATCATAACTATAAAAAAAGAGTGTACTGTATTCCAAATATCAAAACTCAACAATAGTCAAGTAAGTTGAATTAAGTAACTCTCTCGTCGTCTATTATCGTTTTCAACATTTATATTTGCAATATCATACTGAATTCATTCGCTACAGTGTTATTTTTATGCGCTAAAATATGCAATCATAAAATAATTTACCCACATTTATCTATTTGGAAACGACTTAGTATTCGCGTCATAATAATATTAACATGCTATTTGCATAGAAAAATTAGCATGCTACATTTAACCCTTTTAATCCCAGCGGGCCGATCATCGGCCCAAACTGGTGTATGCGAAAACTCCCCTGGGGCCGATATCGGCCTCAAAATTTTCAATCCAAGTTTTCATATAAAATAAAAATTATTTATTAACAATGCTATTCGTCATTTTGTTAAATAATGCATTTACTTTATATTAAACATCTGATATGATTCAATTTCTGTTACGAAAGGTATGTATTGTGTTTACAAAAAAGTGTCGATAATGCACGGCAGTCGGCCGCGCGGCAAACCAGTCAGTGCCGTAAAATCTCGTAAAATCTGTTGCAAATGCAAAAAGGGTCTTCATGAAATTTGCCTCCCGAAGCATAAATGTTGATATTTCTCTATATTTATTGTTCATTTATTATTTATTGATTTATTGTCTCCATTTTTCAAATTTTATATTGAAGTCGTAAATCTCGTAAATTTCACGGTAAACATGTTTTTCTATTTTTTTTAAAAATTTTACCTGTTTTTTACTTTTTTATTTTTTGATATTTTTTGTAATTTACTAAGAACCAATTTTACTTGCTTGTAGAATGTTTTTTTTTAATAAAAATCAGTAATTATCAGAAAAATAATGGCTCAAAATCAAAATTTATGTTTTTTTATTTATAAACATTTATAATAAATATTTTTTTCTTTTATTTATTTATGTTATAACCACTATATAAACATTATTTCTTATTGCACACATCATAAAGGATACCACGATAAAAAATCAGGTCTAAAAACTAAATATTAGATGAGATAATAAATAAATAAAAACATTTACTATTTTTGTCAAAATAAACCTGGGATTTTTCACATATCCTAGACAAAAAAGGCTGGGATCAAAAGGGTTAAAAGAGTTGTCGCTAGCAGGTACAGCGGCTGTTTGCTATGAAACTATGTTTACTTTACTTAGAGCGGCCGTTGTAATTGTCTCGGTAAATATTTAAGAAAATTTCTACAGTCGTAGACGTAATGCACATTATAATATCGTTAAATGCACGCCATTTGCATAATTGTCTTCTATGTACATACTTGGAAGTATTATAATAAATACACCTTAAATCTTAACGGAAGATCTACGTGCATATTAGGTTGCTTTGAAATTTCGGTATTGTTATTTTATAATCAACGATTTTTTTGGTACACCACGGATGGCTAGTTTATGGGATTTTCAATACACAATTGAAATTGACAACCTTGTATTTTCTCTTCTTCGCTTTATTGACAGGATGGACAGCTGACGATGTTAATGTAATTTTTTGTCATATTTATTGTACCAATCGTTTGATGTATCTTGCCATTAGTCTTACTCAATTCTATATAAATTACTGTGTATCGATTTAAATGTCCATCGGCTGATTTTGCTCGTAATGAGCGAAACCGGTTAAGATATATTTTTAATAATATTTTAAAACATGTGTTTAACATTATTCATTAAAACAAATCTTTACTAATATTGGGCTTTATCCGTTACCGGTTCAACAGTTTTTTTAGACACATAAATGTTTTTGATTTTAATATTTTCATGTGTTATTTTTACATTATTGTAATTGCCTGGAAAATGCGAAGTCAATCGTTAAACGTTTGTTTTGTCTTCTAAGAATTCGAGCTCGCATTTTAGTTAAATCGCTCGAATTTGTATCCTTGCATCGAGATATTTACTTGTAAACGATTTTTTATCGTCGTCACCGTAGTCAGTAAAATATTGAAAATCGTCCATTGCCTTATACCACCATATTTTACAATTGTTATTATCATCCCCAGCACATATTCATAGGCACAATTAATGGGTAGCGTTATTTGGACCGACTCGCTTGTTTTCGTGCCAAACGACGATCGTACGCTGGTTCCAAAGAGATTATGAATATGAACGAGGCAAACGAACGAACCGTGACCAAAATAAACATATATGCTTAAAATATATATGCATCAATATCAAACAAAGGATTTCTTCAGCGCACTATCCAATGATTCCATGTACTTATTTAATTCAGATTGCATATTCGGGAGTCTGCTTTGTGTAGTATAATCCGAAACCTGAAAGGGCTTCAATACGGATACAAAGCGCATTAAGCGGAATCTACAGACATACAACTTCCGTCTCTTAGTTGTGGTAAATAGATCGCAAGTGCAAGACAAATTATTGTATTACCTACCTCCCAAAATCCGGGACAGTTACCGTTTACTAGAAGCTAAGACTCCAACTGAAATACATGCATTGAAGATTTTCAAATGGTGTGGATTTTAATATTAAATTGATAATTTAGTTATTGCCCATATACGTGTTACTGCGTGACATGTGAAAAGTGTCTTTGAAGAGAATTTTCATGATAAACATACCAAATGTTTGCTAAATCTATGTATTAGTGCTGATTCTAATATCTTATGTATAATTAAACCATATTTTTAAGATATTATTTCAAAAAAAAAATATTTCCTTTCTTCGATAATTCCTTGGAGGAATACTTCTCCACCAAAATTCTTTTAGGAATGTTATCATTTCACTCTTGAAGCTCGAAGATAGTTTTCAAGTTTAAAGCCTTTTTAATTTTTTTCTTCGGGGCCGAGTTAATAATCCTGAAATTCTCATGACTACTAACTTACATTCTCCCAATTTATTCTTACGTGGGCGAAACTACAATCAAAAACTTTTGTTTCTAAAAACTTGTTCCTCGCGTAGGACGTATGAGTCGCCAGTTCCAAGGGCTGTTCGACTGATCAACTCATTGCCTAGAGAAGTGGACATTTTCAGTGACAGTATTTGTGAACTGTTTCTTAGGTTTTACTTTTTTATTTCTTGATTTTATATGTTGATGTATTATGTATTGTGTTTTTATTTTAATTATATTTATCAAGTGCATGGCGAATTGGCGTCAGCTGCAATTTCATGTACTGTACTTTTAATTAGTAAACAATAAATAAATAACATTATTGGAAAATATAAGAGAAGTATTTTCGTCGGTATCAACATGATGAAAAATATTGCAATAATTTAAGTCATACTGTCAAGAGTTAAGCGTCATAAATTCGATTTAAACTACATGGGCGACGCCTAAAAAACATATTTCGATAATAACCAAATAGTTTTACAGTTCATAAAATTTTATTCACCACTAACGGGAATTTTAATTTGTAATACGTATTGAAAAAATCTACTGATAAACGAGAGAAGCTTCACAGGCGGGGTCAACGACACGTCTTAAAATAAAGTTGATTGCAATTATTTTTTTTATAAAATAATGCAAGAAAACACTAGAATTGCTGCCAAAATGTTACATTCCTGTATACGGCTGTTACTAAATATATATACCATATATAAGTGAGAGAGAGACCACGCTAAATATAATGTAGGTATATGATATTTAATGTATGCATACTATGCAATATAAACGTACACATAATAAAAGTACTGAAAACACCGGTGGAAACTGTATTATTATTAAATTGTTGATTGAAAACTCCATATATTATTTAGATTAAAACAATGAATGAAGTCATAGTTGCTTCCGACTCCTGCCAAAACGCCACGACTCCACAGCCCTGATTTAAGCCCAATGGTGTGGCGAATTTATTTGTTTCGTCAATCTGCTTTACATATCACTATATTATCGTATAAAAACGTCAGCTAAAAATTAAGTTTCGTTACTTTTGTGGTGGTCACTGTTAATTCTTGGTGGAAATGTATTATATGAAAAGAAAAAAAAACACTTTCGTACTAATTCCAAATTATTTATTTAAGATCACGACCGGTTTTAATTATCACGGTCAATATTGAATATATCAACTGATAGTGTATCACACACCACTGATTATAAAATAACACCACTTAATAAGTTCGTAGGATGAAATATAGATTATCAAAACTATTGAAAAAATCTGTATGATTTTTGGGAAGTACTAACCTTTTAATAATACGTGTCAAAATTTCATAACTATCTGTTTACTTCACAAGTTACAGTGGTTTTAGTGACGCTACTTTTTTTAATTTTCATAACAATAGAAAAATGTGTGGTTGATAAAGCATTGCTTTTTAATGGGGGGAAATATGACTACTACATGTTTGCTGACCTAAAAAGAATGCTCCAGGGAAAGAAAAAGAGATTCAGCTCCAATAAAGATGGAAGATGTGATTGCCGAAACTGAAGAATTTCGAGGCAAAAGATAAATCGTTGGAATGAATGTATCACTCTTGAAAGAGACTATGCTGATTAATACAGTCGAATTTTCTTAAAAGTTGTCGTTTTATTAGTCATCATACGAACTAATTGAGTGATGTGCTATATCCATAACTGCTTTTCAGAATCTACGAGATGTTTATCTCGTTAATTAGATGTTTATTGTAAGTAAATGAATCAGACTCTCGCAAAATAACTACTGCTTAAATTATAATAACATTGCATACACATTCAGTACAAATGTGTTGATCTACTTTGTTTAACGTACAACATGTTTTCACAATAACGAAACGTTTTTTAAATGCGCGGAATATTTTTGTATCGTTGTTCCGGGAGTGTGCTATGTATTTATATACAATTTCAAGTACAAATGTTGTCGTAGGGAAATTTTTATATTCGTATAAGTACGAATGGGTAATAATTAATGCGTCGAAAATACCAATCCATTTTTGCGCAGAAGTGTCGTTTGCCAAAAAATTCATGACTCTGAAATGATGCACACGTTGTACATATTCACGTAGCTGCTAATTTCCCCAAATTATCATTTCGTCACGAAATGGTATTTTTTTATTATTTGCGCACAATTATACGCGAACAAAAGTTCGCGTATAATTTCAAAAGAAAGTCATCAATGTGAATAGAATTCATGCGTGTCCGATAGAACCACTGATAATTGAATATTGAAGATAGTTCCATTAACTTTTGAAAAAATAAAAATTATGGTGTTAATTTAAGATTTCCACTGAAGGTGCTTGGTGGAATTTCAATATTAAATTTGAATCGTTCAAATTATGTACATTCTCACAGATTTTGTCACTAATGACCCGGGTTTCGCCTTTCGGCATCTTCAGGCGTTCAAGTGCACGGGCGAACTTGAACTGACGCTTAGTAAATGAATGTTTCGTGTTTATATAATAAATAAATGTATCACTGAGTTTAAAGCCATTGCTGGCGAAAAGCACCTTGAAAAGGCACTTGAACGCCTGAAGATGCCGAAAAGCGAATCCCGGATCGTTAGTGACAAAATCTGTGAGAATGTACATAATTTGAACGATTTAAATTTAATTATGGTGTTAATTACCATTCGGTTTCTTCAGACATTTTCAATCGGAGTTTGCTTAATATAAAATTAAATTTTGATAACTTTGTTACACCACTTGTTGTGTTACAAACTGAAATTTGTTTCAACTCTTATTAAAATTGAATCATTCAAATTATGTACACTCCCACAGATTTTGTCACTAACGACCCGGGTTTCGCCTTTCGGCATCTTCAGGCGTTCAAGCGCACGGTCAGTTCAAGTTCATCCGTGCGCTTGAACGCCTGAAGATGCCGAAAGGCGAAACCCGGGTCGTTAGTGACAAAATCTGTGGGAGTGTACATAATTTGAATGATTCAAATTTAATATTGAAATTCCACCAAGCACCTTCAGTCGAAATCTTAAAATATATCTTATTAAACTCTTACTCGTAACAAAATATTATTACAGTTTACGAATTGATTACAAAATGATTTGAAATAATTTATTTAGGAATAAGGATTATTTTTTAGTTGCAATATTCTATCTGACCATGCTTTTCTTAAACAGGAATAACACAACACTCGGTGTAATAAAGTTATCAAATTTAATTTTATATTAAAAAATTCTTAAATACCATAAAGTTATTGCCGAATCTATCGAAAATACGGAGATTGTTTATTTAAAAGTCGACTTCTTAGAGTTGTTTTGACATATAACAACACTACAATATTATATTGCTAGTTGTAATAAAAAATAGCCACGTGTGGTACATTCACTACATACTTGTTATGTATATTTTTTTTATTGATTATTTATAAAATAGTACGTGTCTCTAATGACAATGTAATTGGTAAAATAATTGACTAAAATAATGTACTAAAAATAACTTCATATCTGTATTAAAAAAGCAATCGAACGGTAAAACTATGTATATAAATAAACCTATTCAACGATTGATTGTCATTTACCTAAGCGGGGCTCAATTTGACTATAACGTATAACACCAACGCTCTCTATGCCGAGAAAAATGATCCTGATCTTTGACGTTTGTAGGTCACCAGTGAAAAACAACAACAAAACATTGCGAACGGTTCAATAATAATATCTGTTGTGGCGTTGATAAATGATTAAACGGTCGGTTGATGCGCCATCGCATACTAGGCACAGTCACTACCGTAATTGGGTTCGCAATGACCTTCCGACCCCACCATAGACCAGCACAATTTACACACGACGGTATATTACGGACCTAGCCATTTTATACACCGTTGGCAGTATTACCGGCTGGTGAAAAGCATGTCGGTCCAGTAGCCAAATGATTATCGCTCTTAGGTTTCCGACTCTCTCAAGGGTTCAACTTCCCGAATGGACACCTTCGTGTCTTGATTTTTCATAATTGGCTTTCCTCAAACATGTTTCTTTAATTTAAGATTTCGACTGAAGGTGCTTGGTGGAATTTCAATATTAAATTTGAATCGTTCAAACTATGTACATTCTTACAGATTTTGTCACTAACGACCCGGGTTTCTACTTTCGGCATCTTCAGGCGTTCATCCGTGCACTTGAACGCCTGAAGATGCCGAAAGGCATCATATCGTTATAATTATATCGTTAGTGACAAAATCTGTGAGAATGTACATAGTTTGAACGATTCAAATTAAATATTTCTTTAACTATAAATCTTTAACTGTCTTGTCCTCTGGTACAGCGATTAGCATTGTGGGCTTTCGTGCCGGACCTCACGGTTTTGAGTCCCGGTAGGGAGAGCATTTTTTCGATTGATTTATCGATTTCTGTTCCAAGGCGTGGGTGTTTGTAATGTCCGAAAATTCCCTCCCGCCCTTCCGATCCTAATGACCGGGCGTAACGAAATTAACTAGTTAACCACTAGTCCTGTCCTAGCCTTATCCATGCATCCCTACTACTATTTGCAAAAAAGAGAGGTTGAGCGACTGAGTAACAAAAAGTTCTCGTAGAAAAAAAACTTCTGTTGAGATAACTCCATTAGGATGCCATATGCTCCACATTGGGAGCGGACATGGAAAAAATAAGTACATAAAGTGATAACATCAACAAGATTATAAATAAAAATAATAACAGATTTTTAGTACTTTTTCCTCATAAAATTTATTTGATCAGGACCGGTTTCGCTCATCGCGAGCATTATCAGTTGATCATGCTCGCGATGAGCGAAACCGGTCCTGATCAAATAAATTTTATGTGGAAAAAGTACTAAAAATCTTTTATTATTTTTATTATAATGCCATTCCACCAAGTATTGACAGTGAACACCTTAAAAGATTATAAATATATTAAATCATTCTTCATTAACTCTTTTCATTTGTAGTTTACCAATTGTGTTACATTTTCTAATTGACCTTACCTAATGGTGTATAAATAACGCTATATCGATTTATATTCTAGAATTAGTACAGAAAAGAAGTTTCAGCAAAAGAAAAAACCATTATACGAAATTGACACTGTACACCTTAAAAGTAGTAAGTGATACCCACAAAGAATTAAGTAATATCTCGCTTATGTCAATTTCACAGGAGAACGAAATATTTTTTTTCCCATAAATATTGACAAGGCTTCTTTCTATAAATTCTCATATATTCAAAGATGTTCATTTTCAATCGATAATTTTACAAACGTAAGTAAGTCACTACTTTATTTGTTGGTGATTGATATGTTAGTTATGTGATCTGTAGAGAAAAACCAATTATTAACCACGGTATTGAACACAACTGTTCAACTGGCAATTGCCGCCGATGTATTTTTAGTAAATATTACGATACGTACCTTCTTCGTCTCAAGTTATGTCTCGTCACTTTGGGGAGGTCCATCCTGTGTTCCCGCATCACATTTATAAATAGTATCAAAATAAACACGGGCACGCACCACTCGCTAGTAATGCCATGGGCCCGGCCCGCTCCACCCTACTCTTTTCTTTATGATTTAATGGTATTATGTGTGCACGCAATGAACTGACGATGCACTCTCCTTTAGTCTCATCTAGTTGGTCGGGTCATCCGGCGTCTTTGTATACTGGATATGTATTACCCATCACTTTCAGTTCTTGCATATTTGTGACGATTATCAGACTCTTGAATGAAATCTTCTTCATTTATTTTACTTGACGAGCGAAAATCGTTTACCTTTAACGTCATATTTAAAAGATATTTTATCGGAAAATTTACCATTCTTAAAAAAAAATTATCCATGCCTGAGAGGCATCGAAGCATTTACTTGATTGGCTATTTTACTTTCGTTAAGTATGAAATTTTGGAGAAAAAAAGTGAGACGATGAGTCATGTCTGACCAAGAACGGTATTAGTCTAAAGTCTGTTAAAAACCTCTTTTCTTTAATATATGCGTACTTAAATCTTCAACCTTCAAATATTTGTGCACCACGTGTTGATTGGCCCTACATTTTTTATTAGTTAAAAAACACACCCTTTTACACAGTTTTAATGGTACAGAACTGTTTTTGTCTCGAGTAACCCGGCCTTAATTCGGCTTTCGGTTTTTTGTTAAATATAAATTACATCCGGTATTTCCTATTTAAATGTCGATTTCGGAAAGTTTTAATTATTATTATAATAGTCGGCATCTGTGGTCTTGTGATTAAAGCTTTGGCCTTGCGTTCTAGGTCTGAGATCAAGACGGGAAGGTATATATCAAATTTAGATTAAAATTTGAGATCTTGAAAATGGGTGTATGTGATGTCATTTCTCATCGAGGTTATCTCGTTTGATTTCTCAATTTCAAAGCGCTTGGTGCAAATAAATTGGCTGTGTATTATATAATTATAATTGGAACAATTTTAAATTGTATGTAAAAATTATATGCTACATATTAAATACAGTGGAATTAGTTTAAAAAGAGTTTTTTTAAATGATGCCTTTACACGAAGAATTGACAATGACCCCCTTAAATGGTTTGCTGAGTAAACAATTGCAATTGAAACTGTATTGATTCACTTCATGAGGGACATGTTGTTTCCTTTGCTTAGTGTGTGAAGTACGGTAAAATTTTCGTGTATGATTTTGAGTGTCGAAACAATTTTTAATGATTTAATATATATTTCACATTTTTACAATTCGCGTGGGATGGGGTGCTGCCATTTTGAATCTCAATAAATCACGAAAATTGGTTGCTGAAAATTGAGCACGTTCAGCAAAATGCGATTGATATTGAAAACATGTGACGCTAGGCGCCATTGTGTTCGACGGTCCTCGCGGAAAATGGTAGGCTCTCGAGTTTCGAGAAAACTGGTTTTCATTATGCATATCGGCGAATGACGCAATCAATCTTGTATTGCCATCTCGTCTTGTCTTTCCTAATTGGTGGAGCGTGGAAAGTGATCTTTACCATTGCTTCTTAAGCTTTTTGGAACCCTTTGGTCTTTTTTACACTTTATCTTGACGCATTTACAATATAATTAAACGTATATTTTCACTTATATTGTATAATCAGATCACAGGAGTGAGATTCAGTCACCATTAAAATCTTAATGCATAGAAGAACACAAAGACAAATTACTTATACTTAATTTTGAATCTATTAATAACTATGATGAGATAGCATTATATTATATACGTATGTTTCGTTTGCTCTTATCATACAACATTTAATTATATAGTGAACATATCATGTCAAATGGGATAAAAATATGATGAAAGCCACATTCTTGTGCTCAACTTTTTATATATTCTTCCACATAAACTTTCAATTCAATCTTTCATAACAGGATATGTATTACACTTAAATCACACGAAATATGAGCTGGGAATTTCACATGGATGTTTTATTCAGGGCTGTTGGTTTTTTTTCCGTATGCAGTCGGAAACAAATAATTTAAAGGTGTTGAAAAGGTATTAGTCTGGTCATATTGATTCAGAAAATGATTATTTCGAAAAAAAATATTTCTTAGTCGGTTTTTAATTTAAAGCAGGAGTCGTTTTTTACCCAACTACATAGCCCTGGTTTTATCATACTGGAAAATAAAATGAACGGCTTATGATGTAAATTTAATATAACGCATAAATAGTAAATAATATAATAGTACTGTAGTACTGCACATTTGATGGTAGCAATCCGAACAGATATTGTTTGGAGAATTTGGCAATCAATAGCTTTCTGGGAATATTGCAAAGCGACTTATAAACCGAATCCAAAAAACAGTTAAGATGTTAGATGGATAGTTTCCTAAATTCTTTATCATCATTTATTTTTTTAACACCAGTTCCAAAAGTGATAATCAATACGTCCATGACGACCGCGACTTTTCCAAATCTGTTTCGTTATTGTAATTTAGAAGTTTTTTTATAATTATTTAGGTAAGTATACTGATATCTTAAATCTCAGGGTTTACAGTTTAGGAAACACTGCCTAATACCAAATCAAGAGTTATCGACAGACTCGTTTTTACGCGCATTACATGAACTCTGCGTTAGAAGTTAGTCGATACCTACATATTTTTTCTTCGGTCTGAATACATTTATTGAATTAATCATCTACACACGTGTGGGAAGGTGAAACTAGCCCAGTATAAATCAATATCGCGTTTTTATTACACTCGACGTCAGTTTTTGATATATGACATTTTTGCTTTCAATTTTTACCGAAATTGTTTAAAGAAATTCTCTCTAAAAATTTCTTATTGACTGACATCAATTATGTCGTTGAGTGTAGACCCCTTTGATTGTCCTTATTTATTAATGATATTTTTTATTAGTGTAAGGAGACAATTTTTTACATCCTAGTTTATTATTTTTATATCTGACAAGCAAAATAAGTGCAATCAAAAAGAGTTATTTTTAATATATGGTAGGTAATTCGTAACACCGCAACTTTGTAATATAAACTCAATTTGCACAAAATTATTTTACTATTACCACTCGTCATGAATATTAATTACGATGTACCAATAAATTACAGTGGGAGTCTCAAGCAGTGCTTCTCAGTGAGTTCACAGCGTGTTCCAAGGGGGCCACGGAGATTTTTTCTAGGGGAGCCACAGTACAGTTTTGGGGGGCCACGGGCAAATTTTGCGAAATCCGTAAATTCGTCTTTTAGCAATTGAAATGTCTGAGAAGAGCTTAAAAAAGGTGTAACGGAGTTCATTTAGGTAAATCAGTAAATTTCTGCGATTTTGGATTCGAAATTCTCGGAAGAGCTAAAAAAAGGTCTTTCGTTTTGGAAAATGTTTTTAAACCTTATACTTGAATATTACAAAACAGGTATGGGGGTCACAGAAAATATCTCACACTTAAAAGGGGCCACGGCCACAAAAGGGTTGAGAAACATTCATGTACCTATTTAGCCCCTCGTTGATCACTATATAAATAAAATGTGTTAATTCAATAAGTCGTCAGTTAAATTATTACAAATGATAAATATATTATCAAAATATAATTTTATATACAATTAAATAGAATTTACTATTTATCCTATACTGTGAAATTTTATTTTTATTAGTTCTCTGAAGTTTTTTACCTTTAAAAATATTAAATATATTCGTTGCAATACAGATGTAGATTCTGAACCCAACTGAAAAAAGGTCGAATCGTATAACAAATTCTATGTATAATCATATACTTTTTTTTTCTTTTAAATAAGCAGCGTAGCTTACTTACTTTTCAATTCACCATTCCCTATTATTCGATTTTCCATTTGTCATTGCCATTGTAGTATTTATTGGCTGTCAAGTTCTCGACGTACTTATTTGGTTTCCCTCATCACGCGGTCCTACTCCCTGACTTCAACACACATGCAATATTACTAGACGAGTACCTTATTACTGGTACCTCACTAAACTGTTATAATCTTACCATGAAGTGATCTAATACTAGCCAATGCACGTCTTCGATAGATCACTTAAGTGCATGTTCATATTTATTGCAAGGTCTTGTTGGAAAACATCTCGGTGCCCATATCAATGTATCATTCATTGGACATGTGTTCACGTGAATTGTTTTATTCGCTCCAACACGCTTTAATATATTTTTTCGTTTTTCAATTATTATAACACGCGTAATTAAGTAAAATTTGTATTTTTTTTATTAAATAATAAACATACGAATAGAAAGTTTCTTGATATTTCATTTATTATAATGCGTAAATTCGTTTATATTCTCATTAGGTTGCTCGTTTAACCCTCCAAGGACGAGCGTGACCATATGGTAACAGCAAACACCGTTGTCTATTGATCCCACTATTCATCCCTGTTCTACCTGAATATCGTTACTTTTACTCATATTTGGTTAAAAGGGGTACAGACTTCAGTTCATCATAAAAGGGAGGTTCTTTATACATCTTACGTTATTTAAATTTAGTATGTATAATAGGATTCACATATCGTGAAAACCAAGTTTGAGTGTATTTCAGATCTACCCACTTCTGATGTGTTGATAAGGATGCGCTAATTTTATAGAGCGAATTTAATCACAGTTGGTAATTTTATCGTACGCGATCTCGTTGGCCGTCCAAAACGAGGAACCGTTATCTGCGATCCCCATTTTTATGCACTGAATAACAAGAATACATATTTCGTCGCACGGCTTGGTGGCTTTGTCCACTACGTTATCACGTCCGTGGCGGCCACCGGACGTCGATGGGGTTTAATTGTATTTTGGTCCACACGCTTTTGTCAAGGATCGGATATATTTTATTCCACTTTTTGGCATAGTTATTCGTACGATTCAAGGTTAGGTTCGCAAGGGGAAAGGTCATTTTATTATGTTTTGAAATAAAATTCTAATATGGTGTTCGATCTTATATTTTTCAAGATTGACTTTGATTTTAATTTGACGCTTGTAACCCACACCATTCCTCGATTAATTTGGTTATCCAATAATATGTTTTGCAATAAAAATAATAAAAGATTTTTAGTACTTTTCCCACATAAAATTTATTTTATCAGGACCGGTTTCGCTCATCGCGAGCCTTATTAACTAATAAGAAAAATATATAAACAGTGCTATTTATACAAGTTAAACTGAAATAAAAGGTGTAATTCAATTTAACTTGTATACATAGCACTGTTCATATATTTTTCTTATCAGTTGATAATGCTCGCGATGAGCGAAACCGGTCCTGATCCAGTGAGTATTATGTGGAAAATACTAAAAATCTTTTATTATTTTTATTATAATGCCATTCCACCAAGTATTGACAGTGAACACCTTAAATGAAATATGTTTTGCTTTTGACATTAACCGTTATTAACGACGCTCGTAGTATATATTGTAGTTCATTTTACTACGTTTTGAAATCCATTTGTACTGGTGATGTATATTTTTTTAATTTGGTGCCTGTTACTGTTACTCAAGCCAAGCCCTTGCACGATACATATGTTTTTTAATCTATGTTCGATCCCAATGTCGAGCATATATATGCCCTCCTTATCAAGAATATTTTTTCTACTAGAAATGATTTTTAATCAGTTCCTCAATCTCCGTTCGATGACAGTACGGATAGAATAATTCAGTTAGCACAGGGATAATCTAAATAAAGGTGTTTGCGTTACGGAAGGTGGCAGTGAAACAGCGGCTTGTATAATATGCTCTGTTAAATAATTCCACCGTTACCAAGGATGCTAAAATACCACTCTTGGAATTCGTAGTGACTCAAGTTTACAAAATATGTGTGCGAATAAAGATTTAATTTGTGTCATCAACCACCACTCGTAATAATATTATTTTTTCTCTTTTATTTTTGTTGTGTCGCGAAATAAATAGCGGAATGGAATCTCGAAAATTTCTTGAAATCTGGTTTGTTTTTAATTCACCATATATTTTATATAAGTGGGGTAAAGCGGTTTTTTTAATTTCATGCAAAAGTTAAGTATTCTTGGAAGTATGTGTAAAATATATTTATTATATTAAACGAATTTTTATATCTTTCGTAAATCATATTATAATCTTGGCAGACATATGAATTCATCTCGACACATTGAAAATTATTCTTATCATTATAATTACTTATTTGGAGATTTAGAGTTTATCAGATAACAATGTTTGTGAACCATATCTTTAATGTTTTGAAAACAAAATACCCAATTTTTTTTTAAAAGAACAAATAATGAGTCATCATTATATGCTATTATTCACCGCATTTTTTAACTGATTCACGACACGATGAGAATATTTAATTATTTCCGAAAACCGATTTGCTGACTACTTTACGCAAGCCCAAGTAAACCGATTTCGATATTTCACGATCTAATTCGTATTTTTCTAATTAAATATTATTTGTTTGTGGTGAAACGTGTTTAACTAAAAAGGAAAAATATTAATAAGTACTTGTGCTATTGTGTGATAAATAATTTTACTATCCTGATCCGTCATGCAAATCGCTTTACCTATTATTATCGCATCTTGTAAAAACTGCATCTGACTGAATTGCGTTGCACGACATCTGAGAGACGGTAGCGTCAACTAGATAGCGAGGAAACATGGTGTGCGTCTTGGTTAGACGTTCTGTAATAATTGTTTTTGTGTAGTTACAAACTCTGCTACGAGAGAGCACGCCACGACCATGCTATGAAAGTTATATTTTATATAAAAAATGAAAATATCTTTATTATTAAATTACGTACATATATATAAATTATCAAAATTGTCTTGCTTTTAAATATGTTTTTCGAAAATGTCACGTAGACTTATTTTTAAAAGGTTTAACTTGTGTAGTAATTTCACCAGGGTGTGTAGTCATTAAAAAAGTATAAAACATAGTATCTTTTTCATTCCTTGAAATGGTCTTTTTTCAGTCGTTTCTCTTTCTTCTTGTCCGTAAAGTTTCACCAATCAATGAATTAACTATTTTTAAATATATTATGACATAATACAATAGATAACCGGTTCCCGGTATTACGTCCGCGCAGGCAAATAAATATCTGAGCTGATTCGAGATGAATATCAAATGAGCAGTTAACATCGGCATAATTAATCGTTACGTGTTTCATTCATTAACTGAGGTAAATAAACAATGGAAGTCTTAAAGCAATTGTTATGAGCTTACGGATTACAACTTTCTTGGCGAACGGGGGTGTGAATTTATTTTATCTCGTTATCTCGATGACGAATTAAGAAATCTTTCCCTGGTTTTTGTTACCTTACAAAATACTATTAATTTATTAAATAATTAAATTATTTTTAATGGGTTGGACTTTTAATATTTATTTAGAACTAGTAGCATAATGTAGCATCATTTTTGACTCTCGGGATTTGTATACTCAGTAAGCGGCAAAAAAAGTCTTCATGTTCATATTGATACGTAATACATGTTTATATATTTTACCCATAAGAGATTTCATAAAGAGATTATTCCATCTAGCTATTTTCTGTAGCATCCTGGCCTACTTTTGCCTTATGAATTATTTATGGCCGGAGTTTGCCAAATGAGGAATCAGTTTCAGTAAACCGTTTTCATAAATTATTGTAAATGGAATGAGATATGTCTTATCTTACCATAATTTACTGCACTATCCCAAACTCAATGTGAAATAACCAGCGGTCATTCAATACTTTGACATTTATGCAGTCTTGAATTTAAACGTTTGGATTATAATTTTGACCTGATTCTATTGGCCGTATCATACATATCGTTATGCGAATTTTATATTGTTGTGAATGACAGTTGCCTTGTGTAATACCGAAAAAATGCCGCTATAGTTTCAAATAAAAGAAAAAGTCCGCCACGGCCAAAAAGACATAATAAAAGTACAAAATTGATATTACGGTAAAAACTGAAAATTCCTTTGATTTTCTCAGACTGCGCACCCAATGTTTTTCTTGACTTGTTGTAAAATTATATTGAACCAAGCGAGCTGATTTTTTGAATGTATGAAATTAAAAAAAAACACCAAGTACCACAAAAAAGTGAGTATGCAGAAATGTTCTATGCGATACATGGAACATTTCTGCATACTCTTTTGTTGGTACTTGGTGCCTTATTATTTCCTTCATTAATGTGTGCTGTCTATTCCTGCACTGAAGCTGCACAATTCAGCATTTTTGAATACATTATTCACACATTAATGTGACATATTCGTAAGATATGTAAACCTCGTATCTCAAAATGATGAAGTTGTCAGTACAACAAAAATACCGTTTAATAAAAATATTCTTTGATAAAAATGAAAGAATTGTGTAAGAAGATGTTTTGTCAACTCTTCTACGACATATTCTAAAAAAACTTAGAATATGTCATTAAATTTGAATCGTTCAAATTTAATATTTAAATTGCACCAAGCACCTTCAGTCGAAATCTTAAATTATAGAATACGTTGTTATCAACAACAATTTTGAGTACACTAGTTTTTACACAATGAAAACATTAATATTTAGAGATTTACATATCCATAAATCAATATGAGGGGCTTAGTATCATAACTCATAATTTCCAAAAATCTAGTTTTGAGAAAAGTGCAAAAAACCGCTGGAGCACATTTTTGAAACAGTGAAAAGTAACACCTGTCTAATATGCAAAATATACTATTACACCATAAGAAATACTGATCGCCGATTGATTCTTTCTAATCGTGTTATATTATTCATTGAAACATGTGAGCTTAGACACCGTAGTGATCTTATTCAAGATTTTAACAGTGCTCAAAGCAATACTCAAGTTAATACCAAACTGTTTTTTGATATATGTAGTAATGCATTTAGATTTTTTTTGTATATCAAACATGAAGATTTTGACTTTTAATACTAAGCCCCTCATTAAGGTGAAAAAAATATTCGTAGAACTAAATTATGTATTTTGGTATTTTTTTCACCTTATTACAATGGAGTTCTAAATAATAAATGCCAATTCAATCAACTTATGTTTGTTCATTATGCACCACTAACATCATCACTGTGCTGTTTTGATGTTAAATCTTTTCTGAGAACTTCCTTCAATTTCCTTATAAATTTATTATGCAACTTAACATAGTGCTTGTATATCTGAAGGGATGTTCCTTACGACTTCGTTCTAATTTAGTTCAGAACAAGTTTCAGATCCAAGGTTTCTTAGTATTCAAAACATCGCCGAGTGTTAAGAATTATACTGAAACTCTAGCACGCATAATTTATCTCAGTGGAAGCTTCCAGTTAAGCTTATTCTGAATAACGTTTAACCGCCCTTATGGAGGCTCTACCCAAATCTCTCAAGTAACGTTTTGAGTTTTCCACCGACATCGAAATAATATCGCAGCCGGCAGTTGAGGCAACTCGCCTAACAAGACAGGCGGGCGGGTCGGGCCAGCTTTCCGCCACTCCGCTTTACATTGAAATATGTCAAGATGAATATTTGATGGCTCTCGCTTGTTCAAGCGCGTTACGAACGGTAGGCCGGGCTCGCTTTGGAAAATTGCGCCACTCGTGTTTACGTCTGCCACACTCAGTCAGTACACGTGAGGTGATTAAACAAGGAAAATTCACCATGTTTAATATTAACGGTCACATATACCGCACCTTTTCTTGTTTTCGATGTAGAAAAAACTTGCTGAAATGATGTCAGATTAATTTCACGTATAATTTACTAATAAATTAATATTATTTCTAGGGTTAGTTTGTATAAAGTGTACCGTGTTCTGAGTGTGTGTAAATTGCTGCAAAAAAAATGTACTTTCATCTGATGCTCACAAGCCAGTAATAATGTGTATGTTTCAATAAAAAATGTAGATATTTTCTTTTTAATTTAATTACATTCCACGAATGATTCACAATAATTACTATACAACTTATATTCATTTGTATGTCACTATGAATGTGTTCACTGTCATTACTTGATGGAAAGGCATTGTATTAAAGAAATATCCCACTCTTTTAAATTAATTTCATTTATTTAATAGGATCAGGGCCGGTTTTGCTATTCATGGCCATTTTAGCCTTAACTTTCATCAGTACAGAGCTATATCTATTAAGCCAAGTTAAACTAATAGGGGTGTAATAGAATGAGATCATTTCAAAAACTACTGACGTTTACGTTAAATTTTGACATTTAAAAAAATCCTGACTTGGCTCTTGGCCCTGGGCGACTTACAAAGCAAGTTAAATAAAAGCTTAAAAAATTATAATAAAAATGAAAAGAATTCATATATAAAAGATACAAAATATAAATGTGTCACAACAAACTAATAAAATGTGTTTAATCTCTAACAAATAAATTATACTAATTTGCAATCGCATCGAAAAACAATAAATTAGAGTTGTCACAATCAAAAAAATATCCGAAACCGATTTTGATCCTATAAAATATGTGTAGAGTTACTACAAAGGGGTGTTTTACTTTTTGAATGCTATGTATAATATGTTCTTCTAAGTACTTGTTTTATGTTTTTTTCGAATAACGCCACGTGTTTCCTTACGCAATTCCTAGTCATTTCTTTAGCTGTCTCAAATACAAACCAATGGAAACACTGATATGAATCATTCAAATTAAAAATTAAAGTTCTATAAAGTATTTTCAATCGATCATTTTCAGTGTTTCATTATCTGGTCCATCCCACTCGTCCGTCGTAGCTATCAATCCTCGCCGTGAATGGTATTAATACAGACCAACTATTGGTTTATTTCAATCCAAGTCTTAATTCCTGGAATGTTAACGTCTCAAAGTTTGTGTTTTTTATGAACTCGTCGACATCGACGTAATATACTTGTAGGCAGGTGTTCCTTGAAAAAATATTTTAATAATGATTGATAGAAATTCGCACGGGTACTTGAATTCAATAAGAAACGAGTCACGACTTTATTACGATATGGCATATGATATGTACATATTATATATGCAACGAACCGTAATGAAACCGCTGATCCGCTGTTTAAGCCAGCGATGGATGATCCAACAGCTATTGAATGATAAATCAACTGTATACAGCTAAACTATATTTTTACAATCATGATATTTTATTGCAGCATAAGTTTTTTTTCTGTGTAAACTGCGGGCTGCACAGATGGTCAACATCTTTTGTTTTACACAGAGAGAAGGAAGTAAAGAATATGGCTAGAACGCGACTAGTAGTTAGCTAATCACTCTTGCTACGCATCGTTTTTGGTATTGAATGGGTGATTTTTATTGATATACTGAAAAATGCAACTGTCTGGACTGGAATTTGAACCCGCCCGACGTTGAGCATTCGGCCAAGGACCCGACAGATTTACATTTACAGCATATGAAATTCAATTTTATGTTCAACCCACATATAAGAGAATCGTGTATGTTCAAAAATATTGCACAAATGTCATCTCAATTGTTTTATGATTTTTTGACAAATTGGTTTATTATTGAAAATCTATGTTTCTCCTGCAACCACTGGTTATTGTAGATCGAGAAGTTAAACAAAATAATATTATTTTAATATGATTAATTGCTCTGAATTAAACATAGGCAGCCCGCTTGTCAGTTTAGCATGCTTCAATAGTACCAATAGTGTGATGTTTCCCGACACATAATACATTTTAAACGAATCTTCCGTCGCTTGATATAAAAGATTTCAATAATTCCGGAATAAGGTGCAAGCCGCCGTATTTATTAATAATGAAAAACTTTCGTCATTTGGTGTATGTATTAACTTCTCGTCCACCGTGGTTGAAAACCACGATAACAAATACAATTGATACTATTCGCCATTTGTTTGGTACCGCTGCATTTCTGTATATATTTCTAATAAGTACTTTAACCTTTTGGCTTGTGTAAATTGAATCGACTAATATAGCAAACAATTTATAAAAAAGTGATTTGAGATAACGCAGAATGGTAAAAAAACATTTTACTGCTAGAGGATAAAGTTTCTCGCATTTTTAAAGGCTGAACTAATGTGGCTGCATAGAGTAATGTTTGAAACTAAAAAAAAAACTATTGATTAAGTTGAATTTGTCATCAAACTTATAAATAGCAGAATAACTTATTTTGAATGGCTTTCGTATGTTACGTCATTTTTTCGTTTTCTTTCATATCGGTCCAATTTCAGTCGAAGTACCGTAATAAAATTATACCAACCCCTGCTAACAATAGTTATCGGAAAATTCCAGTTAAAATTTTATCGATTCACATCCACCGGGGCACACTTACAACGCGTTAAAGTCGATTTACGGCACTTTTCATGTGAAATTTTCAGCGGTGTAAGATTTCGCAGATGTCGGGGACAAGAAAATGTACACTTTTCCGGAATAGAATATTTAGCATGCAAGGAAAACATATTTGTAAATTTTACATAAATGGAATGGTGTGTTTTCTGCTGTCTGGAAAAACATCTCACAACTTTACTGAAACTGTACTTATCTCTCTAAGATCTGTTCCGTAATTTACTACGCCGTTTAAATTATTCATAAGGATCCTAAGGAAGGCATTACGAATCTAAAACACAATTTTCGTACAACTTGTTTTTGTTTCAGTTGGTTGATTCTTAAAACGTTAGCTAACGTCGCAATTAAATAGTGTTACATTTTTTTCTTGAATAAAATAAAACATTTTTCAATTATTCCTAGTAATCCTGTTTAAATTGGGGCCCGTGTGGTTACAAGTTATTACAATGTTTGGTTATGATTAATGTTGTAACAGATTGTAATGTTAATAGATTGTATGATCATTTGTGTTAATTTATCCGTATAGTAAACTCCAAATAAATGTAGCATTGTTTAATGCCAATCATTCGTCGGAAAAAAAATTAAAAAAACATAGTGAGAACACCAAGGTAGCAAATTCGTATACCACCATTATTATTTTAATATCAGGAGCGGTTTCGCATAGCTTGTGCACGTTTTCAACTTACACCGAGTGGTGAACTGAATCATGGATCATTATTTTAATTAAATGGGGGTCCGCGGCAGATGGCGATTGTCCAAACAGTCAAAGCCAAGATAATGAAAACCAACTGTTATAGCTATTTGCATTACTAATTTTGAAATGCCATTTGCTGAATCTTAATAGCGAATGTTCGTGGAAGATATACAGATTATAATAGGTGGTTTGTGTAGCGATGGTACTTACATTGAAACCCAAGAGTCCTGCGAAATGGGTCGCGTGTTGTTTTAGTCGGATATAGAACCCTCAAATGGATTACATATATATATTTTTTGAAATTATTATTTTGATAGTTTACTTTTTATTATAAAATAAATTAAACTGTTCATTACTGAATAACTTTTAAGTATCGAATACGACACAATTTTTACTATCGTCTTAAATGTTCCACCCTCCAGTAAAGTAGAGCCGTATGCTTGAATTTATCATTTTACAAGATACCCGTTTGAAATTTAAAATGCTGTATGCACTAGAGATCAGGATTAGGGCCTCCAATTCCGGGACCAAATTTGCGATCCCGCAATCCTGGGATTTAACCAGTCTTTTATTACGTCGAGTGACCACGGGGCTGGCTTGGAGATGTGCTGCGGATGCCCCAAGAGAGTCTGAACCCTGCCTGTGTCTTCTACCTACCAGATGGATCCCGACGTGGAAAGCCACCTATGACTCCACAAGATGTACTCAGCGGAGCAACGGGACGCTGAGATAACATGGGAGGAAGCAAAGAGGCTGGTGGGGGATAGAGACTCTTGGAAGAACCATGCGGTGACCAAATTCTTCGTATAGGGAGCGAATATGGGAAAAAACTCGGGATTGTCTTAGTACTAATCCTGGGATTTCGAGATTCAGTATAACAAGTAAAAACCCCGTTTAATCCGCTAAAAAAATATTTTGTGCCAATTCGAATCAAATCATATGATGAAAATCATACGATTGTGATGTTAGTTAGGATGATTTTCGGATTGCAAATATTTCGTTTGGCTATATTTAGTTAGGTATTACACTATCTCCTGTTCGATTATTTATGTTTTATATTTTATAGTATCACGCTGAGAATTAACAGTAAACAAAACTATTTTTGGTTTATCTGTGCGTTTTATAATAAAGTATTTAATTTTAATTGAACGTGTTTTTATACAGAGCGAATCTTGATACGCCCTGTCCATCTTTGGAAGGTGATTGGTAACATTTTTGATACATAATGAATACGTTCTTAATTAGTTGTTTTTCGAACAAAGCGTTCTTTCGCCCACGTACGTTCAGTGCAAATATATTGCAAATGTGCGAGACCGTTGACCCGTCCGCGGCACACTTTCCGCATTGTATGCTCGTTTACCTGCCCAGAAGTTCCTGCTACTCAATTAATAACTTTTTTTAATGAGAACGTCGTTTAGTGGACCGGTATTCGATTACGTATAAAAGAGTCGCCAATGCCATTCATTAAGTAATGAGCGTCGGCATATTTATCAGTCACTTGTAAACAAGTCTCCATTATTCAACATTGAACGTCGTGAGATATGTAAAACTTCATTAATTATTTAACACTTTACAATAAAAAAACTGAAGAAGACATGTCTTTGTGTAAACAAACCACCGTTAATTTTAGTAATAAAAATGTCATTTACCTAATGTTTGATTATTATAAAATATTTTTAATGGATGTTTGGTTTGTTACGCTGTTTATTTTTTATAAGTATTATGCAGGGCTTTTTTCTCGAAACTATAATAAGTGTTTTAAAAATGTTATTTCTTCTATTTTAAAACATTCGTTTCTTTTCTTGGAAGTCATTGAATGTTAATCCCTTTAGAATATATAGGGTATCATAGGACCCATAAGTTAATGTCATGCAAAAGCAAATTGGAATGTAATTTTGGATAGCGTTTTAAATAAATTACATATTTTTTTAATGTTTACATAATGTATGTAATGTTCTTTGTTTAATTTTCATTTTAAAATTTCTAAAATATGTATATTTTGTTTTATTTTCTATGCATTATATGAAAAGCCGCCTTTAATTCTATCAAAATGATATCCGAATATATAATAAATAATATACTTTCTTAGAAAATGCTCGAAAAAAGTGCGTTCTGGCACCTTTTTTTTTAAAAAAAAGCACTGGTCTTATGTTATATTAATTCTCAAAGTCTTACACAGTAACAAATCTTATACGAGAAGCATAGCAAGCAATTCAGACATTTCTCGAGTGCCCTACTACACAACCATTCAAGCGAATTATATCTGACATTTTTTAAAATTCATTTTGTCATTTTTCTTAAAACGTTGCAAACGCTGGATTTTATAAATATTGTGACTTTGTTTCGGCATTCAAAACTATTGATTAAATTCAGAATAATTTTGTTACGTTTATTTTTCTTTTCGTGTCCCCGCTAAATGAATACAATATTCTTGCATCCATAATAGATAATTTAAACCCTATTTGATTGATTATTCAGTAAGTAAAGCTAACGTCAGATTATTGGCCTTTATTCGTAAGTCTCAATTTATCTTCTGGGACAATTTAACCAGTGGCTTAGTTAATGTAAGACAAGTATTAATTGTACAAATTTAAGTGTTCTTAGGCGGTTTAGCTTTGCAAGTAATCGTTAATTAACAATATAATCAGTTGGAACTGATGAAACATTATTTTCATTATGATCTTACGAGTGTTTACGTGTTATTGGCAACGGATATATAAATTTTTGAGTTGAGGTGTGAATAAGAGAACGCTGAGTAATAGGATAGGAAGCACGGATCGTCGAATCACTAAGTGTCTTTCATTGTATTGAATCACTCAAGACTCTTGATCGCCTACTTTGGTTTCCTTTGTCGAGTGAAAGCATTGAAAATCAATAGCCGTGCGAGTCGATCGCTATGCTCCGATGAACATTGCACAAATGTGCATACAGACGCACACACTGCTCTAGTGCTGTGGCCATAGTACGTGTTCAATTAGCGATCTACATCAGCGGGGGAAACTGCATTTAATGCTCGCGATGGAGAGCATTTTGGAAATTTCTCTAATCTCTATTTTAAACGAGGCAGCATTTTATGTTAACCACCAATCTGTTTCAATACTCACTGCTTGTATGATAATTTAATGGATGGTGACACTTTTATCAATATTTTTAGACCTCATGTTATAACGTAACTGAAATATTTCTGCTTTACGCCCTTGTTACGTAGAAAGAAAATGAAAAAGATAATTCATTCTTATCATAACTTTACTCTTGTGATTTTTCGAACTCTTCGTTTTATTTATTTGAAAAATATATTAATATGATCTTTGAATGCTTGGTTCACTGTGGACGCACAAACTCTTCAATACTAAAAAGTTTTTTAGATAACATTGCATCGATAAATCAAACGTATACTTCGCGAAGGAGCTAAGAGAAAAGTACACTACATATTTGTCTATATTCGATAATACTTAATAGTCCACTCCATCTTTTTGTAAATAATAATATTGAAGTAACGACTACTGCTTTCTTTTAACTTGTACAGAATTCATCTTCCGATTTAATGGCGCCTATAGTAAACTAAAATGATTCAGGTATATCATAACTGCCGTTTTTATAAGTAATTAAGTTTTCATCGTCATGATTTCAAATTTATAGAAGAAAAAAATAAGAATTGTGTTTTAAGATTATTAAAACAATCTCATCGTATAATAGTTATAAAATAGTGTCTACTCATTTTGGTGAATTGATTTTTCACTAATAGATAACCATTTTTGTATTCGATCTCACTGAAAATTAGATATTACCGTGGCAATCTTGCATCCAGTAAATTGCTGTGCTTTCTTCATTTTTGTCTCAGACGGAATATTTTATCTTTAATTTATTTATGTTATGTTGTTTCTTATTTTGACAATTTCTTCATCCAAATGAAACTGTGGAGACTTTTCTTCAGTATTATCTTTCTCATAAATAATTCTCAGTTGCTTTCTTTGTTTTCGTGCGCTGTATTTATTATTTGCTGCAGTTGTCATGAAAATTGTTAACAGTCGCCTGTCTGCCAGTCAACCGACAATGAAATGTGATGATGACTTGAATAACCAACTTGTTGCATGCTTTTCAGATGAATCTTATATTCACACGTACCCACCTTTCCGCCTGATACATTGTTTTTTTTCTGGGATACCTGTAACCTCAAGAGTATCTTATTTTCATGCGTGTCTATATTTTTATGAGGAAAATATCATTACCATAATAAAAAAAAAATAGTACAAAGAATTCAGTCTTACGTGCTCTATCATTTTGGATGAAAATTCACATTGTCGTGTGAGCAAGTTGTCGATTCATCGGTTTTGTTGTCATCATTGAAGACTTATCTTCGATGGATTCGAAGGTGACTGTGAAAGTTCATTTCAATTTGATGTGACACGCGTTTCGCCTCTTTGAGAAGCATACTCAGACTTAACATCGCAAGGCTTTCGAATAAACAATTTTTGTAACACAGCAAGTGGAATATCAAATTTTATTATTTATAGTACTATTTTACTATATAACTATTTTAGTTGCTGATCAAATTTTCGCAGTAATTTACATTAACGTAAAGAGTGATACACAAGTGAGTTAAATGGTCTGATATGCGTTAAAATAGTGTTATTCGCAGTGTTTGGTGAAATATTACATATCATTGTAATAAGATACCGCTCTGTAGAAGAATCAATTGAATTTTTTTAAAATTATAAAATCGGAATTCTAACATAAAGTAGGATTCAGTAGATGTGTAACCGACTCCGCAAACCAAGTCATAAGTGGTTTTTATGTTTTTATGATGAACTTCAAACATTTTATTCATCCGAGAATTGATACACCATGATTGTGACTACAGTTTTGAAAATTAGGTGATGGCCATGCTTGCTTCATTTGTAATTTGTGCACATACAAACACTGTAACGTTGTATTGTTTTAAATTATAATATAAATATGTAACACACACGGATGAACATGAGATGGAAGCGGAAAGATGAACATCGTTAATATGATACCGTTGCCTTTCTTTTTATCATATTTATTTTTCTTAGTAAATCATGATCATTTAGAAAGAAAAAAAATAACGTAACGTTAAAAATTTCTACTTTGTAAAATTACACACTCGTCATGTTTTTGCACCATTGCATATTTTATTGTCACTATATTTCCGGTCCGGAATTGTAACGTCAAACACGTTCAGCGGATTGTATTGTATTTTTATTTTTAGTTTTTGTGGTTATATAAACAAGTTTATTTTTTATCATTAATGAAATGACAATGAATTAAAAAAATAATAAAACACTTGTAATTATCTCAAAATTATTTATTAAGTCAGGACCGGTTTCGTTCATCACGAGCATATTTATCTGATAAATATGTATTTATTGATACATAGCTATTTATACAATAAGTAAACAAGACTAATAAATAATAAATGTTTGATAATAGAACCATTCAAAGAATTAGCATATAAAAATAAATATGAATAATTGGCATTCAATACATTAAACATTATTAAAATGTTTAGAAATCCTTACAGATAAATGTTGTTAATTACTAATCACATTCAATAACATTATGCTAGAAAGGTGGCATATAACACTAAATTCTATTATTAGTTACCTTTCTCATTTATCAATTCATTTTTTTAATAGCTGAAAATGCTCACGATTTGAAAACACCAGTTCTATTATATAACCGATTAACAAATTGTGGAATATGTAGAAAATAGTGTGGTATTATTATTTAAATTCAATAATGTCTTTCGACCAAGTATTTACAGTTTACATCTTTATAAAAAAATATGAACGACAACAAACAGGAGCATTTTCAAACTCTGAAAAAATTATGAGTTTGACAATAAAACGGTCAGGTTAAACGAGGAAATATTTTTTTAAGTAGCCAATCTCCATTTTAATCAAAAACCGTTGATTTTTTCGTTAAGTTATACTTAGTTGAAGATGTTTACTAGCTAGGCGAAAGCGGTTTATTTATTTTTAAATATATACGATGCTTAGTATTTTCACTATTAAAAAAGTATGTATAATGTATTCCATTTCATTTCCTTATCTTTTCATTTATCAATCGGCATGTATTTTAATTTAAGAATCATTCGAACACTGTAAGCGATTTAGTATTTATTAATTACTGTTACATTATTAATCGTGCCCTTTTCTCTATTCCAGGTAAGCTTCTTGAACTTTGACACTTTCGTATTCGAGTATAAAGCAGAAAGCTCCCTACAGTCGACGATAATCATCTTAAGGTATTTACGAAAACATTTTCAGTGAGCAAACAAGGATTATCTTCTCATTAGCTTTGTGTTAAGTTAACGATAATTCATCCTATTTAAATTTCTCAATAATGAACACTATACGCAGTCAATTAACTTTGACCTATAATATTTGTACACATATATGAATTATCCTCGTTTGCTCGCTCGATATAATATTCTTTCCAACTCATATTTTTTTCTATTATTACGTATCACTTTTTTTGAGAAAAAAATGTAATTGAGAATTATTGTGCTTTTGGATTTTTCCATTTCTCGATATGGCAAAAGTACAAATTGATTTATTATTGTGAATGGCTGAAAAGATATTTTTTGTTATGCCTTTTAAGCTTAGTCGATTGTACCAATTCAAGACGTGTACATTTTCAAAAACCTTTTTTTATTATTTTTGCTCTTCATTCCTTAACTTTTTTTTGTGAAAAAGCATTTTTTACGTGGTACTTATCGAAAGATTACCTCGATAAAATTTTCGAACCACATAATATTTTTTTTAAATATTAGGCATTAATGCCTCCAAGAATTACCGTATAAATTCTTTTTTTTTATAATGTTAATGGTATTTTTTTTCCAAAATAATGTCAGTAGAAAAATTTTCCGAATCTTATACGCAATTTTTCGAAGGCATTTGTTTATTTATGGGTATAATTATCGTTTATATTGGAACCATTCCGACTATCCCGGTTTTTTTTTTATTAGAAAACGTAACCAATTGGTTAACTCTGTTGTTCTTCATCCCTTCTCGGTTTGAGGTCATAAATTCTAATTCTCCTGATTGAACACTTAACGGACTTAACCCACAGTTTCTTCAAAACAGCTTTTTTCGATAATCACAATGTATACAACTTGATACACGTTCTGTCAAAAAGATGTATGCTGGAAATGCCGAAATAGTATTTAAAATTAGCATTCAGGATTGAAAGAAGGGCCTGTGAAATTGCGACAAGGAAAAAAGAGTTTCCTTGAACAATTTATTAAATTAATATTAGACTTAGTCAATTAAAAACTAGTTTATTAGTCTCTGTGCACTTCAAGGTTGTGTATTTTCATAATTAATCTTTAGCCCAAAATCATCAAAAAACGTTTTTGTGACTTCTGTAAAATTTGTTATATGTGGGTTACGTCTTTTTTCCTTTCCATACTTGATATATCAATCCTTATTCAACTTATGGATTATCTAAAAGCCCTACGAACTCACCATCCAATCCTATCGAACGGGGTCGGGGTAGAGAGAAAGAGAGAGCGACTAATATTTGGCATTCACTTTCCAAACCATATAATTCTATAATTTAAGATTTCGACTGAAGGTGCTTGGTGGAATTTCAATATTAAATTTGAATCGTTCAAATTATGTACACTCCCACATATTTTGTCACTAACGACCCGGGTTTCGCCTTTCGGCATCTTCAGGCGTTCAAGCGCACGGATGAACTTGAACTGACTGTCAGTTCAAGTTCATCCGTGCACTTGAACGCCTGAAGATGCCGAAAGGCGAAACCCAGGGCGTTAGTGACAAAATCTATGGGAGTGTACATAATTTGAACGATTCAAATTTTATATAATTCTATATTAATTTTCATTCTTTGAATAGATCTTAATTAGTAACTAGTCCACGTTCAGCAACTACTGTGGAGATGATACATTAATAATCCATATTATGTTATACAATGTTGAGCACATTGGGGGCGGACATGATATAATAAAGATAATTTAATTTGTATTGTTTACCCCAAAAATCCTTTTCTCCTGCGTCTGTTCTACTTTGTGTCATTCAATGAAATATAGCACTTTTGATAATATTATAAAACAAATATTTGTACATGCTACTCTGTTTTGCAAAATCCAAACACTGAATGCCATTGCTCAGAACATCGAATTTCGATTGAAATTCTTAGTGGGATGAATGTGACCTAATTGGACATGGTTCTTTAATTGGTAGACTTCTTTCCTGTATTATTTTGTATTTACTTATATTTTCTTTTATAGTGGTATTTTTTTATCACGAGGCCTAACAGCGTAAAAATCTGGTGAAGTCTCCAACGCTGCCCGATCGCATGTGTTCAAATCCCAGTATAAACAGTATTTTGTTAATCGATTTCTGTTCGGGATGTGAACCCCCTTCCCTTCTAACCTTAATTCTAAAATAACGAAGCTTACCCGAAGCTTACCGAGAGTGATTAGCCAACCACTCATCCTGTCCTAACCCTATATTTTTTATCCCTACCCTCTTCTAAACATTGAGAGGTTAGGCAAGTTAGGAACAAAAAATTATCGTAGAAAAAGTATTTCCTGACCATTTATAGGTTCTATGCTCCACATTGGGAACCGATATGGATTAATAATTATTAATTATTAAATTATTATTATTATTAAAAACAGTGGAAATATATTTTTTTATATAAAAAAAACAAATGTCAGTTCTCACGTAAGTTAACGACTTAAACGATGAGCATGTAAGACAGTGCTCCTCAGAATTGGGCTGCGGGCCAGTGTTTATTTTTCAGTGTAACCTGGAAACCGGACACGCAAAACATGGAAAACATTAAGCGCGGACCATTTTTCGCCGATCCGCAAACTAGAACTGGTCCACGGACACGCATTTGAGTAGCACTGATGGTAGCAACATTACACGGATACGAAAGCTATTAATTTAAGCGGTTTTTTTTTATTTTGAACAATTTTGTTACATCGATGTTTAAAAATAAAAACGATATATGTATTTCTTTACAAAATTACTTTTAGCATTACTTTTAACATTGAATAGCTTTGAACTAAAATGTTTTCTATTGAATGCATAGAATATATCGTTGAACGGAATAGAGTTGAAGTAGGCAAATTACCTCTTCTAAGTACGTAAAAAAACATGTAATATGATGACGGAGCTTGTTTTATCAGACGATAGAGCGTGTTAAAAACAATTTATTTCCATCCACAGCTCTAAACAGCCGATTTTTGATTTATTTTGCCACCACTCCGAAGATATATTGTATATATATATATATATAAATAATTATTGAGAAAATATAACGTATAAGACAATGTAGCTTAATGAGTTCTTAGAATCGAATGCTGCCTGCACGAAATCCTCTCTCAGAATTCATGGAATGTCTGTTATGTATTAGATACGAATCGGAATCCGGTATAATAGTTCATTATTTTAATTTTAAACGATGATAGACATATTTTCAAAAAAATAGCGTTATTTTATTCAAAAGAAGATAATGATTCTTTAGAATAGAATATCTTAATGTACAATCATATTGCATTTCACACCTCTTTGTTATAAAATTTCGAATGATTTAAAAGTGGGATATTTCCAACTGAAGATTATTTTTCTATCATTAATGCCGATAATTGGCTGTGAAAGTTGAGCGCTTTTGACGGACTGGCTATATTTATAGGAGCGATACGCACCGAGAGTGGAACTTTCGTATCGGAGAGTGAGATGGGCGCCATACGAAACCAATTAACCCACTTGCAATTATTAATTATTTTATTAAATCAAATATTCATTATGTGCGGACTCATCCTTATCATTTTGTTTACTCGATAACAGAGTGTTCCGTAAAATGAATATACATTTTTCTTGACTTAAGTTTTACATGGAAATTGAACTATGAGTTTACCATTTTTTAAATTCTACCCGACATACAATATAATGTTAATAAAAAACACCCCCCTAATATTTTTTATGGGATACTGAATAATAGCATTATCGATTTTTAATAAAAACATAATACAAATGGCAATCCATTCATGAATAAGCATCGACACTGGTGCCATTGTTACAAATCTGTGTTTAACACTTCACCTACGGTGCTAAAAAATACATTCGATCTATTGCTGGCCCTTAAATAACCAAGAGAAAAAACTTGTTTTAACACTTGATGGCAAAACCCAGGACGTATATTTAAAAAAAAACATTGTTTTACTTGGTTCCTAAAGGACCAGGAACATATCGGAAGTATTTTTTAGCACCGCAGGGGGAGTGTTAAGTAATCCTAACTATCAAATGGCTAACGAAATACAATCATCGTGTTAATAATTCAAACATGGTAACATTTGACCTGTCACACTTAAATATTTACATAACTAGTGGAATGAAGAAGATATTTTAATTATTAAAGCTTTTTCACCAAGTTACCGCCGATTAACTCCTAAATAACGAATAATTCATTTATACCTTCGGTCTAGATTTTTTTTTTGTAGTGAATATTCTGATAATACCAAACAAAGATTTGAAACACGTGTCGTACAGCAAGTGACACAACAGTGTTAGCAATCGTTATTTTGTGTAACTCTTTATATTACGTGATAATATTCAACGTCCGATTGTTAGCGGTTGTTCTGCGTCTGTTTCTTGTCCGCCCTGTTATTGGTTTATCTCGTTCTAACCACGCTGTATAATTTGAGATCATCTTTCAAACGCCCTGGCCGTAAACGTCGCTATTATAAGCTAATTACTCCAGTTTGGTTAATTAATTGCCGCTTTCACCGTTTTCGTTTTAATCTAATTCGTGTGTCCGATCTTTTTTATTAAGTGATCACAATTTTTATCGGTCCGTCATCTTAGCATTTTATTATTACATTTCGTCTGCGGAAGTTGTTAAATTAAAAGCCAAGTATCAAATTTTAAATTCCTAAACGAAAATATCGTTGGTCGCTTGTCCGTAAACTTTCCCTGGCTTAAAAGATCCATTTTTGTGGCGCTGGGGATATTTGACTGGCTTTTTGTAATTTAACGACATCCAAATCATCCAATCCATGCGTCCGATTTATTGAAGATATCTAACGAATATTTGAGTAATCCTTTGTTTATTTTTTCACCTCATTTTCTTCATCGAAATGACTGAACATTCTATTATTTTGAAGTGTCTTTTTATCGTGTATTCCGCTGTATCCTGCAATTCTCCAGCTTCGAAATATGATTGGAGCTTTGCGTAAACACCGGCATGATTTTCTTACCTTCAAATTTGCATGTACGTTGTTGAATTTGTCTCAAATTGTTCTCGGAAAATAATTGATTCAGATCATTTGTATTCCATACAAGTAGCTATTAATTTTAACGCTCGGCGGCGTTAAGGCCTGTGAAGTGATGAGGGTACATTTTAGTACGTTTCTTACTTGGAGTATAAATCTTCTGGCTTATTTCAATGTAAATCTAAATCAAAATAAATACCCTGTCAATAAAATGCTCAATATAAAAATGGTGTCTTTAAGGTTTTCACGAGTCGGCATATTACGTGTTTTTTTTTGTAGAGGACATTATTTATATTTCAGACGTCTTAAAACGTGATAAAATGCGTAACTTGGTATTTTGTTAGTAAAACGCGATGTTTTCACTTTTATTACATTGGTTTGGTTTCAGTAAAAGCGTGGTCTAATAATTATTTTTAGTACGTTAATTAAGTAAAATTCGTCAGTACGAATGTTTCACATTTATTTAAAACACATGATCCAGAGAGGACGTGATTTACAGACACGAGAGAATTTGTCGAAGTAGACGATTTTGTTACTTACTTACTTAAAACTAGAACGAAATTTCATTTTACTTCTGAGAATTTTTATGTTAAATTATCAACTAATGATGCTCGCCATGAGCGAAATCGGTCATAATCCTCTTAAATAATAGTGGAATTAGTACAAATTAGTATTTTTTTAAAATTTAATGCGTTCCCACCAAATATTGACAGCGAGCACCCTAAAAATGTGGATATATCGTTGATATTTATGTGTTGGGTGTTGGTCAAATTGCATTAGCGTGCAACGTGTTTGTACGCCTTCCGTTCGCAAAAATACTCATTCTCTCGTAAGTGTGCAATAATTATTATCTTTTTATGTTGTTCTTGACTCCTTTCAGACGCGAAAAAAAATACATTCTAAGCAATCTAAGCGATGGCGTAAATTGCGATTCGCTTAATTGTTTTCAATGACAATGAGACATTTGCGTATGCGTGCATAATGTCACTAATTGCATTAGCTGTGCCTATTTATAGACAATGCATTTGCAGTATTTGCTCACGGGCATGTAAGAGAATTCTCATTCTTACATATTTAACACAATTAATCATTTTGACTTTTTTTCTGGAACGTATGTCCACCGCGTTCAATCCATAACTGTTCATTGTGAATCCTTTTTTTCTTACTCATCCTACAGTGACGCGTAAGGGAAAATGTGTATCACACTCAATGTATTGATTGAATTTGCATTCACTTGGTAGAAATCCATTGCAATACGGTAAAAAATATCAAAGTACTTATTTCTACTTCTTTTTTATTATAAAATTAGTTTATAGCTATTTCGGCGTGCGACATAATGAGAACTTTGTTTTTAAACTTGCATTAATTCAGCTATATATAATGGCTTCGAAGAGATACTCAATACATCTTTTTGTCATAATAGTTGATAATGTTCGTCATGAGCGAAACCGGTCCTGATCTTGCGAAGTAAAAGTGTAAGTATTACAAAGAATTATCGTGTTTTTTTTTTTTTTTAATATATCGCCTTTCCACCAAGTATTGACAGTAAACACCTTAAAAGTGATTCAATATGAAACCTATAATCCATATTATTAAAAAATCAATCAACTATGAAAAGTACGTTCTCGCTATGTTAGCGGCGCCAATAATTCCTAAGATTACTATATATTTCACTTTAAATACATGAAACACTATTTGCCTGATATATAAATGATTTGCAAGGAAATAACTAAGGAAAGGATTTTTGTTAGAATTGTTAATTCCAAAGACATCACTGTCTCTAGTATTATTGTGTTCATGCATAGGTATTTTTTAGTATACGGTATTCAGCGGTGGAAATATTTGTATGATGCCGGGAGTGTTGGGCCTGGTCCCTTCCAATCTCGGGAACCCCGGATTCGGGATTTGAGTTTTTTTTTAGCAAATCCCGAAAATGTTTAGGATTTTGGTTTTGGTAGAGCTAAAAAAAACGAATCATGTTGGCATTTTGGACAAATCGGTACGTTTTTAGATTTTCAAATTCTTGGAAGAGCTAAAAAAATGGGTTTTTGAAATTGGAAATGAAATAATGAAAAATTCCGACACCAAAACTTTTCTCAAATTATACACGACTTCATGTTGAGTGCCCGATCCCGGGATTGAAATTTACTCAATCCCGGGATCACAAAAAGGCTTCGGGATTGGATACCCTAGTCGGGACGTATTTCCCGTTAAACATAAATGAATTTTCAATCACGTTGAAAAACTTACATTGATGGTTCTTTTGATAAAAACCTATCTCCTCTATTTTTAATTCTGCGATACGATTTTTTTTTCGATTCATTATTCTGTTTTATTTTTTGTGCATCGAAATCGATCGAATAATAAAAGCAAATCGGCGTTAGCTTCGTTTAAACGTGCAATGGTACTTTTTTATCAGCTCACTGCGGGGGAATTCCCGGAATGCATTTGCATAAATAATATGTTGAATAGATTGTCTGGCTTTTCTTTCGACTTCTTAGAAGTTATGTAATAGCATTTTTTCAAATGTTTGGCAAAAAACCTGGTAGAAACTGCTTTTTGTTACACTCTGAAAACAGATTTTATTTCAATGAAATTTCGCAATAGTTATTCTCATTACTATGTCAAGTATTTCACATATCGACTTTACTTGCAAAATATTTGTCCAAGTTTGAGGAAAATGTTAACTAGAGAAATGGGAGACATTGAAATATACTAAATTCAGTTAATTGAATTTCTCATTATAAAATATTCAATTGATATAAAGTACATAATTCTCAATCGTTTCATTGCAAAGATATTAAATAAATTAACTCAATTTCACAGACTTTCTTTTTCTCCCCGACATCATTCTTGGAAGTAGATACGTATTGTAAAATAATTGACGAATGATATTTAAATTTCGTATTAAAATACCTAGTTTTATATTGATAAAACAAATTCTACAAAATAATCTTCCCGATTCTATACTTTGGTTTCTGGATAGTGTTAAACACTAACTAGCCCACGAATTGCATCGTTTCAGCCAGTGTTGCAAGTCTAAATCACTAACATCTCGTAGGGTTTTATTTTTTCATGTATAATTTAAACTCACGGAGAAAAAATGTATCCGTCAGCAAATTATGTATATGAAAATTCCTATGATTTAATCGTTTGTAATTCCTTACTTCCTCGTGAGTCGTACGTCGATGACCGACCTCGTACCGAAACCACAAACGCTATTAGCCTTGCATTATGTTAGATTGTCTTCTGTGCCCAATACGATAGCCAGGGCAATTCAATGCAAGGCGTCCATCTGTGCCATTGTTTTCCATACTTAATAATAATAACATTCACTTTACGTTGGTATTTATTGGTCACGCCAATAGGCAATGCGCGCGAGAACGGGGGTACGTACATATTAAAATATTTTTTAGATTTTTTATTTTCTTTGTATTTTTCGAACGCAAAGTAAATAAAGGGTTAAGAATGAATTGCTTGAGGTTTTCGGAAATTATTAAAGTCATTAATTAACCTTCGGGTACCTATGGGGTGCATTTGCATTGCAAAGTTCTTCTTATTTCTACGATTTTCTAAATATCAATATCTTGTTAATATTTATTGTAATCTACAATGATATATCCCAATCCATGCAATGACAATATTACGTAAATTTGTGCCCAACCGGTCCTCGATCCCATTTTTGATGATTCGGCACTCGGGTGTTGATAGAAAGGAAGCATTAGTAAATAACACACAAGATAGGTGGATCAGGATTGTTGAATTTATTTCCCTTTAGTTTTGCCACACATAATGAAAGTAAATAGTTATTGTTTGCCCCTCCATGCGTCCTGTACAAAAGGACAAACTCGGATTTTTATTTTATAATTTATAACGTAAGAATTAGAATATTTTTTAGTTTATCCGTAAACATAATTTAGAATTTCGACTGAAGGTGCTTGATGGAAATTTAACGTTAAATTAGAATTATTTTCATAATGTACGTTTCCACAAAAATCTTGGTTGAACACGACCCGGGTTTCGCCTCTCGGCATCTTCCGGTGTTACTCAGTGCGCGAATGCACTCGAACTGCCGAAGATGCCGAGAGGCGAAACCCGGGTCGTGTTCGACCAAGATTTTTGTGGAAACGTACATTATGAAAATAATTCTAATTTATCCGTAAACCTTGCGATGCTACGTCTGATGATGCTTCTAAGAGAGGCAAAACACGTGGTAAATTTTGTAACACGACAAATGGAATAACAATGTTACCAAATTTAATCCCGTATTTTTAAACTGATAGATTGATATATTGCATCGTAAGAATCGTAATTTACGATCTATGCGGTCACCTTCGAGCTACTCACGGTAGGATAGGAACTGGGCATGAGAAATTAAAATCAGTATATTGAAAAATCTATAACATAACAATTCCTGATAATAATTTATGCGATTTTTAATTATTTTTCCATTCAAAACCTTCAGCTGACCGAATCTTTTTTGATGCACTACTAAGTTAGAATACGTGCGAGAGAAGAATATATATCGACTGTGGAAAGGAAAAAGGACGTAACCCACACGAAAAAAATTACAGGAGACTGGGTCAAATGAAAATTACAAAATATGCACATCATTGACTGCACAGAGATTGATAATCTGGTTTTTAATTGACTTAATCTAATAGAAATTTAATAAATTATTCCAGAAAATATTTTTTAAATTCCGTTTTACTGCTTGAAATTTTCACAAGCCCTTCTTTTTTCAAACCTAAAAGATAAATTTGGATAATAATTCTGTATTTTCAGCTTGCGTCCTTTTGATTGGACGTGTATAAAGTTGTATAAATTGTGACTATCAACAAAAAGCCGTTTTGAAAAAACTATGGGTTACGTCCTTTTTCTTTTCCACTGTCATTATATTAGCTAAGTATTCTTAGAAACTGTAAATTCGCTTTACATATTACACATATTTTATATTTTACCGATATTAATTTGAGAATATGTATGTTTGAATGCCAAATATTTCGTAGTATAGAAAATTGTTGTTTGAGGTAGGTAAAATATACAATGTAGTTCTATCAGAACGTATAAGTCAATTGATATCTTTTTTTAACGATCGGTGTACTATATTATAATCTAACTTAGTTGATTTTGTCTGGTTCACAATTATTCGCTGTACACTTACCGACCGTGATTGTGTGATGTATTATAATAATTTCATTTCGAATTTAATTCAAACACGGTGCGTGTTATTTAAAAACGCTACTGTACATTAAATCAAAATTTATCTATAGAAGTTATCGATTAACCCAGCGTCCGACTGATTTGCGTTTTATGGCATTCGTTGGTCGTATAATTTGGACAAGCTCGCGATAAATGTGTCTCCGTGGAATTGTATTGATTAATTCATTACACATTTTCATTTCGGAAATTTTTAACGGTGTCTACGACCTGTCACGTAGGTATCTTTTTTGGTATTTTAAATGAACAGCAATTATATTTTTCCTTTTGCCGTCTTGATATCACGTACAGTGATTGGAATATTTTTTAATAAAAAATACGGACATTGTATTCTGTAGGTATTTCATTTTCGATTTATTGTTTAAATTAATAAGCTTGGACATGAAATGACTTTTAAATTAAATAAAGAATTATATTAGTAAAAACACAATATTCCTTTGTACTTCATTCCACTTTATTTAATATGTCAGGACCGGTTTCGCTCCTGACATATTAAATAAAGTGGAATGAAGTACAAAGGAATATTGTGTTTTTACTAATATAATGCCTTTCCACCAAGTATTGACAGTCAACACCCTAAAAGTGATCAAAGAATTATATATTCTTATTATTTTTTTCTTCTTATATAAATAACACTGTTTCGATTCAATTTTTTTTTTCATCGGTTGATATTGCTCGTGAGGAAAAAAACCGGTTCTGGTCTTCATTTAAAATGTAGAATTATTACAAATACGTTTTAATGATAAAAAGTGATATTCCACTAAGAATTATTAAGTTACCACCTTAAAAATAATAAATAAGCTGCTTTCTTAAATATTATTTTATTAAACTGTATACATAAAATTTATTGAATCTGTTATAAAATAAAGCATTTACTTCAAAAGGTTTGGAATATTATTCAAGATCTTTTATAATCTTTTGATGTTTGTTTCGTAAGAAATTTCATGTAAAATACATTATTATATACATACATGCAAAAGAGGAGTCATATAAGTTTTACTTTCTTGTATAGACACAGTAAATAAGTGCTTTCGTAATTAACGTTACTTGAATTTGCCATTCCAAAATGTTGTTTCATATGCCAACATGCTAATTGTATTAATTTAAGAATATCTAAGCTGAGTCAAATACAGTACCGGCTCATCTAGGGGAAGATAACTTATTATGTAATGTCTTAGGGCGACACAATTCATATAGTCGACAAAATATAAATATTGTCTTCGGACGATTACGCATAAACGTATGAAGTTACTTACCTGCTTATGACATACAGTAGAACCTCGATTATCCGCACTAATTGGAGATAAGGGAATTGTTACAACCGGAGAAAAATGTACAATCAAAAGGTGAAGAATAATCAGTAACCCATGATCAATTTTGCTTAAACTAAGCTTTTCTTTTAGAATCCGCCAAAACTAGTATACTTTTGAGACATATATACAAGTTGTGTAGGGTTAAATATTGTAAATTGTGATATTATATTCGCGATGCCTTCGTTGTTAGGAGTATCAGCGGGATCTGCATATTACTTTTACTGTATTTCACTAACGCTTGTTTCAAATGTTTTTTTCGTGCTTTTTTTAATGTCGACACGTAATATCTATAGAATCACAACATTCCGCTGCCATGTAACAATGTTTTAATTTTTTTTTCACTCTCTGATCCATTGAATTAACATTTGGTGGAAGAAATTTTATCGTAAACATTTCGTCAATTTGATTTTTTTTTTAAATGCCATCTTATCTGCAGAGTTTTAAAAAAATCATTTCTGAAATGAATTGTTTTTCGTACCTTCAAAACATTCACCAATCATTCATCCCATGTTTTGATGATCATATGAATCTGGAAGACTTTATTCATAATATTTATATTTTTAAAAACCAAGATTTCATAGAGACTGCAGTGGGGAATACTTAAACCATCTAAATTCAATTTGGATAATCGAATGTTCGTATAATCGAGGTTCTTCTTTATATATAATAGAACATTGAGTGACTTTCTTATTTGCAGTAAAAAGCAAGCTTTTCGAGGAAGTAAATTTGCTTCAAAAATGTGGAAAAACAATTTATTAATATTGCTATAATATGCGGGTTAATTTGGTTTAAGTAAATTTGAAATGATGAAACCTTTTTGTTGTTTTGTTTATTCTGTACATCTGAGTAATTTTTTTCAAATCGACAAATATTTTATTTTAGAATTAGTTAGTGCCGCATTTCCACCAGATACACCACTGGTCAAACGGCTTTCAAAATATTACTGCAGGAACGCAAAGGTAAATAACGTTTTATGAATATTCATAATATTTATAAAATTAAAGTTGTTAATGGTAAAAAATAAATATTTACTGCTTTGTAAAAGGAAACATCCGCTTTGAAAAGATCGTTGTAAGTATTGATTATTATAGACACCAGAAAAACATTGCAATGGAAGGAAAATGAGTTTTCTCAATGCCCATCTCGTATATGTTGATGTTTTTATTTTGACCTCGGTGCCATTATCCTTTTTGGTTGTTAACAGCCCGTCGTTGGTTTTTTTGTTTCCTTTCGAAAATTGTTGCAAGATCATTCTATCATTATTCCCATTGTTCAAGTGGCGCTTGCGTAACTAAAAAGGTCCGCTCAAATTGTTAAATATGTATAGCCACTTCTAGAGTGATTTTATCCATTTTTGGTAGATCGCTAGGCCTCCATTGTTTCCGTGCGTATTTCGAATGCGTTGTAAATTATTTACTCATTAATGGCATCGTAGTGCTAATATTGCATCATGCTAGAATGTCCGAGTGTGTGTCCACTCTCTAATCTAAATTAGTAATCAAGATTGATGGCGAACCACTCGGCTATCCTTTCTTTTCAGAATTCAATGGTAAGATTAAATGAAGATATAATATAAAGAAGCTTATCTAGCGAAGCGTTTTTAAACCCCAATGACATTTTAAAAATGATGCATCAATAGGTGTATTATCGTAAGTTTTCTCGCGTTGGACGTTTCTTTTAAATTAATACATATAAAAAAAGTTTTAAAATAAATCATAAACATATAGTGTTAACTAATAAAAGATTTGATTACCGGTTAAAAGTTTTGTAGAAATTGATATTAACGCTATTTTATTCTTTCTTTTTCTTACTATAAAATTTGAAATGAAAATATTGTTTTAAAACGTTCAGCGGTCGAGTCAGTTCTTGGGCAACAAAGCAAACAGAAAGTGACAATAAATACGTAACAGCACGTTATTGAAAAAATAGTACGTGCGAAAAATAATTTATTGACAATCTGTTAACAACTGGTTAATTTGATGATTATTGCAATAACTTTGAATATTCTCCAAACTAAATTATGTCTCTCGTCCATCCTTTTCATCAAAAAGTTTATTTTACATAGTTATGTTAAATGTTTCATTGGATGGTATAAAAAACACATCCACCATTTGCGCTTGTGGATGTGTGAATTTATATAGTAAAGACGATTTATGCGTACTCAATTCTCACTTATGGAAATGAATGTAAAGTTGAAACGAACGCTGGGAGTGTTTTAAAGCCGCAAACTTTGATCATAACGCCGGATAAAAATGACGTTTTTATAGCCAGCCGTATATAAAATTTCCCCAAATATATATTTTTACCTCGACACTAAAAGTTTTCTCGCGATGTTTACTCAGCGGAGAGAAAGTTCGGCTGTACAATATTGAAAATGGAGTTTCCACACAAAAAGTGTTCAAACAATAGCGGATTTTGTGCTTTTTTTTTTGTCGAAACACAAATTCATCAGTCAAGCCTAAAAATCATTGTCGAATTCCGCAACGAATGTTTACTTTTAATCATTGTGTTTTTATTTCGATTTTAAAGTAATGGCAGTATTTAATAGTTTTTTTTTTTTAACACTTATATAAGTTATGGTTCTGCCAGTTCTGTGTCAAGTCAAAACTAACGCTGACTTTACGCCGATCGTGGAAAATAGTATTTCATATTTATTCCATACAGTCGTTTGATGTGATTTCAAACTGTCACATAAGAATTGCGGTAATATTTATAACACTAGGCTTAATCTTAAAATTTCAATCAATCGAATGTAAATTGAAACAGCCTGATAGATAAATGGTTTTTCACGAATCAAATCGACCCTGGCATTACCGAAAGAAATTTAGGGCTTCCAAATATTCGTCTAGTAATTTATTCGATTGTCGAATATTAAAATCCTGAAATATTTGAATAATTTAATATTTTTAAAATATGGAAATTTCTTCATTAAAATTAAAATAAAATTGAGGAAAAAAACAAATTTATTTCGTATTTTTAAATTCATATCTTTAAAATGTGGTTAAATTGTAGTTTTAAAATTGATACTGATTTTTTTTTAATTGTCAATTTACTAAATAATCTTAAAAAGAAAAATAACTTCTTTCTGCTGATTTATAAATGTTTTTTTTTATCTATGCGTCATAATTTTGATAAAATGCCAGCAATGAAATTTCGATATTTCAGATAATAAAATTGATATATGTATTATGTGACAAAATTGAACTTACGCGACACCGTAGTATATGAATTAAATCCTGTAAATATTCATCGTGCTTTCATAAATTCTCGGCTTGACATAATAAATTAGTATTTTGTTGGTTGAACTGAATAAAATTTAATATTTTATGTAATGCAGCGCAGAATGACATTTTTTCTTACCTATATGGCTTATCAAATATAACATTTTCTATTTATTTCACTTTGAAAATATTAACATTCATATATTGTAATAAATATTTTAATAACCTAATATGAAAACAATGTCCAAATACATTAAAATATCGATTATTTTAGTACCATAGCTGAAATATATTGTTGTGCTATATTAATGTTATATTTATATGACGTTTCGATTAGTTCCTCCAATCCTGGAATCTCGTCCAATTTTGGGATTGAGAAAATTTGAGAAAGTTGCGCGAGGGCTAAGAAAAAAATCCGAATTCCTGAGTTTTTGGTATTGGAAATCTTGGAAGAGCTTAAAAAAAGATCTTGCGTCTTTTCATTTTGGGAATTCGGTTGATTCCTGGGTTTTTGATATCGACTAAAGTTTTTTTCAAAGATCTAAGGACTTCAAAATAGTCGAGCAAAATTTTCTCAATTCCGAATTTATACACGATTTTATGGTGAACGTTCATTCCCGGGATTGGAAAAAATGTTAATCCCGAAATTCCAGGATCACAAAAAGGGTTCGGGATTGGATGCCCTTCTTTCAATGCTGAGAACATAATAAGTTATCACATATTTTTTAACAAAGAATATCGATAGATTTGGAATTTTTACAAATATTCTTAGTATATTCTTCGTGAAGTAATTCGTTAAATACCTGTTATGTCAACAGATAACTTTATACAGTTAAACAAAGGAAATATATGTTTTTTTTTATAAATCAATTATTTAGAAGATATTTTATGAACCGATAGAGGACATTCATAATTTAATGCCATCCTACAATTATAACGAGTTTCTTTCAGCAGGGTCAGTTTCGCTGAGTCAATTTGAATGCTTTGTTGGTAAACGACTCATTTTTTTAATGAAAAATGTGTCAATATCAATAGGCATAAAAAATATATGATTTGATTTCTAAAAATTGTGACTTGTTGATAATATGATCACTGTTTTGTATCATTACCACTGGCATGTAATCGTTAATGCGCCCCAAATATGTTTAATGTGGTACCTACATAATTAAATTGACACTATGTTTCGACAAAGGATTCCGTTCTTCGTTCCAACCGTCAGCCGCTGATTCATTTCCATGGAACACATAGTGCAAATTGAATGTCTCAATTTGTATTCTGCATCCTTCGGTACGTACTACTGTCTAACGGCAATCATGGTTGCGGCTTGGAAAACGGTAGCCGCTTTGGATAGGCTATTATCATAGACCTCGCAAATCGTGACACAAGAATAATGCTCACCGTTACCAATGTTCTCTTGCGAGATCACATCGGCAAATATAATAAATACTGCAAGCAAAAGACATAGTGGACGTTTTAAAATGAACAACTATTGTCATTATATTTCGTAGCACGTACTGGTAAATAATTAAAGTTTTTATGGCCTTTGTTATAATACTACTTCATGAAATATAAAGCGGAGTGCTTGTAATTCCTGTTTTAATTGGTATCAAATAAAAGAATATTTTCTTAGAAAAAAATGACCTCGAAGTAGCGCACATAATATGTGTGTTTCGTATTTTCGATATAACTTATATTACTTAGGAAAGTTTTGATTCACTGTCTCCTTTTGGATATTTGAAGTGAAATATTTTATTTTTTATTAACTTGGCAGTTAGTTGTCTTTCTTGTCTATGACATAAATACTTTCCGATATTTTTTAAGATCTATTATTGTCAATAAGGTATTGATAAAGGTTTTACTGTCTTTTTTTATTGGTTTTCTATTTCTCTTATTTAAACCGTCGACATTTATCGGCGAAGTTTTATTTTATCACTTTCTAATGGTGAATGATGGAACGCGGCTCGTACTTATCTGAAATGAAATAATGTATACGTTTTTTTTTCGCAAATTCGACCATCCTATTGTGACGTTTTCGTAACGAATCGTTTATTGTCATTTTTAATCACATAAAATCTAATCAAATTTTATTAAAGCCGAATAAGGTCTCATAAATTCAACGAAAAGAGTTATTTTGACGATACTTTCTTTTAATTTTATTTTTATATGTCAAGTTATCTTTTCCGTTGAAATACTGATAACTTTTGTTTGTTCACTGTCAATACTTGGTGGAAAGGCATTATATTAATAAAAACACAATATTCCTTTGTACTTCATTCCACTTTATTTAAAAGTCAACTGATTATGAAATACTGATAGTAAGGTCGTGGAGTGTAATATCACAATTAATTGATGTATTATATATATTATAACCAAAGCAACGTAAGCATTTTTTTTTTGTATTTTCGCTACTTTTTCGAATGGTGATAAATGTTTAAACGTTATTACGAATAATGATAATTTAATGTCTTCTATCCACTGAACATTTCATGCATTCTAGATCTGTTGATATGTCTGTTCACAGTGCTTATGTCTCATTTAGACAAAGGGAGCAGAGAAAATGCCCGAGTATGCTTACATGTAAAATTTTAAGCGAGTCGGTTCGTGTTTGAGTGCGATTCATTCAATTAAACATCGTTCCATCATTTTCATTTATTTTCAAGAAATATTTCAGTCGAATTATCCGTACGATGATATGGCTACTAGAAAATGAGGAAACTACCCGAAAAACCATATCTGGACAGAGATCTGAGCGAGTTTGTCCTACGTTGGGGGGTGTCTCCTCGCCCTTGGAAATAAAAACGGGTTCTATTCACTCAATTGCTCATTTCACTTGTCAGCTCACTATGCCGAGTTCTGTACGTCGCTTTCAGATTGCTTTGTACTCGACCTAGTTTACTCTCTTGATAGCGTACTCGGCACGTGTAAAAGAGGCATTACGTTCGGAGTAGTTTAGTGTTTTCTATTAGGCACACATTACATTGCATTTGAGAACAACAGTTTGTTATTCAGTCTGTGTGTGCATGTTCAAATGGTATTTCCTAGTTTTCTATTCAATCCTTAGTAAAGTATTGCATGTGTTACTTCTATTGTCCACCTCCGTGCTCCTGTGATAAGAGCTTTTCGTCGTAGCGATCAGGTGGTCTACATTCAACTCCCGGCAAAGTCAGTATCGAATTGAGATTCTTTCAATTTAAAATCTTAATATTATGCTTGTGGCTATCCGCATATGTGATATCATTTCTCTTCGAATTGATCCGAGTGACTTTGTAATCTTCTGCTGACTTTTCTACTTAGTACAAAGCTTAAAGATTAAACAGCTATCAAACGATTATTAATCTTCTTGAGATAAAATGAATATATTAAGATTATGCGAATAATATGAAGACGTACATACACATTTTTTGTGGTACGCTTGTATATTTTTGATTGGATTCTGAGTGTTTAATTTTTACATGTTTTAAAAACGCAAAATCATTTCACGATGATTTCGTGCGGTTGGCATTATCCTCTTTCGGATGGCCGCTTCTATCTTTCGAAGCCTCATCTGACGGAGTACGTTTGTTGCGCGAGCTCACGGGGAGGTGGAGGGAGGAGGCTTAGTCAGCTGGCACCCGCCTCCCGTCCCTCCGCCGGCGCCCGCCAGTCGACCGGCAGCCTTCGCCGTGAACGCATCAAGGCGTCGCGTCATACTACGTCGCGTTGTTGTTGTTACGGCTCGTGAAGTATACGTTTTCCGATTTTCTCCTGTGATATAACGCCGGAAAATATATCATTATTTACGGTAAATCAACGTGCGACGGATCTATTTGAAAAATATCGCCGGTAAAAGATTTGAATGCGTGCATTTTTATGCACCAAAGAACTTTGCATATCGAGCACACAATATAATTGAAAATACATACGTATTTTTAAATGTCATTCATTATATTTTCTGATGCTTAGTAAATACTGTTTACCCGTTCTGGGTACCGGTTTATTAATAAAAAAAATCGTCCTCACTTTTTTCGCGCCTTTATGTATGCCACCAACTTTTCCGGCGCCTTTTTTTAGTCACTTTTGACACTTGATTTTATGTTGTTGGCTGAAATTGCCTTGGCATGCGTACATGCTTTAGTAATTTGTGTAAAAACGACAGCTATTTTTACGTCAAACGAGAATTAAAATAAGAATTGCCACTTGCTGAGACATGCATTGCTGATTTGTCGTGATTATTATTAGAATTTATACTGATTGTGTTGTCAGTTTGCTGACAGAAGCGAGTTATGTTCGGTGCAAGGAGTTTTTTTTATATGATGACATTGTGTTGATGTTGTAATTGGTGGATGTTTTTTTATGAATATGTGCGATGCAGTGTGATCTCTGAATTATTGAAATTCAATCAAATTGTTTATCGCATTCAGCATACAATTAGTAATCAAACGTGGATAACTCCATACGCATGCATGTTGACATAATATAAACAACGACGGCTGTAAACGAAATTACGTTTTATTACATGCTGCGTATGCTCTCTCGTTCGGTTTACAATTTTTCAATGTCGATAGAAAAATGTTTACCAAATATCAAACATATATTTTTTTTATTTCAGATTATATATAATATTTCAAATCTTTTCAAAACAATGAACCATGTATAGTTTCGAAAGAATATTTATCCGGTGTCTAGTATAGCTCATTTTACAGTCAAAAGTAAATTGTATTGTTTAACAAACATGTAAAAAGTGACGACCAATCGAATGTGTTTTAAAAACAATATTGTTGCAGTATTTTTATACCAAAGAGAAAATATTTCTGTATCATATGTCAGAAAATTGCCTTATATCTATCAATAAACATACATGGTTTCTGTAAAATTTATACATATTATAATGTAAATACATATCTGGATTATTATTTTGAAACACGTATATCCATGACTCGACAGAAACAATTATTTTTGTCTTTTACGACCGAGACCACAATGTTCCTTGCTATTTATTTGTACATCAGCAAAGTGAGCGAAACCGAATGAATGAGTCACTAATTAAAGCGATTTCGGTCTTGAAGTTTGCAGATAATCTATGGTGATTTTGAATCTGTAGATTTTATATGTCAAATATTTGTACGTAAATATTGTAAGACATAATGTAGATGGATTTTTTTTGTATTTATTCCTCGTATAATTGTCGTCGCGATGGATTGACCGCGAGCAACTCTAAATGCGTATAATAAAAACGTCTCCAAATGTGTCTTCAGAAATTTGTTGTGGATTAAAAATCATATTACAGTTAGAAAACCCGGCAGCCAGCTTACCTATTGTAAATATACGTCATTGGTTCAAACGCGGATGGTGTCGTTAGTGGCAGCTTAAATACGCGAAATGTGTAATTTATGCGGTGTTTATTTTGTATGGCGATATTCGTCGCACCAATTAAACTTTTCGATCCGTTTGCTAACCAAACCAGCACGGAGGATGATGCATCGCTTCAAATTTCCGGCATTTTCGATCAGATCAGCAGCAACCCGTTACACGTCTAATAAAATGATGGCTGTGCGCATTATTGTGCTCGCCACACTGTTGACAATTTTAATTTTGAATGTGACGCGAGAGACACTTCATATAGATAAACAGATCTTGCTATACTTGGTTAAAATTCGGAGACATCCAAGTTCCTCTTCGGATTGTCTTCGGTTAATATTGGATGTGGGTCGCATTATTGTAGTTACTGCGGAGTTTTCAATGACTTATTCAACTCACGGCATAGTTATATTGTGATTCTGACATTTGGAATACATTGATACGCATTTACTAAGTGGAAATTTTACAATACACTAAATAAAAGAAAGTCAACTATCCAAATGTAGAATCCTATTGCGTATCTGACTACATATTAAATAAAAAAATATTTAAATATTTACGACACATTACTCTGAGAATGGTCGTATTTTTTTTATATTTTAAAAGCGAATTATGATTTTCATATTACAAAAATAATCAATTTACCTTAAACATAGATATACACTAACTAAATCTTCTATTTTGTATTCATATGCATAGAAGTAGGATCTGCATTTCCTTTCAAGAAGTACAGATCCGAATAATTGTTTTCCTATAGAGTCAGTTTGGGATATAAACTCTTGTTTTGATTATCACTCAGAGATAAAAGCCTTCTTCATCTTCTGCCACTCAAATAGAACCCTGCCAAGCCCACTATATCAAAGATGCTATTAAGTTGAAAACAGGTACTTTTTTCAGATGAGCGGCCGGGCTGTCTTTATTTTAAAGTATATCACTTCATTTTGGAAACATTGATTATGTTATTTTGAGGCAATTTAATATATATATTGTAATTTATATTTTTCATTAAATCATTTTTTAAATAAGAAAAAATCATATTTTCTAAGGTTTTTTAATAAAAATCTTGAGAACAAAGCGAACAAAGATGCCAATCATTTTAGTTAAATTTATTTTTTTTTACAATATTTCTATACAGTATATGAGGTTGGATTGTTCATTTAAAAAAAACAACGTCATTTTTGGGATTTAATCAATTAATTATTAATCTCGAAATTTATTTTTGTGCACATGGTTCGTCATCAATCTTTCATAAGATTTCAAGTCATTTCAGTATCAAAAATCGTTAGTCATAATAGGTTAGCACAATTCACTTCATAATTTTTTTTATTTTGTTATTGATTAATCGTTTTACCTGGTATATTGCCATTTTTATAGATAAAAAGAGAGCTTGTATTTCATAATCTCACAATAGGCGTCATAATCTTATATCTATTATATTAATTCCGCTTTGTTTACCGTAGTTTATGTAATTTATAATTGATATTCTATATAATTGTTGATTACTTAATAGTGGGAAGTTAAATTGTATTGGTTTGTACACAATCGAATATCTCGTTGCCATCGCTGTAGTTTTCTGTTACAATCATTATAATTTGTCATATATGGCCCTTAGATGTATAAGTAAATTGTAAATTAATAAACACAACGAATCACAGAATAGACATACGAAAAATCTTTGCAACATACATGTTACATTTACGAAAAATAAGAACAAATTGAATTTAGAGATGATCTGTTTACCGGCCATACAATTGGTAGGATAAGGAAGGGATCAACGGAAAGCGCAGTTATTTTGCTGTTTTCTACAGCATGCTTGGAACTTAAGACTGCTATGACCTGCGCATTTAATTTATATGCCCCGGCAATCCCTTTTAGGGCGGGCTTTGTATTCTAGATTGAGTTGATTATATTAATCCGTCAATAATTATTTTTATCAATTAATTCTTAATTTGTTGGCAATAAATGAGATGCATTCAGTAGTAAAATAATTAAATTTATACGACGTTTTAAAATAAAATAATATTTATTTTCAACATGATACAATTAATTTCACTAATCTCTTCATTTTTCGTGGGATATTTTTTTATCGTGAGCCTATCTTGTAATGAAGAATTTTTCTGTTGAAAGATAGATAGTGATCACAACATCAATTTATTTTTTAGCATTAAATAAACCACCTATCTCAGCTATCGTTTTATCATTGCATATAAATGAATAATTTTTCAGTCAAACTGTATAAATAACGGATTGTTAATATTAAGTTCTTAACGTTAAAGGCGCCAAAAACTTTTAACGACACATCTTACACGGTATCTGCAAACATGTGGACTATCTATCGCTGGAGTAGTGAACAGGTCCATCGCATAGTTGCATTCCGACCGATGACGTAAGGTAAATCAACGTCTTCCCAAAGAGTGCATCTGTGTGCAATAGATACCACACTCGCGCAGTTGCACCTAGTGTGGGTTGAACCGAGCAAGTATCATTCTCCTTGAATCAATTATTTTAAAAACACATCTACCTCTCGCGCTCGTAGGATCAATCTGCCTACGAGATCCGTGAGTTGATGCAACATCAGTGGTGGAATTTTTGCAATAATATAGTTTTTACCTCGCAATAAAAATGGCTAATAGCATGGCACATTCGATATCGCAACAAATATTACGGAAAACTCATTTTTTTTTTATCACATTAAAGTATTATCGATAACTAACGAGCTTGGTAGATTTTATTGTCTGTTAGATTGAACGAAATGTCACGTAAAAATTAATTGATAATTAACTTTCAACAATCACATTCTTGGCAGTAGTAAAAGAAGGCAAAAAAGGATATATTAATACACGCCGTCCGCTGAATAATATTGTTTCTTAGATATCAATTATGTATACTACGTATTTATTAAAGCAAGTGAGAATTTTTAAATTGATCAATGCTAAAAACTTGTCCTTCTGAACTTAATAATTGTGGACAGTTAACAGTTTTATCTGCAATGTTTTTGTGTGATTCTCTTTCAATACACTTTTCGATTAACGTTTCTTCATTTCGTAGGTGTCGTATTACCTAATAAAATTCATCACAAATTTAATACAAACTCTGGGAAACCGATTTTACTGTTTTCTTTTCTCCGTCTAGTGTCTATTCGATTTATAGTCAACGTTCGAACCAAGTTTCTGTCGTGCACCATCTTTTGTGTCTAGTAAAATAACCCAATTTTCCTTTCCAATCGCGTTACGTAATGCGACTGTTACTTGTAATGTTCATTTTTTCTGCTGGTTTTGTTGTGACAGCTCCTCCGAACAGTTGTTGTCAAATTGACAAAAACGCGTTGCGAGAGACGCCTACGTCAAACGAAAAAAAAAATGCACCATTACTGTTTTGTGTCCAAACCTCCAGTCGACCGTTTCAAATTTGCAGTCAGTCAGTCGACGTGATTTTTGGCCAACTGACAAAAAATCGATATCGCTGACGCTGTATCCGACAGTATTTTGGTACATTTTAAAACGGTGGTTATAAACATTGCTTTGCGCTAAATTGTTACAAAAGATACCAACTAACGTTTCATTTTGAAAATGAAGGAGAAATACTCATTACATTTTTAAGAAATAACATTATTTACCTGCTTCGTCTCACTTACATTTTGGCGTGATCACTTCATATTCAATGTTCTTATTATGAGATTGAACAATAATAATAGTTGGCGAACGTTTTCAATAATATGATCTTGTCGATAACGTTCCATAATTGCGTTTATATCCATATGATCAAATTTTTCAAACGAAATACGCATCGAAAGTAACACGTCATTTTGAAATCAATTTGAATTTACATAAACGTTTCATAAGTTAGTTTCAATTAAAAAAAAAAAAAAAAACACTTTCCCAAATAAGCACCCGAAATGAGCCGAAGTCCAAGTAGGGTATGCTATTTTATAAGACAAGCTAGTAAATATTATGCATACACATTTCGACTTTGTAATTTCATTTTTAAACGAACTGATTTGTACATCTGATCATTAATTAGGTCGCTGAGGAAATAGTGATACATATTTTCATATTCCAATGGACAAATTAGATTGTTGTGATATTTTGGTATATTATCTCATCAAATCGTTATACCCTTATCTAGTGAATATTTGTTGATATCATCGTGTTATCTTTATTAGCAAATACACTTAAATAAATCACGCCAATTTCTAAATACTTTAGGCAGACTTAGGTATATGATAACAGATACCCTTGTAAAAGGGTAACGTCTGATTGTTTGCAGCTCTTTTTACACTTGTTCACGATTAATTGACGTGCAAAGTGAAAGTTGAAAACGATACACAAGAAATCGTTTGAAAAGGTTTTAATCCCAGCGCCGGTTTCGATCGCGGACGTGCGTATTAATTGAAATTATACTTAGCCGCGCTCCTTGTGGAAAGAACTTTTCTTTACAGTTGGGTTTAGCGATTTTCAAATGAAACTCACGATTGCAATTACAGTTCAAGGGCTCAGAAAACTTTCGTATTATCGAATAAGGGCCTCTATTCAAGTAGGTCTTTTATTGCGACTCTTTTCTTCAGTAATTTACAACACTAGTCGATAATTCAGCGATTCCAATTTTTCCTGCTTCTCAGAGAAGCGTGTCACTCATAAGAATAAAAAATATACATTCCTAAATTGAACGTAACACGTGCTAAATAGCCGGAAAGATTTTTCACAATCTTATCAACAGCGCGTGGTAGTATTTTTTTATATTGCTTTTCAATTAAATATATGCAACACTGAGCGATACACACTAAATTCGCACGAGTGCATTGATGTATGGTTGGTTCAATTTACGCTATAGTAAAAGAAAAACACAATTATAAATTTCTGGTAGAAAGTCATCCATGAAATTTTTTTTTTTTTTTTTTTAAATGATTGTATGTACATAATACTATTGATGGAATTTAATAACGAAAGTGATGCTATAAAAAGCATTCGTCGTCGACCAATTACAAGCGTTCAATGTAATTTGTAAGGAAATTAGAAAGTTGTTAAAAATTGTATTGTGTGCGTAGATTCAATGTTTATTTTTATGTTTGAATTAAGGAGAATAGTCGACTACGTGTGCAAAAAAAATAAGTGGACACAGTTGCTTATGAAAAGACAGAATAGATTATTTGATTTATAACAATCAAAATGATATTACTATGGTATCTATTTTATGAAATTTGCTAAGAAAAGGATTTGGTATACAAACTAACTCTTTTTGGTGAACCCTAATATTTTTGGAGTTTTTGTGCTTACGAGTGAGTGAGTGAACTTTTATTGACATCTCTTTTGATAATATCAAAATGTTGGCCGCTAGAGGTCGAGCTGGTCCCCAAGAAGGCATAGACCACCTGTTTCTTCTCCCCGGGCGAGTGTTGGGCATGGATGACACCCAGCTGAGGCAGGACCTCGCTGGGCTGGACTTCAGCGTGCAGCTATTGCAGACCGGGCCAAAGGGCAACGTGTGGCTTTGTAAGTTTGATAATACTATACTGCAATCTCAAATGTAACCTACATTATTGATTCACTTGGCGTTTTAAATTTAAAACTGATTAATAAAATTCAAATGTTAACTGTAATACAATGATTTTTAAACGTATCGATAGATGTGTCATAAGACTGGTTTTTCTACACGATACGGTATGGATGAATTTACAATAGCTGCATTGTTGCATACCGAAATATTATGTAGATCAGAACAATTATTCTCTTTTTATATTACAGATTATGTTTGAGTTTACCTGAAGTGATATTGAAATAAATATATTGCCACTAATTTATCATACTGACAAATCAGTTTAATATCTTATGTAAACTCCAGTTTGATCTTAATTCCATCTGATATATTCTGTCAAACACATACTTGTATCAAAATTATTTAACCAATCACAATCCTTCCATATCACAAAGAATTATAGAGTTTTTCTTTATGTAATGATGAAATCTTACTGTAGGTTTTTATTTAACATAATATGCCAGCAATGTACAATTGATTAAAATGTTTTGAAAAATTCTTCGATATAATTCGTTTCCCATCCAAAAATCTTACAGTAACAAAATAACGATAATGGTTTGTGTACTACAAAATGATTCGTCCATAATAAATATGTTAATCGATTCATAATTCAATTACTGAATCAACTGCTTATCACAAAATTATGCAGCCGTATTGTCTAATTAACATCGTTTTCTTCCGTTGTTAATTAATAGCACGATTAACTGTTATGTGATAACGCCTTAATGATCAAAGTAAACAAAATATTCAATTAACTCAAGATGTAAACGCATATGACGGTAAATATTAGAAAGTTTCTACTTGTATTTAATTTTATTTTGACGAATCTAACTGCTTTTTAATCACTTGCAAATGAATGGCTACTGAGAATTTGTGAATATTTATTTATTAGGCTATCTTCCTATACTGCCCATAAAAACATCCCTCTAATAATCATACGTTACTTCTCTGACTAAATAAATACTAGCAACATATTCTTAGTTTTATTCTTGAGATGATCAAATTTAACTTAGTGCTTCTAAAATTTAAATAACCTATGAACAGAATGGTAATCCAAGGTATTATTATTATTTGTATTCCTTAATAATTCTTCATTCATTGTTGTTATCTGTGTGTTAGTAAAATGTCTTCGACTGGAATAGCAGTATTCGTATTTACGTTCGATTTTTTTAAAAGAAATTTTGAATGGACTTATTCGCTCTGAATTTCAAAGGATTCAATACATTTCATAGACTTTTCTTTCCCGCTAAATGTTTTAATAGAAAGTTAGTTAGAAAGTCAGTGATATTCTCAAAACTCTATGATAAGATAACGCTTGTAAGTTTAGTCGCTTTCGTACGAATTAGCGTGTCTAGTATTTCCTTACGGCAAGCAAAGTAATTTTATAATTATTATTCATTCATTAAACTGATATTAATGATGTATTTTATTACCTAGGGCGTCGTTCATATTATTTCCTCTGTGAAAGGTATCTACGATTCAACTCGGCCAACCGTACATATGCCATTATTGTTATTAGATTACGTAGTTTATTCGTTAAAATAATATTTACCTTGTGCCCCAGGCTGGCGAGTTATCTCACCTTCGTCCGTCGTCTCACTCGGGAGCGATGGACGCCATTATCGAGGTGAAGTGAGCACCCGGAGCATGGTTCCATCCACGATATAGGCCGGGCTAATATTAGACCTATAATTATTTGATTTCTCGTTTCAGTGTGGCCGTAGTATCGATATATATTGTGCTATAAAAGCTTTTAATGATTGTAAATTGTCAAACAAAAATTAATATGCAATCCCCGGATGTTTCTATTTTTCTTTCGAAAATCTCTGGGATCGCAAAACATGATATCCAATCGCACAAAAGGCCTCTTCAAATTATAAATATGATTTGTTAAATTAAAGCAAATAAAAACCTCGTATGTAATACTGTTTTGGTACTGAATGCTAAATATAGTCAGATTACCACCAAATATACCATATTCACCAAATTAACCTTAAAAAAATGGTTTTTGCATTCAAAGACGGTATGTAATGTGTCATATTCACTTCACCTTTCATGGAAAAGCTTTGAATGTGAGGATACCAACCTATAATAAAGTGTGTTAGTATAGGAAAGCTGCAGGCGAGTTGAGCTTCGACTCGGAAACTTCTTGGCATCCGTTTTCGTGTATTATATATATTATGTCTACTAACTGACTTGGGTATTTATTTATCTTTATATACAGGGATATTAAATGTGGCGCATGTTAATAATACATACATACTAAATGAAGTTGACACATCTTCATCAAGTTAATAAGTTTAATTCGTGTATATTTATTCATTAACTACTATAATTGTTTGATACTATCATAGTATCCGTGATTTTGTTTTTGGAAGTGTGACTCAAAGAAGCAAGCACAGCAAATGGCATTTGGAAAGTAAATACCTTATTCATTGAATAATGTTTCAGATAGTTTTAAAGTCTCGAATTCACGGAATTCGCTGAAGAATATTGAATAATAATTCATCAAAGCAAAGACGGAATTGACAAATCTCATCAATAGTCAAATTGCCTCGAAGAATTCTTCTCCTTTCTAAACATTTTCCGATGATGTGCAAAGCTCCCAGAATCAAATTGCAGTATTTAAAATTTGGTTTATCTAACTACCAACCGACCTAGTTAGAAAATCAAAAAAAAATGTCTCATCTCGCTTCCCTGATTTAATTGGGATTTTCTTTCATAAAATAATACTCATAAACCAGAGTTTATATTTCCTGGTATGACGTCGCCCGTGTTCTTCTGGCACGGCGGCTTTTCGACAGTTCTGAAACTTTCTGATTAATTTGAAGATGCACTGGTGGAATGAAAGTTAAATTTAAGTTCTCGGGACTTCTTTAGTTCTTTCTCCTCCTGTCGCACGTCATAATGCGAGAATCATTATACATTCTTACTAGTGTCTTTACTTGCTTCATGCAACTTATGTAAATTCATTCAACACATGTCCATCAAAATAATCTTTTTTTAAACAGATAATATTAATAAATTTGATATTAAATCGAGCAATGTATGTACATGAATGTTTTCTGAGTGTGTTCGATGCATTTTCCATAAATTATATTTTTAGTTTCCATTAAAAAAATGTTTTACTAGATGTTGAATGGATTATTCTCAACCTTGATGGATATTTATGATTGCTTATAACAACGTTGGCAATATTGATGATAATATATGATGATTGTCGCTTTAATAACTTTGTTTATTTACCATCATTTTTATTGTATACATTGCAATGAGCATTTTACGTTTCCAAAGTAATGCTGTGAATTTCGTTATTAAAACAATCTATAAAACGCCACCTGCACGTGACGTATATTGTTGATAGCGAGAGGAAAAATAAATTGATGCGTTTGAGGTTTACCTCAGCTTAAACGTTTGTCGAGTGAATCTCTTTTGACAGTATTCGCGAGCTTATTTAGACGCAATATTGAATGTCGTTCCGCAACGAGAAAAGCTTTCCAGCGAAGCGAGATTCGATTCGACAAACTTTAAAAGGCTGCACGATGTGGCACGGTGACTGACGGGGTTTACGCGCAGTCTTTGCCAATGGCTGGCTGTCTACTAGTATTTTCAAAATATAGGACTTATGCGCTTATAACGTGTTTACCGTTTATTCATCATGGTGGAAGGGCAATAGATTTTATTAATACATATAACACTTATATTATTTCCTAATTACAAAATATGTAAAAATATCCAAGTATTAAGTTATACAAGAATTACAGAATATATAAAAAAAACTATTAACTACGTAATTATAATAAACACATTACAATATTTTATTTTGTAACTCATCACCTTATTGCCAATGAGTAAATACTAATTCTATGACTACGTCGCATCTTCGGTTTATTTAATAAAAAAAATATCTACTTAAATATGACTAATGACACCACATAATAATATTATTATCCTCTTATCATTGAAAAGTGTATTTTATATCAGTTACGTCAATTGAATTTTTAACTAAATACAAGGAGTATGGTGCGCACAGGGGTCGGATTTGATTTTTTTTGAAATTCTATATTAACCACTAATCTACGATATTAATTACATCGTTATCAATTTGACATGTTTACATGTTCATAATGCAATAATCACATCAAAATATAATCCTCTTAAGGTGTGTTTTTTTTTTTTACTTACTTTAGTACAAATAATATAATATCAATGCACGTAATCTTGTATCACGATCAATTACAAGTGTATTACCACTTGAATACTTAAAAATTATTTCCTTTAATATTATTTGTTGATTTTTTTCCTGTAATTTCTATATTATGATAATAATTTCGACCTTATTTATACCGTAAGTTAATAAAATTTTACTCAACTCTTGTGACACTTATTTCACATAATATAATGAAATTGACGAACCTATACATCGCATAAGGATGAATTTGTGACTGTACGAAATTGAAATCACAACCAGCAGTGATGTTGTTCGTCCTCACACGAGCACCGTAGCTTGCTTTAAATTAATCTGATCCGCGTCAAAGGTTGATCTTCGGTGGGATTTGTACATTTCCAATCTGTTTTCCATTGCCTCCCATTTTTATTTGATTTTTATTATAATATATCAGAATAGTAAAATTAAAATCAGTCGTACTTAAGCAAGCATTTGCGAAAGTAGTTGTCTGAGGATGCTCCTGAAAGAGGCGAAACACGTGTCTCAGTTTGTAGCACAATACGTGGAATAATCCAAGTTATTTTATATTATTTCCCATCTATGTTAAAATTTGGCATACCTGAAGCACAATATTATTCGGAAAATCAGGATTAGCTGTGGGATCTTACTCAAAGTTGAGTTTGGCTATAATACAATTTATTATATTTGTACATATTGGCCAACTTTCAATATCATTTGAGATTCTTTTATTTTTATTTTAATGTGTTACCACACCCGTAATCCATCGACCGTCATTCATGCAAAGCTTTTATCATGTCTACAGTAGAATCTGAATATAACATACGAATAGGGGGTGCCCGTTAAAGTAGAAATTATGTTTTTTGATTTAACGTTCAATTAATCCCTTTCCATTTGTCCATAGTTAATGAATAGCATTACGACTGTGTGTTTGATTTGTAAGTTATAATTAAACTTTTTTTATTAGCGAAATAAATAATGATTAAATTCACTCCGATTAAATAAATGGAACTGATGTGTAGCTGTGCGAATGAGCGGCCAGCTTTGTAAGTGTCAGTGCTCTACGTGCTTATTACATTGCCAGCACTTTTAAAAATCAATTTTCGCATTTGATGATGTATTGTAACAGTAATATTCGATTATCCGTTACATCAATGTTCTACTGTACACAGATTATGTCATATAACATGTGTTTGCATATCGACTGTAGAAAGGAAAAAGGACGTAACCCACACATAGCAAGTTTTACAGGAGGCACAAAAACGTGTTTTGATGATTTTGGGCCATATATAAATAATGAAATATACACAACCTTGAAGTGCGCTGAGACTTCTAAACTGGTGTTTAACCCTTTCCTTACTATGCAAAAAAGCACGCGCTCCTGAGCTGTGTATCCGTTGCACATCAGGCAAACGGGAGTGAATCATGACAATTATATAACACTACTACAATATTTCTATTATTGCATTACTCAATGTGTAAATTTGTAAGGTAGGAATACCTGAATTTTAAGCCGAGTAGTTATTATATATGCAGAGAAATGTAAATGATTAGAAGGTGTGTGTACTATTTACACATCTTAGTTAAGAAATGGTTAATTGACATAATCTAATATTAATTAAAGAAATTGTCTAGGAAAAATCTTTGTTTAGGCTTTTTTCTTGGTTTCAATAGTCACAAGCTCATCTTTTTTCAAACTTAATAGCTAAATTTAGATACTAATTCGGTGTTCTCAGCTTACACCCTTTTGATGGAACGTGTATCAAGTTTGATACATTGTGATTATCGAAAAAATCTGTTTTGAAAAAACTGTGGGTCCTTTTTTCCATAGTCGATATGCTATGAAAATGTTCACTAATATAATAAACTTTTTAAATTGGAAATAAATATTATAATTTGAGGGCGCACGCAATGATAACGAATCGTTCAATTTCCTTCCTATATTCTAAAGTTTAATACCGTAATGCTTTTTTTTATTTACTTTCGCCTTCGTTGGTACTGTTTTTAAAATTAGCAAACGGTTACTTAAAGATATACATAATTAGCTACGTGTCTTTATTAATTACCTTCCTTATTACACGACACAATGAGTGGCACATAATATTATTCCATAATTTATAATATGTTGCATCCAATTGCGGAACAGACAGACACCAGTCGTTCCTTATACTAATAATAATAGCATATTTTATACTCCTAATTGAATATACAACTACGCTCTTTCTTAGTCACTCAATTTACATTTACGTATGGTAAGGTATTTATAGTTAACACCTGCATATGTAAACCTTATTCTGCGTCGCCGATTTATTATAACTAATAATACAGATATTAAATGTAGACGTCATTGCACCTGTGATACTGTATTCAAAACGATCCATATACATAATCTGAACACGGAATTTATTTTCATAAAGTCAGTCTTCTACTTACGCGGCCAATGCGTTCCGAAGCGATCGGCATACATCGAAAACCGCGTTAAATCGTGGAACAGGTACTATATTTTATGTGTGAATTGTATTTACACTCTCATATCATGGAAAAAAATGCGTTTAAACCTATTACAAACAGAAGTTCTCAAAACGAGTTGGGTCGCATTATAAACTAACCACTTGATATGAAACTATATATATATATAATACAAATGTTTCAAACATAAACATAAAGACTTCTCAAAACTATGTAATGGTGCCTTTATTCAAACCATTTCACGCGATGGCACGATTGCACGGATAAATCAATAGAAATATATATAATATGTAACAAACGGATGCAATTGTTTTTTTACACTATCAATTTTTATACCATTTTTATAAATCATTCAACTGCGTAGCTATGAAACCGAGTTTGTAGAAGACCTACTGTTTATTGATGTGATAGTTACTTTGTATTTCTAGTCATACGGCATACTAAAATGCACACCATAAGAGCAAATCACACCAACTCCAATAATCTAAAAAATCGTTTTTACTTGAATATATATTTGAATAAAATACTGTTGGATTATTTTATATATTACATAATGATAAGCTCCGAATTTATCGTAATCTCAATAGTAAGTTATTTTAATAAAAACACAATAATCCTTTGTACTTCATTCCACTTTATTTAATATGTCAGGACCGGTTTCGCTCATTACGAGCATCGTCAACTGACGATGCTCGTAATGAGCGAAACCGGTCCTGACATATTAAATAAAGTGGAATGAAGTACAAAGGAATATTGTGTTTTTATTAATATAATGCCTTTCCACCAAGTATTGACAGTGAACACCCTAAAAGTGAGTAAGTTATTTCATAAATACACAGGTACATATTTTTATCAGCTTACAGATTTTACTGAAATTCATAATGTTAATAATATAGTTTTACATTCGTAATTCTCTGTCTTCCAGTGTCACTATAATTCTTACATTGAATTATCTTTTCACAATTTGTGCATCGTCGATTTATTGTATGTATATAATAACCTGTTGCACGAATTTCAAAATTAAAAATGAAGTGTTTTTTTATATTGGTAATTGCAATTTGCAACAGAAAACTTCTCACCGTTTTTTTCATATTTTTTATTTACTCAACGGCAGTTTTTTTACAGATTGCAACAGTTAAATCGTTAACTTGTTTAATTTTACTTTATTCTACAATAATAGTTGCATTGCTATAGTTGATTCATGTGGATCATTTTAAAATTTAATATATACCAACTGGAACATCACCGTGTTTTTTCATCACTTTTTACAGTTACGGCTGCAGTGTATTTATATGCTATATATATTTTTTTGATTCTGATATAAAAACCTGATTTCTTATCGACGGCGAAGCGAATCTCTTACCGAGTTTGCTTGTTATATTGTTTATTGTGTGCATCGAAGGTAAGCAAATTTTGTGTTACGGAATGCACTTGATATACGTCGATTTTCTACACCTTATAATAATATCGTTGACGTAATTATTCGTGAGATAGAATATGTAAAATATTAAATTGTATTTTATCTCGCGTCTCGTTTCTTTTTACCGCTGTTTTATTTCCTCAGATAGCTTCACGTAGAAAAATAGTAAATTTATATTTTATTGCCTTTCGTGTAAAATGTTTAGCATCGTCATCGTAATCTTTTGTGATTATTGAATTCTAAACTGGGCTGCGAAGTCGTGGCTTTATCATGAAATCTTCAAAATTTAACTAAATCCAACTTCAGTTTTAATTAAATTATTATTTTCTTTTTATTATTCGATATATGCTAGTGACTGATATATTCACAGTGGGTATTCAACGGCCATACGTTCAAATGCCAGATTCCGATCAGTAATTGGTGTACATATATTAATTACTGCTTAGTGATTCAAACAACTTACTTTTGTAGTCTGATTTCCGTTCCAAGCCTCCGTTAGTTGACATTGCTTTGCCGATTTTATTATGGTGGTTTTCTTTAATTAAAAATATTATTTTTTCTAATTTATTATATTATTTATTCATTTTATGGAAATATTATATTGTATGAGTTTCTTTAGTCAAATAAATCTTGAGTAATCGAAACCTTATATATCTTAATCAATAATAACTATCTTTTTGGTTGTGAACCTAATTGTAGTAAGTATTGAAAATAATTATGTATTAATTTGTTTCTCAATTTGAAAAAAATTGTCACATTTCTTGCCAATATTACGGAATTCAGTTAACTATACTTTGTAATGTGGGTCACTAATCACAATCGATTGCGCTTTAACTACCGGAAAATCTTTTGTTGAAAGTGTACCGTGCCGAGGAAAAGGAAGCGGAAGTCTATAGACACCCCGCTCAATGTCTGCGGAGAAAATCTTTACAAATCGAATGCCCAAGTGTGCTGCGCCCTGTAGCTGTATTGGAATGACTCACCAATGTATTGGATTGCTTTTAAAATCGTTCTTGTTAGAATGTAGAAATGAAATGTTTATCGCAATCTGAACAAATCATTTGATGCATGGTTATTACATAGGCAAATCTTGTTGAAATACTGACGTATATAATTCACCCTACATTGTGATCAATTATTATCGAATTGCTTTCAACATTTCACAATAAACTTATGTCAAGTGATACGTCTTCTCGCCTTTTTCGTAATAATGAAGTCAATCGTTTTGAATAAAACAGATGTGCAATACAACTTGAAACGTTCGTTTTTATCTGACGATTTAAATTGTTATAATAATTTGAATCTTTGTGCTTATTTTAAAATAAAGTAACATTTTACGCAGCATCAATTATCTTGGCATTGATGTATTGTATAATATTTCATTGATATGATATAATTCTAGTATAATTATTTTATACCACTATTACAATTACCATATTCGTACTTCAGTCGAGAAAGCTGAAAGAATATAGCTTATATCAGCAGAGGTTTTTCTACGAGAAATACGGATACAATGATAGGACCTGTGACTAGGTAGTCGCTCTCAACACGCTTCGTTTTTAGGGTTGTATAGATGAGAATTTTAGATATCACAGACACCAATGCCTTCGAACGAAAATTTAAAAATCTCTTCGTACTGGTATTCGATCCCTGAGCACACAACCGAAGCCAACGACGTTGTCCACCAGACCGCGGACCCGGAAAGTATATCAAGCTATTTACCGCATGTGCGTATATGTATGTGCGATAAAATTTAAAATGAACTGTTATTTATTTTAAACTATGAACAAATGATTTTATGTTAATTATGAAACCGTTAACAACTATAACCGATAAAAATATTAGTACATATCATTTTAAAACCACTTTTTATTATGTATAAAGAAATACAAACGACCTTCAAATGAATACGTTTCATGAAACTATACATCAGATTTCGGATTTAATATTAAAATTCAGCCACATTAAATTGAATTATTATTCAAGATTTACGCATAAAATTTGAATAACAGCTTGTTTGAACTGACAATGCGCGGGGAATGTATTATTCAAATTTCATTACAAAATCGTAATAAGTGTAAAAAAAAGATCTCGCTCTTTTAGTGAAAATTCCTCCGTGAATTACTGACAATTTTTCTTTTTGTTCTCTCTGCATTAAATTATAGACCGGCTTCGCGAAAGGTATTCCAGTTAACCTTTAATTAATTTGCGCCTGTGTGCGCGCATACGTTTGACTTTTTGACGCGCTTTTTTACGTATGCCCCGCACGCCATCCACTATTTTATTTCATCACAATAGGTGCTTGAGTGGAGCTATTTATCGAGGCCACACCGGGTTAGGGTTCACCCAGATTGTTATATGTAATCATTCGGTATTGTCTTAGGATTATTGGGCTTGCCATAGGTCCGGGATCAGGAAAATCTCAGCCCATTTGTTGTGATTCGGATCAGCGGTCGCCAACTTTTCAGACTTAACTGATAAGCTTAAATTACGCAGACCACTTACTGGCTTTTTTAAAAGTAAAAGGAACATATTAAAAAAAATGTCAGCTCCCAATGTGAAGCAGATGCACTTATCTGGAAAAGAGCACATCTCAACAAACGTTTGTCTACGAAAACTCCTTGCTAATTAGTCTTTTTTGCTCTACTCTTTCTTTTCCCAAGGATAAGAATAAACAGAAAGAGAACTGCAAATTGCTTAGTTTTTTTCCAAAAACTATTTATGATATTTGGTCGGGATTGCCATTTTTGAGACCATTAAAAATGTCTTGACCGTACATTATATTGGCAGATATTCACTTAAAATACGTTTAGCACAAAGCTCCATTTTTATGGAAAACTGATTATTGCATAACCACATCCATATATGTAACAGCTTATTCATACCTGCTTTCCGTAACAGGGAACTAATATAAGGTAAGATAAATTATCGCCCCTGAGCAGAGAGCTCGCCCCATTATTCTTTAGCTTGATTTCAATGTAGTAAAGAATAATTATCGAGCTAATACAGAAGGGCGCATTTTACGACTGAGTAATTGACAAATCCATATCTCAAAGGTGAAGTCAATCGAATTAATGTATAAATACTATTTTAAACCCTTTAAAAAATCTGTATTTTTTTATATATATCTATCATCAACGTCCACCGTACGCCACTGCTATATTCTAACATTTATTTACTGATACGATGATATAAAAGAAACTTGGTTGAAAACATCGACTGTAAAAATAGTTAGTATAGTATCTCTAGTCTAGACGCCATAAAAGTTAAACATAAAACCTAACAAACACTTTTACCAAAGAAAATGAACAATAACAAGTCTTTCAAAGTAATCCTAATCCAATATAAGTTTATAATAATTTTAAAAATCTGTTAAGGAATATAATCTTAATATTATTTCATTTATAACTTTATGAATAAGTCAAACCGCAAGTAGCCCTCACACAATATCACCTGCTCAGGGTAAATTCATGAGTCAAAACGACAATTTTTATACTGGCGGTAAACCTTTTAATGATTCAATTCCTTTTATGAACCGACGATAAATTTTGAGATCTTTACTATATTACACGTTTATTATTTTAATTAATAAAGTAAAAGTTAGATTTTAGTATAATTTCACGTGGTAATTTGTAGAAAATCTGTTGGCATAATCACAGTTTCCACTGCTGCGATATATGTTAATACGTATAACTTGAATATGCACATGGATAATTTGTATCGATCTTGAGATAGTATTTTCTCTTAAAAATGTCATTCAAGATAATAGTAATTTTCTGTTAAATTAAATCTGCTTTACTTATTTCTAATTTCTACGTCAACATATTATATATGCGTATTGGAAAACGAAAATAAAATATTCAACTATCATTTTCGCCATTATCACGAGAGAAACGTTCGGGTAAGATAAGGGGAAATATTTTGTTATGTGTTCCATTGCGATATTATCTGACTTAATAAAGCAATCAGTAAATGAGCAATGCAAAATAATAAGCATCGTGCGTACACCTTAAATGGATTGCGTCTGTAAGCAATAATTACCTGTCTGGTTGGCGGACGTCCGGCAACAGTTGAAATTGTGATGGCTATCATCTCATGCAGCTTCGAGCGGAGGTATTTTGTTTGTATCTTCGCGGGAACGTGATCAGAATCTGAGTGTTTTGAATCGGCCATTTCCGAGCGAGCCTCTCAGCCTTAGAAGGAAAAGCCAAGGTTAAATACTCGTTATAATTATTGTTCTATTCACTTTTTTAGTTGCTTAAAATCTTATTTTTTTATTCACCATACATATATTACTAGTAACCATATTAAGATCTCCGAAAGATGCTTAATCTTTGGAAGCAGTATCTAGCATCTTTTAAAAGTACGATTGATCAAGTGTTATAATTTATTTATATTTTTTCTTCAAATGACTAACCCTATGAAAACTTACCAAACCGTACCCAGACAAAAAAAAAAGTTGAACTTCGATATAACGGACAATTATCTGGTCAAATATGAATGTTGTTAAAAACTTCCTATCGATGTTTAACAATATGCTGGTATGTCCATGTATCGCTCGCTTGTAACCAGTGTTCTACGCTTGATAATCATACCATATCTCTCGTATTCGACCCGAATCATAATGCCATCCTGCTCGTAGACTGAACGTAGCAGTGACGTTTACAACGTTGGCCACTAATTCTCACAGCGCACAGCACTTTAATTTGTTTATTTAGTGTTGTTTAATGTATTAATTACTCCATTTAAGTTTAAATTGTAAATTACAATCAAATATATCATCTTTATCCTACACTTAAACAGAAACATGGACAGAAAAGAATTATTTTTAACGCTAAATGAAAAACTTGAAGTCATATAAAAGTTGGAGACCGTAGTCTCGGTGACTTATATGTAAGCAATCTGGATGGCATAAGAAAGCGATTTAAAAAAAACATCGGCAAAATAAAAACTTTTCTGCGTTATTGCTATTATGTGATTGTCAGTAGGATGATTAATCCCAGAAAACGCGTGAAATTTGCCTACTTTCACAGAATTTCGGCGTTAACGGAAACCCCCTCGCATTCATTCGATCGTAGATTATACTGTATATTAATTTTAAAACTTATTTTTTCATTGAACAAGTCTTGCTTTTGTATTTTCAAATGTTTTTTTTAATAATAATTGACTTAGATAGTTTTGATTTCGACGAATTTGTGTTTTGTTAGACGATAGAGCTTATAAAGAGAATAAGAAAATTAATAATTTAACTTGCGTGAATAGAGTTTACACGACCTTTTGTGGTCTAGTTAGTATCAAATTTTCACTGGCTATCATTCGGGATTAGGTTCAAGTCACGTAAAGATAAACTTAAATATTATAATGATTTTTAGATATTAAAATATTTTTTTTGATATTGTACGCTGGTGTATGTGATGTTTCTTATTCTCGAGTCGATCTCGAGTTACTTATTGAAATTCTCACCGAGTGTCATAATTTTTCAATTTCAAAATATTTGCCGTATGATTATTAAGATTGCACACAGATAAAATGTCGAAGTAAGTCTATCCTCGTTTAACTATTTAAATTAAACATCCGCCAAGTAATCCACATGAACATTGTCTAAGTTTACTGTTAAATTAAATTCAATCACATATACCATTCTTTAAAGTCAAATTTCACGAACAATGGAAAATTGATTATATATGTCAACGAAATGATGCTAAAAAGAGAACGCCAGCCAGGCTATAAACATACATTCGTGCGTCGATAAAATCGATACCAGACAGTACCCATAATATATTTTATCGGGTTAAGCACTTCCAAATAACTGTAATACGCCATTGTGGGTTAACCGCACAGTTTTATTGTTCTCGTAAAGGGTATTATTGAGGATACCTTTACCTACTTTTTGTTACAATAACATCTTTCAAACAATCCCACGCGCAATCAAGTCTAAGAACAATGTATCTAAAATTCGATGGAAGTACTTAGATGATAGCTCTTGCGGTGGTTATCCTGATAAATATTGAAAATTTTATGGATTCCTGTGCTCGCCCGAGCGTTTTAGTATGGCAATAAATTTTTGATAAATTCCTACCTTATAACTTATGAGTTGTTGGGCTTTATCATTTTGTTAAGTGTACCTATATCGTACTTGAAATAAGTTTACCTCAATCTTATAAGTGGATACTTCCCTTTCACATTAATTTAATTATTTACAAAAGAAATTCTTCTTTAGTATAAATCGTATTTTTTCGGAAATGTTTTGATTTTCTGTTTCGCTGCTGTTAACAGAAAATAGTTATTGAATATACAAACATTTTTCCAATACCTTTTATCATTTTATATTATTTTTATTCAGTTTTTATAAAAATACTTTTTTTTCACTTTCCCAACATGTTTTCCTTCCAAATGGTCATCAACCTTTTTACACATGCGAATCGTTAAAAATACAACGGTCAGATTGCAAATGTGTTCGTATACTGGGAGAAAATTTCGGTAAACCGGTACCGGTCTTCGGACCGGTGACTTGAAAACATTGCTATGGACTCCCTTACAAAAAACCCTTCTTCATCACCCTCCTTGTGTACAATGTTTAATACATAATTTCCACTGTTTAACTTTAATAATATTTTTTTATGATATTCTATATATACAATGTTAATTAAATAATTGTTAAATACTTTCGATGGATTCGGCGGTAACTTTGTGGAAGTTCATTTTAATATAAAATAAAAATAACGTTATTTTTATTTTATATTAATTGTTAAATAGTTATTATTCCGCCATAACCCTTTTTATTCACAAAATATAAAAAAAAGATTTATCAACTATGTAGTTGAATGCATTATAGGTTCGTATGTCATTCTTTAGCTAAATATTTTCAATAGTTTTACTCTCGCACCGCGGGAATAACTATTTTTATATGAATAAGTGAATTGCATTAGTATTGTGTTTTTGGAAGCCAATCATAACTACGTATGTATAACTATTTTCCACATTCATATCCATTATTGAAGGATTGATAAAGCCTTCGTATAGATATTACATTTTCTTCACTACTTTGCCCTAAATTAAATACTGAAACCTTGGTGTTGACGTTATTATTTGATCTGCGTGGTATTTTAGCTATGTATACATATTTTACGCAGAGCGTAGGACTACTCGGTACGGTCGTAGTCAAGTTCCATTAGCGAAATGAACTCTTTTGCGAGGGCAGGGAGTGGCCGCTTCGAATTAATTGCCCTCCTCCAATTACAGGCGACAGCACGCCATTCATGAACTTCATTTATCTGTTCGCTTTTCATAAAACGCCATTTTAAAATGGATGATATCACAGATATTTGTAAGAAGACCACAAAATTAATGGAGGTCTTCAAACTTCCGTTATTAATTAATTGCGAAAGTTGTCTCGAATTTCGTTATTGTTTTGTCTCAATATATATATATATATACAATTAATTTTGTGGTCTCTTACATAGTTAACGTTGACGAAATTCATCAAAGCAGAGAAAATTAATACAATAACAATCTTGATGTATTGCCACCATTGCAAATTTCAATATCCAGTCGTAAAATTGACATAAAATATTGTTTATTTATTTTTTTAAATACATTTTTTTTTTATTTCACACTGGTATAAAAGTTCCCAGTGCTATCAAACTTTTCCTGCTTTAACGTATTCCCGTTGAAGTTTAGTTCATGCTGTAACGAGCTTTGACTCCTTGTCTGACGTTGTCTTGTAACATTTTACACAAAATGATCATGGCAACAATACAGATAATAATGACAATAAGCTTGTCTATATGAATAAATTAAGACTCACACCTATAAACACGTAACGTATATATTTTTATTATAATTTTCTATATTACTGGTATAATGTTGATTATTTTATTTTGTGATTTGCTTTATCTCTCAGTAGAAAACTGTAGTACCCGCATCAGCACGACAAACTGATTTCACTCAACAGGTATGCAGTTTAGATGTGAAAAATCCGCTAAAAGATGTTTTATACTCTCACTATGTAGATATTTTGCTGTTGAATCTGCACCTCTGTTCATGTTTCATATTAACCTTCTCTGTCGATCACTTGGTGTTCACTATCAATTCTTATTGAAGAGGCATTTTACTTTAAATAAAAAAAAAACACTTACTAATTTCATATTATTTATTTAATATTCGGTTCAGATTAGATAAGATATAAGAGTTTAGATTTGATTTACTTTGTAACTCGTCCTGAACTAAATAAATAATATTCTCTATGGATGTTCATTGTGACTCACATTACTTATTATACAAGACTGTTATACGTGAGTCAATTGAATGTTTATAATATTTCGTTGCGATGATTACTTTCTAAATCGACGTGTCTATGTAACCTATGCCTTTTAAGTGATTTACGCATGCGTGCGCTTAGATTATACATTACCCACTATAAATAACATAATACTTATGAAATCAATACCAAAGGGAATAACGATCCGAGACTTCCATCACAAACATCTCTGTCTAAAAATCGTATATGGTAGCCAATCGTTGTCTCGATTGTTATTTATATACTAAAAACAATTTGGCATGTGGGCATTGACCAGGTACGTTTTGTTTCAAACCGTCGCAGCAGGTAAGTTCGAGGTGCTAATCCGTGATCGAACGCACCCGCCTGCTGCTTGAAAGGTCATGGAGCTTATTTCAAGGACATGCGTCTTAACACTTACTTCTCTATTGATATCATCATGTGAACGTAACAAATTTTACGATCGTTATGCTAAACTTGTTTTGATGTATTACAAAGCGAAACATTGAATTACTAATTGCATTCAATTAATAGCGTAATTATAAATGCTGACGAGTCGAATTTGATCTGAGATTAAAAAGCTATTAGCAAATCTTTCGGAATGAAAATAAGACAGTATGTACAATGAATCTCGAGGAAAAATGAATAACTTTTTGGAAATTTATTTTTAATATTCAAAAATTGAATACTTAAAAATCGATGTTGGTAATTTTTCATAATTTTGGTTAATATTATTAAGATTCGAATGAAAAATATTGTTGTATGACGCAAATGTCTTTACACGTAAACGTGAACCTATTCACAAATATATCTGTTTTAGATTCAATGCATTCACACAACCCACTCTATCTAAATTGAATTTTAGAGATATAGAAGGATGTTAACAAATTTTTGCCACGTTCATATCAAAATAGAGAATACTTGAATACTGTGGAGAGTGTTTTTTTTATAAAAAATATACGCTCTGTCATAAAATTTAATGAATTTATGATATTGGATCAACTTTATGAGCATCAAAAGCCGGTCGTGCTATAAAGCTTTTCATCTTTAAATTTCCTGAATTAAATGAAAACTTTATTTCGTTAGCATTCCAGACCAGGCAATTTGACTTTTTATATTTGTTTACATTAAGTGACTCATAAACATCAACATATTGAATGATAAAATTACTGCATTTAATGTTAACAATCTTACTGACAATAATTATTTAAAAAACGCTTTACTCATTTTTTTTATCCATATCCGCTCCCAATGTGGAGGATATGGCCTCCTTACGGAGGTATCTCAACAGAAGTTTTTTCTACGAGAACTGTTTGTTACTCAGTCTATCAACCTCACTTTTTTCAAAGTGAGTTGTAGGGAAAGAAGTATAACACTAGAACAGGACTAGTGGTTAACTAATCGCTATTGCTACACCCAGTTATTGAAGGATCAGAAGGATGGGAGGGGAGGAAATAATGTAAATCGACAACACAAACACCCAGTCTTCGATCACAACTTTGAATTGAATAATTCTCAAATTCACTGTGATCTCACCGGGGAATCGAAACCAGACCTGCGTGATCGATAGAGCAAGCTCTAACCAACTGGGCTACAGCAGGCGACATTACTCATAGTTTTCGTTAAATATCCTTTTTCCTACTCGTATCATAAACGAGTGCATTAATATTCGGTAATAGATAGTTTTTAATATATCAAATAATACAAACTAATAAAAATCCTGAAATAACTAACCTCTATTCATTTTGTTTAGTAAGCATTTCATACGATTATCATTTGACTAAATCTATTTATTGTTAAACGATACGAACCTTTTCTTCTAAAGATATAACCAAAAGTTTTTGTTAGTCGTCATTCATTATTATCATTGGAATTCTAAGTACTTTTTTTGGTTTCTAAATTCTCCTATCGGTCCGAGTAAGCTCTACCTACCTTTTCGATGTTTTAATTTTCAAGATAAAATTGACGTTTGTCACGAGGACTTATGTAAGGTTGTATGTAATCCGGTTTGACACGCAATACTACGAGCTTTTTTTACTTGACAAAAAACAGTATTAGGTCAACTCAAATAATATCAACTGATAAAAATATTTTTCGTATTTTAATATATTTTTTATGTTGCGAACTTGCGAATGTTTTCATGTTGTACTCGTTTATATGTACATATATAAAATATATGATTATGCCATGTTAAGTGGTAATAAACGACCGAAAGGTTTTATTTATATACTGTTGTTAATGCTGAGCATATTATATTTTCGGAATATTCATCGTGGTAAAGAGTCAGATTTGTTATGTTATAACAGCACAACGTCGCCTGCCAGGTTGCACATTTTATATTATTATCCTCGATAATGTTTTACATATATTAGATGATTGTATAATATATACAGTAGTTACTTATTTTGATTTGCACACACCAAAAGTAGAATTTAGGTTACAATAAAATGAATGCATAAATAAATTTTTGTCGTTGAGGAAAAGCGGTCCACGAAAAACAACATTAATACGAATAACATAAAAAAAATAACGGCCACACTTATATCATCGTAGCACTGCATTCTTTATAATTTGTTCGTAATTCGTTGCGTTTTTGTTTTCAAAATTTAAAATTATATTTTTTAAAATAATAAAAGATTTTTAGTACTTTTTCCACATAAAATTTATTTGATCAGGGGCGAAACCGGTTTATTATAATGCCATTCCACCAAGAATTGACAGTGAACACATTAAAAGTAAAATTATATTGTAAAAACATTGTAATTTCACAGGTTCTGTAACGTTTTTTTAACACGTTTCGTCTCTTTGAGAAGCATCTGAAACGATCCGTTGTAAGATTATTTACGATTTATATATGATACTAATTCTTATATATTACAAAATTAAGGTTCGGTTTTTCTTGTTTCAAGTTGACACAGGGAGGGGGGATAGGTACACACAATAAATGTACCAATTACACATTAATTACTTGTATGAGGAAGGGTAAATCCCAAAGGAAATACATTTTACTACGGAAAGTGTTTTTTTTTTTTTTTTTTTGTATAGTTTATCTTATATCTTATGACTTACTATCTTCAGAATTACTCCATAATTATGATAAAATTCTTGTTGAGCTAAATACTTTGCTAGTTTTAAATTAAAGCTTTTTATTACTATTACTGGATATATGGTAGATTGTCTTTGGTGGTAGTGACCAATTCTTTCTTTGCCGCGTTTTGATCGCTATCTGCCACCGAAACCCAAGAGAGAAAATTGTCACCTACATAAAATATTATTACATCCTTGTTTGCAGAAATAATATTTCCACTCATTGTCATACTTGATAGTTTTGTTTTGAACGAAATACTTTTTTCTTATACGCAGCATAAAACTTGGTTCTCATCCGACAATAATATAACGACAAAAGTTCAGTCCACTCAACTGTGTATGTCTGTCTACTCTTCACAATAATATTTCACGCCTTTTACGTGATAAAATAAAAGCGTATTATCTTCATTCACGATAGATAAGATACCATCTTAATATTTATTCGCCATCATGATGTTTGTTTTCCTTTCACGATAAAGTTTTTCTTTGTTGTTGTTACAAAATGCGATAGTTTTGGAGTGACGCGTGAAAGTTGCGTTCATATATACTTTTGTTAATGCATAGGCTTTTAATTATTGAATGTCGAGTTTTTTGACTAGGTTTGGCAGCTTTTTTATTTCCGATGTTGTGTTCTTATCATGGATCTCATGTATCGCACAACGAACAGCTTCATCGTTAGTTAAAAAAAAAATACCAAAGAGTGCGGCTTACGTTACGATTGATCTTGTATTTTGCATGCTTGAACGTCAAGCCTAAAAGAGTATTGTTTTTTTTTTTTAAATTATCATTTAAAACATAACGTTGCTTGGTTTTTATATTGCTAGTTGATTTTGACAATGCTTTAGCCAATGACAAATATCAATCGATCACCGTTACAAGAAACTGATGTGATTAATCATACATAATAACTAATATTTAATAATGTGAAAACATAAAAGTATTTTCATTCTACAAGTCAACTATATTTTAAATAATATTGGTAAAACTAAAATAATTTATTATTTTTTCACCTTTTTACAATGAAGCTTTACCAAAAAATGCCAATTCAATCAATAAACTTATATTCAAACTAATTTTATTTGAATAATACCTTTTTTATCGTTTCGGTAGACACAGAAGTCAATTTATTATATTTTTGAATTTAAGATAGTATGTTTGAATATGCATTGTATATCTCTTCTAATCCAGTATATATAGCTAAGATAATTGTATGTTTAAATATAGCTCTGATGAAGGGAGTGAGCCAAAATAGCTATCAACATATTATATAAAATTATATAATATATTTATAGATCTAAGGTACTTTGATATTCTTTCGACTTAAAATAATGTAAATGCAATTTCAATCAATTTGTTGATTTTAATGAATATTTTAAAATTTATATCTAAAGTAAACTTATCTCAGTGGATAAACACGATTTCTTTTGACTCAATATTAACATTTATATTAATTACACTTATAATGTCAATTATAATGCACATTAAAAACTACCGAACGCACCTAAGGATGTCTTACTGTACGACTCTAAAGTTGATTTTCTTTTGAAGTTCCAAAAATCTTATAACGAGTAAATAGTATATCTATTAATACACGCTAGTCATTCGACTGAATTAGATTACATTATTTTTAGTCGATATTGACTCATTCAACGTTGCGTAGGTTAGTCTGGTCAACATAATGTATTTCTAAAATCAGTCGTTGGTTATTATATGATTTCATTGTGTCTGAAAATCTTCTTTACTTATATATTTAAAAGATAAACTCTATCAGTCATATTACTAAATCTACTTATATTTCCAAGTATGTACAGAAAAATTGACAATGTTTACGTAAGGGAAATTCAAGATAGTTCTTTGTTATATGAAGTTCGTTCCATCAAGCCTTCTGTCTGATAATGATAACTAAAAAATATAGCCTTTGTTAGTTTCAATATTTTAAGTAGCCAAGACATTTTTAAATTTATGCTTTATCATTTTTGTCTATGTCTTAACTGTAAGTGCATAATATACTAAGAAAAAAGGGCATCTCAATAATAAATGCACGAAATATCACCGTAATGTATATATTCCATTCATAATTCTATAATCAACGCAGAATATCTCATATTTAGATAATCTTACGACCATCAACAGACCAATGCGGACATTTAGATATCCATTTTTATTTTTAAATATTTTATCTATTTCATTTTGTCTCAATTTATATGTTTAACATTGAATATATTTCAATACTTATAACTAACCTCCTCGTCACATTTCATTTGGAGATTTATTATTTTGTTTGAATGTTTCGAATGAAAAACACCTTTTTGTGTTACGTAAGATATTTCAGAAGTTTTCTTTACTCTCATCTTCACCTGCGTAAAACTACCCTCTTACCAAGTCCACTCCGCCGTTTGTCTCGTGGGATTCATGAAACTGCCACATAACCTCCCCGATATAAGGTAGCTAGCTCCCCCCACCTGAAGATATGTTGCTGTGTCGGAAAATGTGCTTTTCAAAGAAAATTCCATGTACGCACACTTTTTTATTTTAACAAAAATAATGTTTCTTTCTCCTTTTAAAGTTTATTTTTTTGTCTTACTAGTATATAATAGAACAGTTACAGAATTTATGAAAATTCCACTTCAAACCTTCAGGGACTGCATTATATTTTCTTCAAGTTCGTTAATGACAAGTAAATAGTTAAATTCTGATATTCCTACATTCATGTTCCATCTTAAGTGTTTTTTTTTATTATTTCTACACAGTTTTGTCAATGATATTTTCTTATTCTGTTATTCATTTTCCACTGTTTGTTTTATCACTTTTCCACTTACGAATGTAAACGCGATTTTCTTGGAGCTTTTTTATGTTTTCTGGGTCCGCTTCGTGCAAGTTCACGACGCCCGTAAATGAACTATGACATTTCCCCAAAGCTTAAAACGGTACACGATATAAAGCATTTAAAAAAACATATATTTGTGGAAAGCGTTTTGAAGTGTACATACTCGATAAACGCTGCCTACTTCGCAATTATTTCTTAGATTATTTACTTCGGCTTATCAGATTAAGATACCTTATTCTTTTAACCAAATCATATTTTTCAATTAACTCTTTAAAAATATTAATATTATTTTAATTCATGTGTTTGCTGATGTAAAATATAATATGACGAATCACGGAAAATTATGTTAATAATCATTTCTCGTTCTTTATATCTAGTTATGAATGAAATTTCATGATATTTAATAAAAAAAAAACAAAAAGGTGTAATGGAATTATAGTAAAAAAGGATTTGTTTTCTATTTTTCAAGATCCGAAGATATACAATATTTGTGGTGTTTTCATTAATTTTCCCTGTCTAATTTATTTTTTATGGATGTTTTTTTCAGTCAATTTATAGTTCGGTCTGCGATTCACCACAAATTTAATACAAATCAACGATAGTACATTTTTATCTGAAGATTGTTTAAACCTTGAATTTTTTTTTAATAGACAAAAAAATATATCATTTCCTTTCATTTGTAACTAGAAATCAAAACTGCACCTAACTCCGTTTTGAACAAAGGTCACTCGTCGTTCGAAGCACTAATTACCTAAATTTACTATTTGAAAATTTATGAAAAAAAATCAGACATTTAACGATATGACAATTAATCAATCATAGCCATTCATAAACTAATATTTGTTTTACAAGCGCTTGATGTTTTCATTGCTTTTTTATACGTTTGCTAAATTGTTTACAAGCCTCCGTTTTAAATTGAATAATTGCTAAATTTATTTTGTTTTCTGTTTGTTTCAGGTGAGTGATCTTATGTTGATGTTATCGCCCCAAGGGTTTCCGTTTCGATTTGTATTTGAACCGTTTCAAGGTAACTCAATAATTACACTGCACTACTGGGTAATTAAAAATTACTTACGCACCTAAAAATAATTCCATTGTGAATAATGTTTCGTCCGTAGTTTATAATGGAAAAAAAAATGTGCGGGAATTTTTGTCGATCCTAGCTGACAATTCTCTCTAGCTTAATTAGGTACATTTATCGTTTTGAGGAAGGAACAAACAACTACGCCATTAATAGAATTGCTGTAATTCGTAAAAAAATGTTGCCAATTTATTCTGCTTTCATAAGAGACTGTCACTGAATTTCAGCACAGTGCCGTACTTATGAAAGACGTTCATTCGTTGTTAAAGCTGCCATTCGCGCATTGCACTTTCTACTTTGTAAATATTATATAATTTCTGATATTCTTCTATAAGATTTATCTATATTTTCATAAATTCATTTAGTATAACCTTTTAGGCAATCTCAATTGTATACTTAATAACTTAATATATTTGGTTCTGAAAACAGCGTGATTTTCGGGCGAGTTTAGATATATATATATATAATTATTATGAAAAATGCTCTTAATAAAATTATTTATTGATTTGGCATTTACTTGGTAGAACTCCATTTTAATAGGGTAAAATATCAAGGTATTTCAGTTCTACAGTTTTTTAAAAAGTTAAAGGTTGATAGCTATTTCGGCTTACGCCATCGTCAGAACTATGCATTAAACGTAAATTTACTCAGCTATATATACTCTTAATAAAATTTCAATAATAATAATATTTTGTTCCTTCTGTTAATGACTACCTTAAGACTAAATGTGAGATTTTAGATTTCTAGCTTAGCGTAAAATTGCATCAGTAAACATCGTAGATTGAATTTATCTTTGAAGTGAGCAGTGCTTATTTTTTTTTATTATGGTGTAGCAACATTTTAGCCATTTCTCCATATTTTTACATTACCTGTATCTTTTTGTATTTCTGGTTTCACTAAATAATCCATGTTTCACCACTGCTGACCCCGCAACATTATTGGCGTCTGCCTGACGGGTCCACCCCCTGTCTTGTTCATTTTAACCTCTTCGCTGTCTCCCCTGTCGCGAGATCACGGTAATTTGTTTCGTCTACTCTCATCCCCTATTCGCACCCCTAGTCTGCCTATGCGCTATTCAGTTCGCAGGTGCTTTTTTCGTTTTTTTTTTTTTTGGATTAATTAAAGATAAGGCTTGAGGTGTGATGGGGTGTGGTCTTTGTATAATCAGGTTATTAGGAAACATCGCACCCGCGTAACCATCGTTGGAAAAATTTGTCTGTGATTTGATCCAAGGAGATATGAATAAAATATTGTTTTACTATTACGCACGTGTGAAGCATGAATGTGAGATTTTGATTCGTGTTTGCAATTCCCGGTGAGATGAAAATGGTATTAAAAACGTTTCATTATCAATAAATCACATTATTATTATACCCTTGTTAAGTTTTTAATTTGAATTTAAACGAAAACTCTTCTTTGACAATTATTGGTTCGGATTACATTCGACTGTTTTAAAAATAATTGAGATTAGCATTAACCGAAAGTGTTGACTAGTTAAAAGATTTGGAATTGTTATGAAATAACTATTTCATAAAACATCGTTTTATTTGCACGATAATAATTTATTTTATAATGGTATCCATACAATTATGTCCGTATAAAATTTATCGAGCTGTTCTTTGAGAAATATCTATTATTAATGATGTTTTCGAACTGCTATTTTCTAACATAGATAAAATTAAGTGTCTATCTATATATGCTTCGTTTGATACAGTAGTTTGAATTACTAGCTATCATTGTGGTGCCACATCTGGGAGTGTACTTTTGGGAAGGCGAAGCGGAATTATTTGCTGTTCGGCGTGGCCTATGATATCACATGCTATTTTCGTCATCGAAAAATGTAACTATCCGTTGCTACCGACTTAAGGAACTTACTGAACTATAACACGTCTGAAGAAAAAAAATATTATCTGTTACTACAGATATCTGTTCTTGTTTTCAATGCTTATTTTTTAAACAACACTTCAACTACATTGCAAATGTTGAAACAACTTTTTGTCGATAAAATTAGCGTGATTTGATGTATCGACATTTTATTTTGCATGATCACTTTTTAAAACTAAACAGTTTGACGTTTAAATTACTAATGTATTATAATAGTCATATTATCTATTGACGTCAATCATAAATTTGATCCTACCTGATGAATATTACGTTCGTAAACATTTGTTAGTCAATTTCATCTTCATCAAGCGTATATGATAAGTATGTTTCAATCTAAGCCGACAATATTCGAGAACTCTAACATAGTTGTATGACATAAGAAAATATACTTCTTAAAAAAATCTTATTGATTCAAATAGCAGTATTCTTTTCAATGTACATATTCAAAACAGAAATTCTTAGAAATGCTCCAATATGTTCAGTTGACTGTGGTCTTACATAGGCGAGATTGAAATGTGTTTGATATCTTTCATAAGAAGTAATACTGTATTGTACATAATATTCGACGCCATTGTATACGAATAATTCACTCTATTGCGTTTTAATTCTGAATTATCTTCGTACATGATGTACAAAAAAAAACTGATGAACTCTTAACAGTATAATATTTTGGAAATATAAAATCAATATTTGTGTTTTTTTTTTTAAATCTAATGAGAGTTTGCCCCGTGAAGATAAACTCGCATTCTCGGCAATCGTAGAATATTATTTCTTTTATCAATAAATATGAACGATTCGCGAGTTATTTTTTCCGTGGCCTTATCTGCAATAAAATCTCGCGTCTTACGAAGATCTCGTATTCACCCAAAACGGCTGTATCGAATCAATCAGGTTTTGCATTGGAGTGAATTCTTTCTACCTGTTTGAATTTGTATAACATACTAACGGAACATGAACTCACGTAAACGATACGACTCTGATTTGATCCATTTTTTTGCGTACCTGCCTACCCAATACATACTCCGATTCTGAAAATATGTAGATGTGGTCTGTAAGTCACGCATTTGGTTTTATTTGATTGACATGCGTGGGAAGTCTTTGATTTTTGTAGATTATGCATTCACGTATATTCAAAAAAGTAAATACTTATTTGTACTAAATTCACTTTGATTTAATAAGATTTATATAATAAGAAGGACCGGTTTCGTTTATGACGAGCATTTACTAATAATATAAAACAATATTACAGTGTTATTAGGATGTATACAATCGGAAATGAAAGAAATTTTCCGATAAAGATACAAAATATGAATCAGTGGCACTAAATTGACTATAAGTAAAATGTTTATTACCTCTTAAAAATAATTGTTTAATTTCAATACTCGTCAAAAAACAATTAAGTTAAAGTAGCGACTAACAATAAATACATTTGAATGTTATTAATTATAATAGTAAGATTTTTTACAAAATAATTTATAATTTTACATTAATAAAATTAATAATTAAACGTTGATTCTGATATACGGTTAAAATATCAAAGTATTTAGTTCAACAATTTTGAAAAACATGTAAAAATAAATATTTTGATATTTTTACCGTTTTGCAATAGAGTTCTACCAAATGCCAATTCAATCTATAAAGTTGATTATACTACTTCTTGGTAACGCAGGAAAGTAGTATACTTTTTCAAAACCATCAGCCACTAGGATTTTGAAAAGAATCCAACAAGCCATGTCAATTCTTATATACAAAATAATAAAAAAATATATGAAACATTGGTTAATGCAACGGATAAAGTAATGACGACGAAGAAGAAATAATTTGCTCATTCAATAGATTTGAATTAGGAAAGAATTTGTCTATTGATTTCTAAAATTTCTTGTTCGTCTAATTTTAGCAATTTGTTATTTAAATGTAGAATTTTAACATTTTTATCGATAGAAACAAATGGTTTCCAAATGAAGAAAATTAGTCACTTTTGGGCAGAAGTTAAATATTGACCAATATATTTAGCGTCACAGGAATCGCAGTTAAGTAAATAAATACCATATTATTGGTTCAACATATTAAGTTTATCATCGGAATTTATTAACACTTTATTTTTTGACTTAGCATTGAATATAATAGACTATATTTATTCATTGAAGACAAATTATACATATACATAAAATGGACGAAATTATTCTCTCAAATGATAGCACTGTTCCTGCGATAAAATCCTTGACCTATTTCAAGTAACAATTATTCAACTCAAAGATCATTAACCTTTGCATATATCCAATTCAATTGCGTTTTGGTAGACTTTTGGATGTTAAAACATCCCGATATAACAGTGCAATGAGATTAATCGATATCGTACGTTTTAGTGCATAATGCATTTTCAATTGGGATGCACAATGTGTATGTGCATATAGAGTTTGCTCGTATGTTGCATCTGGTGATGCCCTCACTATGTTCTGTTGCCATGGCCACAGTTGACGTTAATTTTCGTAATGTACGGAACACTTTGGACACGTACATAATACGCGCACTTTCATGCAGCCAATATCGATAATTTATTGTATTCATACAGCCAGTGTAGTAAATTTCATTTTATATCACAAAGGCTTCATAACACGCCCCAAGTAGGTATTAACTATATATCCAATCCCGGGATGTCGGAATTGACTCATTTTCAATCCCGGAATCTCGGGATTGGGCACTAAAAATTAAATCATGTGAAAATTGAGAAAACTTTCGGTGTCATGGAATTTTTCAAATCAATGAAAAACCCAGGAATTTGCCGATTAGCCCAAAATACCAGCGTGACTAGTTTTTTCTTTAGCTCTTCCAAATCCAAAATCCTATAATTTTACGGTTTTGCTCAAAATTTCTCAATCCCGGGATTGGTACGGTCGCGGTCTCGGGATTTCGGGGTTTTCGTTCAGGTAAAAATAACGGTTTTCGGTTCAGCTCGAATGCAAAAACCCAGGAATTTACCGATTTGCCGTAAAATCCAAAATACGCGCTGAACCGAAAAAAAATATCGGTTTTTTATCGGTTTCGGTTATCGTTCCGGCAGAAATATCGGTTTTTGGTTTTCGGTTCAGTTCCGGTTCGAAGCCCTAGTATTTTTAACAGTTTGATACAAAACAACATAATCACGACACAAACCGAAAATCTAAACATTCAATGGTCGAAATACAAATTAAAATATGAAATCGATATTTTATTTTTTAAATAGAAATTTGATTCAAAAAAGAAAAGAATCATTCGCAATAATTCCACTTTTATTTAATATGATCAGGACCTGTTTCGCGCATCATTAACTGAGATGATCCTGTGATAACGGTCATCATGACAAAATAATGAATGCCTTTCCACCAACTACTTAAAGTGAACACCCAAAAAGTGAGAAATTCAATTTTTCAAAATGGTATAGATGAAATCATCGAAAAATCGTCTCATGTGACTTATTTTGAAGAAATCATTCGTCAAAAAAAAAAAAAGATAATTTTACTACTCCAAGATCAAAGAAACCCTTAAATAAGTAAAATATTAAAATATTAACTCAATTCACATTGCATATCGAATTAATTCTGAAATCCAAAGTAATACATCACTTTAATTGGCACTCAATACAATGTAGTTTATAATCGTCTTTCCGACTAGTGACTGCATTTACGCAAGGTTTGGCGAATTACTGTAGACAACTGCCATTTGCCAGTTGTGATATGATGATATGATACCATGATGGCTAATGCTCAAATGTGTGCCTTTAATTCGTTTTTTTTAAATCAGTTGGTATACATAACTATGATGAGGTGACTGGTTTACAGAATTTGTTTTTCAGAAATTATCCTTCGACGGTGCTAAAAGTCTGCCCAATGTGGGTCTGTGAGACTAATGAAGATATCTAATGAAATACCAACAGAGACCCATCACGTTTTTATTAATTTGCCATAAGGTTGTTTACTCGAGACATGAGGAGATCCAAATATTCCCAGTAGTACAAATATGGTTACCTTATAAGGCGCAAGCGATGACGGTCTGTGATCGACTGATCGAGGTCGTAATCCTATATGAGTTGTCTGTCGTGTGGGCGATTTTGATTTTCACGCTTCGGTTTTCAAAGGCCGCAGATAACAACAGGTGTTTACCGTCGAGCCTGATACACGGGCTTATTTTTTTATATCCACTTTAATCAATTTATTCAATAAAAAAAACACGTGCTAAGCACTACATCGTGTATTTAATACGTGATTTATGCCTTGAATTACATTTTTTAACTTAAAAAAACGATCCATTTAGTTAATTCTGCAAGCATCTAAACTTCATCGAAGAAAATAATCAATATGTTATTCTCATTAGAATGAATTTCTATCTTTTACATTAACCACTTGAATACCAAGCGGACACAGGTGTCCGGAACATATTCAAGCGAACACGGATGTTCAAGACGTTTAAAAAATCAAATACTTGGTATTCTTATAGAATGTAAGCAATATTTTGATGAATATGTGTAGTGCCATCTATACTGAGTCAATATAGGTTTTTAAAATATCGAATTCCAGTGTATATTAGGCAAAATTATTTTTCTCAAAAACACGCAGTATTTCTGGGACATATTAATGATTTATTTGCGCGGTATTCAAACGGTTAAAATTATAACCCTAAAATATATGTTATGACTCTCGTTGGAGATCAAGTTATTTATAAAATCAAAATCACGGGAAAAAATATAATCACTCGTGCTATGATGACCGGTTGTTGGGTATTTTCCTACAAGATTTTTTTTTTAAGTCGAAGAAATAATATTTATATGTCTCGAATACGAATTAACAGTAATTAAAATTAATAATATGACCAATGCAAGCGCCCAATGAACTGACTTTTTATGGCACGGTCGAGATTTGAATACCGTGACGCTTGCATGCATGACACAAATAGCTACTAGGTAGTGACGTTTCCGTCTTGCTATAGGAACCGATATTTTTTTAATATTTGGTTTAATTTCAGCAGTATATTCAACCATTTTTCATAATTTATAATGCATATATATATTTTTTACGGTATTCGTCGTTGTATATAGTATTTTTTATCAGTCAACATCGGTAGTAATAACAATTTCTTTAAAAGTTATGAAACGTATAAGATTTTTTTACTGAAGGCTTCTTCGATTAAGCATTTCAAGATTTCAGATGCTTGAAAAGTCATTTCTTGAAGAAGCTCGCCATTGGAAGAAAAACACTTCGTATTTGAATATTTTATACCCCTCAGGAGAAAGTCTCCATGAATTATATTTATTTTACATATTTGTTTTAGCTCTGACATAAATTTCTTTAAAATATTTACGAGTGTCGACGAGGTCTTGTTTATTTGGATAAAAGAAATTCAATAAATCATAGGAGCAGAAAGTATATCTCTAAATCTTACCATGGACAGGGCATTGTGATAAATTATTTAACTTTTGGTCCGTTATAAATCTTGTGTCGCTGGATGTGTTGTTTTGTTTGTTACCTGCTTGCTGAACGGCACGAATCTTTATTGAATTGCCCACGCAAATCAATTTGTATACATTTTGCCCGTTGAATGCTCAATAATTATGTTATTTGTCGGATGAAAACCATTTTTCAAATCTCACCATTAATCTTTTGAATGCATTTATTAGACTTTCGAGTTATTGATTCTCGATCACTCGTGCTTTATATGCTGCCGCTCATTGTATAAATGTCTTCCATACCTGAAAAATTGTAAACTTTCAATTATTATTTTATACTTCTGAAATCACAACAATTGAATATATGAATCGCTAAGATACCAATAAAATAAACTAACTAGCTTAACTAGACATTTGAATCAACCCGATGAGGTATGGTTATCTGTAGTTAACATTTACTGTCAGTGCAGTGCTAACTTTTCCAGATATTTAATATACATACCATCGCACAGTACTGTTTATTTCGTATGCTGTTGGTACCTTTTTATATGTTAACTCTTTATTTTCGAATCCGCTGTAAAATTTGATAATCGTGCAAGTATGTAGAACGATCCATATTTGACATCAGTATTATTGTTTGAGGTCAGTTTGTCTAAGAAACCCGTGTTTGGTACTATTGATGAAAACTGCAGTTCTATACATTTCAAATCAGTTTCACTTGAGTTAGATTCAATTAATTATGTGTGCTATCCTGTTTTTCTTTATTAAACTACACTATTTGTTTGTGTGTGCTTAATTTCACTTAACGTATTGTCGGGTATGCAGATTTTTCTTTTCAGCTGTTTCATTCATCGCTGTCATAGTTTAAAAACATTCGGTCTGTCAACCGAACGCACGTGTCTGAGATTCATACGGTTACGTAATTTTCACATTCTCTTGTGGGTCAGTGTGCGACATGAATAGAACGGCATAATTCCGTCCGACTGTTTCAGGATGGCCATTGTTTTATCACTCAGCTCATCCCATCGCGTATTATCTGATATTAGCAAGAGTTTCGTGGTAACTTATTGTGTACTTTCGTGTTTAGGTCCATTGCTTTTTTTCACATTTCATCACCACATAATGGTCCGTAAACGCGTTTCCATGTAATATGTAACTATGGGTATCAGTCCGGGCCCTTGAAAAAGTTTTCCAGTATTAATTTTATATTCATGTATTAATAGAAAATTGTTAACTTGCACATCATACGCGCACTTCCATGCTGCCAATATCGATACTTTATTGCATAATGGCTTTGTAACATGCCTCAAGCAGATTTTAACACACTATTGTTAGTATTTTAATGCTTTTTGTTGGTAAAAAGAATAGCTACCTAGCGATTTTACTTTTTATAATAAAGTAAAACCGGGCTGCGAAAATAAATATATACGTATCGTAGGAATAATTCCAATATGTATTTATGTGCGCAATTTTCCTTTGACGATTGTGTAAAAAAGAAGTAACACTGCTTTTCTACGCCCAAATGAAGAAGACATTTACATTTCAGTAAAAAGGCAGTTTGAGAAATAATACTACCATTACAAATCTGGTATCTCCACCATTTAGTTTTCCTTCTCCTGTATTTTGTTTCGATCTATGATCGACCGATGATTATTCGTTCATATTCATACTGTTATTATAGAAACATTTTTCTTTCTGTTAGGTAGTTATTAATTAAAAGAGAAGACAAAATATTTGATATATTTTTTTCATTATATACGAATATTTTTATACGATATTTATCTAACAATAAAATATATGTGATCTTGGGATTGAAATCACTGATTGTAATTTAAATGGAGCTGGAAAGTAGTGACATCTTTTATTTAAAAAAAAACGTTGCAAGATCTGCAATAAATTGGAATTATCTGACTTCTTTTGTTAAATACTCTCATGTATTTTCAGCTTTCTGGAAAGGAGTTTTGTTCGAAAAATGAGAATAAAAAACGTGAAATATAATTTGGACCGTTTGCTTTGCAGCGGCGTATAAATGATTCATTCCAAGTGCAGCTTTAATATAAAACATCTCTGAAAGAAATTACAAATCGGTTACGCTTTCTTTGGTGTCACGATGGTTCATATACAAATCAGTCTGTTATTATTGTCTTGCGGCCGTTGTCTCCGCACAAAAGGAGCACGTATTCTGATGCTCGTGGGCAGGCTATTCAAACTTTCCTTTGACGAGCTGTGTTATCGTATTTCAGAAAATGATTACTTTTGTAAATCATTTTTAATTACTTTAAAAAATATTTCACTAAAAATATTCAATAAAAACGAATTGAAAAGGTATAACAATTCCCAGTATCTAGTTCAAGAAGCATTATGTTATATTATGTGTACTTTTTTGGTATCAGGCCTTCTTCAAAACTATGGTCAAACCAATTTTTGTTCACTTATATATATATATATATATATATTAACTAGAAATATTGGCCTACACACTCTAACGTCTTAATTTTTATTTGAAAATATAGTATTTAGTGTTATTCGGTTCAAGTTTTTTAGGGAAAGACATTAAATGTATTGAATTATTATTAGAAGACGCTTGTAGTAATTGTGAGCAATTAATATTTTTTCCGAGTGAACGTTAATTTAATGTATAACTAGTATTTTATGTACATATTCGATAGTTTAAATGTTTCATTATCATTATAATATTTTCATAATCATTATAATATTTTCAACTATTGTGAAATTGTATTTTAAACACTAAATAAAAAAAACTGCGACATCGCTGATAACTATTTTTTTAAAAAATCAACCATCTATATCAATTATTTAATTGCTTTCAATATCTTAACAGTCTTCTTTTCCTGTGATATTTTTCGTCACGTCAAATCTCTTACGAACATAATATTACCCTGGTATGTTTTCTACAAACTCTCTGGAGACTTCCCCTGGCAATGTCTGTTTGATCTGTATTTATTTATGTGTTTGTCTACCTCTCTTCTTTCCTTCTAACTGTTGAAGTGTATGATTATATACGCGTCAGCTGCTTGTAAATATTAAATAATAAATATGCACTCGCTGTGATCTGAATAACGTCAAGCGATGACTTGGTAAATCGAAATATGTGGTTTATTTATATTTAGTCTGCACCCAATGTGCTATGATCGACAGATACTTTTTACGTAAGAAAAAAAATAGTAGGAAATTGAGTTCACTTCTTTCATGATACGGCTGTGTCGATCGATATGTAGTCAAACCTCATTATAATTATTTTGACGGTATTCAACTATATTCTAAAAAAACTATTTATTGTATAATTTGAGATCTCGACTGACTATTTATTGTAGCTATGATTTTTCAAATTGTTATGTTGATTTTTTTTAGTGGCGATAGTTTACTGTTGTGTAACTTTGAAGTAGCCGAGTAAGGGGCATTGAATTTCCTGATCTAATATTCTTAAACTCTTTGATAAAAATGCGATTGGATATGTGATATAAAGCGGCTTGCTTAAATGAACATTGGTATATATTTGGTGTATACTTTTTAAACCGTTCATAAACACGCATATTCATTTTTATTTTTTAAAAAAACTACGCAAAACCTAAAAATAATGTACACTTAATATGTACATACATACCACAAAAAAAAACTAGATTCACATGCTTTCCACTTGTCAACTATCATTATTTTTACAATATCCTAACAATGCTTCGTTCAATATTAATTGTTTTACAAATTGTGGGATTTACCGGCCCCAATATAAGTAGTAAATAATTATGTAGTTAGTAGATGCCGTATTTTTTGTATCTTGCCCTCTCACTGCACCTAGCAGAAAATGAAACCAGAACTTTGTTATTTATGACTTAAGAATTAGAACCAAATTGTAGTGTATTCGTAAACTTTGCAATATTCTGTCTGATAATGCTTTTTAAAGAGGTGAAAGACTTGTTACAGTTTGTAACACAATAAGCGGAGCAATGAAGTTTTCAAATTCAATTTTATAATAATTCATCGCTTAGCCACAAAAATATCAGATTTACATGTAACAGATAATTAGTTTTCTTACGTCAGTTTACTTTTTGAATCACTGTGATTCACAAAACGCAGTTTAAATACGCTTGGTTAAACTCACTAAAAACCGCAAACGTATCGTAACGCCAATTGTGCCTGTCGTAGACGATAATTCCTTAGATTATTAGTGTTACTAGTAAGAACCCTATGAGGTAACCATCGTAGCACTTCTACATCCGTAACATGATATAATCGGTTCTTACAAGACGAATAATATCAATCGTATCGGTTTTATTACTTCCGATTGTCTGACTATACTGAGCCTACCAATTAGATTTTGCATGTAACATAGCAACGGATGCCGAGATGTTGTCTTATAAAATTATATTTGTTATAATTTATAATGTATTTTAATGTTACAAGATGCCTTACTAATAACGTTTAATGAGCGCCTATTGAACCTATTATCTACCAGTTATGTTTCATTGTGCTGCTGATTGTGCTGTGCTACCTTTATAATTTTACCGAGCGAGCGATAAAAGCTTGCCAGGTCGCTTATACAGTTGCTTCGGATAGTAAGTTTTTTTTTCTTCGTTCACTATTTTTTTACTCATATTATTATTTAACTTGTCTTTTTCGCTTTGCTTGGAGCAGTGTTTTAAAAAATTGTATCAACTTGCTCTTGGTCTGACAATATATATTTTTTATATCTCCACACTTTTTTTTTACCGTGCACTTAAAAGTGTAAAATGTTATTATTTCAAACAAAGTTTCATTCAAATACAAACATTAAAATATTTTCTTACATATGAAATCTCAATAGATTTTACGTTACACAGTAAATATGAGCAAAGAAAGGATGCAGAAATATAGTATGTACGTCAAAATCACATTATAATCAATTACAGCAAATTTTAATGGATGAAATTGAAAAATCATTAATTATCGTGCAATGTATTTCACGAAAAACGCATTTGCGATAACTGATAAAAATGCTCGCAACGGACGAGACTTGTGCTGGTCATTGTAAACAACGAACACCCAAGAATTAATAGATAACTTTTAAAAAGTGAAATACTCTTAAATCTTATAATGTTCTGTTAGGTATCGATATAGTTTTTTTTTTATTGTCGAGCATCGTATAGAAGAGGTTTAACATGATATGTTTAACTCTTGCGGCTCGATGACTAGAAAAATACTTCTCTGCCGATGGGGGTCGTTTAGGGACCCCAGTGGTTTCTTCATTATTGGCCTTATTCTTATGATTTTAAAAAAAAATAGTCTAAGAGCTTTAAAATATCTCTGCATTCCTCATACATTTTTTTATAAAAATTAGTGGTTTTTTAATAAATAGTCATATTTAAGTTGCGCGTAAAAAATACGTCATTTCAGTGCAAATATGTATTTGCAACTGATGCGTTCACGCGTAGTTATCTTACGATCGATCGCTGATAAGCGGGCGCTTATCTCATTATTGCATCGCGTTATCGTGTATTTATATTAACTACAAAATGTCCAAAAAACTATGATATAAGAATACCTTAGTTATAAACATTGTATCACCCATATGAAAATAGATATTTAAGAATATGTGGGTATTGGGGTCGCATTTCTTGAGTTTAGAACCGGAAAAGTTAATACAGGTTCTTTCTACAATCGCACAATCATTTAACATCAGAAAGTGTCTACAAGTAAATTTAAGTTTCTCAAAGAAAATTTTCTAGGTTAATGTTCATTGAAGATCATCTCAAATTGTAAAGGAATGAAAGTTTGTTTGATCTGTTTCCTGGCGTGACAGATTTCCTGTTATGTTCTTTGCGCGTTAGAAGAGAAACATCTGAATAATCTCGCGAGTGTGATTTCGACAATCAATAACAGACCGACAAATTCTATGTTATCTCGTATGCAAATTTTATTAGGTGAGTCACCTTTTTTTTCGTCGTTGCCACTAACCCCGTTTAATAAATAACATCAGATATCTTACGGCAGTAAAAAGTTTAATTATATTATGACACTGAATAATAGCCATCAAAAGAAAATCTTGTATCGGAGACAGTCTGTCTCATAAACTATATATGATACTGACTTGAAAAAAGTGTTTGTCGGTTTAAATAATTTTCATACAAAAGATTTGCAGTCTATTATATTAGTTCATTTCTCAATTATACAGACGAATCAAATCTATATGATTACTAAAAATGAATAAGAAACAGCTATTTAACTGTGGTATGCCACACATTTATTTTGATTACTTTTAATATAGTATAGATCTCGTGTTGAAAATTGTAATGTTTGAATGGGAAATAAATATTAAAATTAATACATTTATTTCTCGCTGAAACAAGGAAGTTGTCAATTATATTATTCAGCAATACATTGCCCTGATCAGAATGGAGCTACTGAATACTACTTTTTAAAATCATATCCGCTCCCAATGTAGATTACATGTACCCCTTAAAGAGTTGATCTCAACAGAAGTTTTCTACGAGAACTACTTGTTACTAGAACTAGACTAGCGGTTACATACTCACTTTTGATAGTTCCCTTCTTTAGAATCGTATGAAAGGGAGGAAATTTCAGATCCACGTTTTCGATCAGACTTCCGTACATCGATTAATCTATCTATAAAAACTGTCCGTACCATAACTCGAACACATGAACACCGTACCGTTATGGTAGCCAACGACGTTGACCACTCGACCTCGAACCAGACACTTAATAAATAGTCAAGTTTAACTTTGTATTGAATTGCAAACACTCCGTTTCTATCAGAGACTTTATCTTGCCGCCGTTTTTTTTATTCTACAAATTGACGTATGTTTCTGTGTGTGTCAGGAAACCAATGCACATACGCAATTTCAACAATTTATAGAACTATATTTAATAGTTAATGAGTATACATGATGAATACGTAATATATATTCCGTGCCGGATATAATTCAGCCTTTTTCATATTTTAAAATTTCACTGAAAGTAATTGATTTCACAGTTCGGAATCGGTTTCAGCACTGCACGAAACGGAATTATGTTTGTTTTTTAACATTAAAAAATATCGAAAAAAACATTTGAGATGAGAAGAATAAGTATTACCTTGGTTCCAAATTGAATAAAAATGTTCAATACATTATGAAAATTCACGTCCAATTTGTTGTTTGCCCTTCTCTGGGTCTTCTGATTTTTTAATATTTGTATTTACAGCTATGTTACATTTACAATAAAATATACACACTAAAACGTTCTCAGTGTGTGTGTGGTCATTTTAGAATTTGTTTTTATTTCATGTTTTGTAATTAACTTATTTTTATTAGTCGTACCCGTGCGAATTCAATCAATTAATTTTTAGTATCCAAAGATCTTCGTTTATTTATTATTAAGTCATACGCCTGCGAATTACATTATAATATGTGCGCCTGTTCTATGTAGCCATCCGATTATATTGATGTCCGCGACCGATTTTATTACAAAATTATAACGGTTACGTTAGTTTTTATCGACCGAAACCGGGATATAAAAACCACACCATTTCGATCTCCGACGAACCTGTTGTGTGGATTATTTTCACACAAAAACCTGAATATTTTTCATCCGTTCAGTGTCGATAAACTTTGCCACGTTATTTATTATTGGCAGTTGGGTATTTTTTCCTGCCTCTTGGATATGCGTGTCAGATCATTTATCCGAGAACTCCATTCTAGATTTATGTGATTTCGTGGTTTTTGTTTCTGCCCGTCGGAAATATTCTGTTCTGTTTATCGCTTCGTAACTGGACATTTTTAATAGTTACTTATTTAATTGAATTATTGTGTTCGTTAAAATGTTGCCGGCACGTGCTAGAGATTAAATGTATTAATTTATATGGTCGACTAACAGTGTTTAATAAAACCTCAATATCTCTTTGAATCGTTTACTGCTAGAATCGCATCAAAAATAGAATTCCAGTTGCTGACTTAGCATCTGTAGTGTACAAAATGTATACGATTGAAATATGTAATTTGTATTTATACATGTATTAAAAAAATATATCGACTTTGGAAAGGAAAAAAGACGTAACCCACAGTTTTACCAAAATATTTTTTTCGATAATCACAATGTATACAACTTGATAAACGTTGTATCAAAAGGATGTAAGCTAAAAATGCCAAATTCGTTTTAAAGTTAGCTTTTCAGTTTGAAAAAAGAAGGGCCTGTGAAAATCGCAACCAAGAAAAGGGACCTTAAAGAGGTTTTTCGTGAAGAGTTTCTTAAATTAAACAAAACCTAATGGCTTAGTCGATAAAAAAAAAACAGTTTATTAGTCACCGTGCACTTCAAGGTTGTGTATATTTCATAATTTGTTTTGGCACAAAATCATCCAAAAACCTGTTTTTTGTCTCCTGTAAGATTTGTTATGTGTGTGTTACGCCCTTTTTCCTTTCCGCAGTCGATATGTTAATACAGTGTTAACATATGCGAATAGCTACGTTCATATGTAGCTCATTTACCCTTAGGCGCAATTTGAAACTTATTTAATTTTATATTACCCGTTAAAAACTAACTGTAAATACAAGACCTCTCTAAATATAACACATTTTACTCTTAAGGTTCATTGTCAATGTTTTTCAAAAAAAAAAAACTTTTTACTACTGATAATTCTTAATTAAAAATTCTCGTGATGAGCGAAACTGGTCCTGGTCGTAATAAATAAATATGGAATTAATACAACACCGTTTTTTTATTTTTGCATGTAACTCATTTTGTTAGCGAATTACATTCTTGTCAATTGATTTTTGTAGCCCATTTTTGTTGTTTTATTTATATGTTTATATTGAGATATGCACATCAATTTGTATTCACAAATTGCGTATCACGGTACATATGTGTTTCCGATATGTTCATTATGAGTTGACTCTTAAAAATATTAATATAAAATAATTTCAACTTCACCTTAAGATCCTCGTCCCCGTGATAAAAACAAAACAAATGATATTGAATTATTGAATATATAATTAAGTGGACAAAATATACCTTCTGTCAATTTTTTTCTATGTAACTTCGAAGCGCCATTATATTCAATTCGCACAGTGTAGTACGTCATTGCGGTTTTCGCTGCTAGTACTCTGGGAAGCATACTTGATTAATTCTTTTTGCATATTTTTTTACTTTATAAAACATGCTTTTGAGTTTTGTTTGAAAAATAGACGGATACATTAATTTGTTCGCATCGCACACTTACATTAGGGTCAACGTCCACCAGTTTTATTAAATATATTATAATACAGATTAATAAAAATGACACACCTGCCTTGTTTATTATTTATATGATTCAATTTAAAAAACCAAATGCTTCTTAGCGCAAATGTAATAACAAGACTTTTTGCTTGTTCAGTTTTTTTAAATGTCTTATTTTTCGTAAGTATTACATAAAATCTTTAAAAACTAGCTGCTGTTACGCCTACGTATTTTTGATGTACGCCTCCGAAAAAATATAGAATTCAAAAGTATAAATAATATTGTTTTTTTTCTAAACTAATTGAGATTTATTGCTTTGGTATTTAATTTTATAATTCAAAAAAAGCCCTCTTCCTGGTAAATACACTTTATTATTGTCATTTAAAATTATTATAAAGTATGTTCTTCATAATGTAATACTGACTTATACCTACAACATACTTTTTACACATCCTTATACTTGAAACATACTAACGTTTTTCATTGAATTACAGCGAATTTTCCTACCCACGTTACTACATCCATTTTTCATCCCCATTATTTTGGTATAAAGGTATTGTTGCCCAGGGATTGTCAACATTGCAACACTAATCTGTGTGTGGATTGTGGACGTTGGCGGATGTTTGACGGCAATGTTTGTTTAGTACAACTTAATTTCATGGATCAACATAATAAGTTATGAAAAATTTCGTGCGGTCCGGCAGAGTATTCCTTATTAACTTTTAATTTATTCCATTGAAAAGAACAGGCTCTAATCGTTAAAATTAAACCCAGTGTTATTATTATATTCTTCACGTAGTAAAAATATTGTCGACATCTGGTTGTAAGGCTGTAAATCCATTAGTTCTAAGAAAGTTTTTAACATTTTCCCATCCAGCGCACGAGTGCGATAGCTTTTCGTATTCCACTCTCCTGTCGTAAATATTTTTTAAAAATTAGGATCTTAAAATTTTTTTATTTTATTAATTAAGTCGGCTTAGAAAAGGTAATTTATATATTATAAAATAAAATCTAAAGTGTTACTATGCTATATTATTCTCATCACAAAGATTACGTGATTCATCACACGAACAGAGCGATAACTAATAAACTCGCGATCAAATAATCGAAACTACCAACTCTTTAAAATATTGATTTTTCAATACATTTATGAAGGTATGGATATGTTGTAATGATTCATTGACCGACAAACTATATTAAAATCTATTGTCGGAATTGGCATCAACTTTTAACAAAGTATATATTTTTTCAAGATCTCTTAGTTTTTCCACCCAATCTAATTTTGTACGAATTAAGGTTGAAATACTCAATCAAGTAATGGAATGAAATCATCATACAACGCTCGATGCTATAGTTTGTTTGTCAACGTTTTAACCTTCAATTCCGCCATTCCCACGCCCCGCCCATGTACGAGTATTGCAATGACGTTTGTGTTTGTATTATGTATTTATTATTCAGACAGATTTTCCATTCTGTTCTGTGCCACTGCCCATGTCGCTTCCGTAAGACTATTGTCATTATTTTTTGTCAAATATTGAATATCGCGCGATACGCATTGCCAAGAACGATGACTGAATTTTCTTGGCATTCATTCTTTACTTCTAGCTCTATCGTATTCGGCTGAATATATTGTTATTTTTTTATATAAAGGTTTCGTTGTCGTTCAATCCATTTACTTCTAGCGGTAAACGACAGTGTTATTGACTTAAAATTTTATATTTTTGTAATACATTTTGAAGCTACTTGAAGAAGTGTGATTTCATTGTTTTATATTATATCGACTGTGAGAAGGAAAAAGGACGTAACCCACAGTTTTTTAAAAACAGCTTTTTTCGACAATCACAATGTAATAAACTTGATACACGTTCTATCGAAAGGATGGAAGCTGAAATTAAAACCAAGAAAACCAAAAATACCAAAACCAAGAAAAAAGACTGAAAAAAAGGTTTTTAATGGAAAATTTATTTAATTAATATTAGATTGCGTCAATTAAACAGCAGTTTAATAGACTCAGCGCACTTCAAGGCTGTGTATATTTCACAATTTGCATATGTCCCAAAATCATCAAAACACGTTTTTTGCGCCTCCTGTAAAATTTGCCATGTGTGGGTTACGTCCTTTTTCCTTTAATTAGGTATTTTTAATTCAAGTATTGTTATTTTTTATTAATATATCCTTATTTTTTTTTTAATATTTGTTAAAACAATTTATTTTCTCTTAAATTGGTTAAAAAATGAAACTTATTTAGTTCTTCCAATATTTGTAATTTTTTTGTTTAGCTTTTTCGGCATCATACCTCTCTTCTACCACAAGTATCGACGTTGCCTGAACGGAATACTTACACCATACAATGTTAAATTAAAGTATGTTGTGAAAAAGTAGTTACTTATGATTATGGGGTGAATAATATATAAAAAATATATTTCAAATTCTTCATACGTTTATTGTACACGGGTAATGGTCTTGGAAAATAAAATTACTGACCGGCTTTTCCTTGACAAACTGATAAATCCATTCGTTAAATCGTATTCGGTTATTGAACTAGTATAATAAATGATAACCATGTCGACACTGAAGCGAGAATCACATCTAATTAAATAAATAACTCCATTAATAAATAATTGAACATCTTGTTCGCTCCCCGATACCAGACGTTCGATTATAATTAATTCACATGTTTCAACACATTCTCAACGCATTTCTCGGTCCATACTAGCCGTGGAGAGTAGGCATTGCCTGGTCCACTTCCTCAAGCAGACGTGCTGCGAAGATCGTCCGGTCCGACGGGATTACGATGTTGCACCAGCTAAACTCGAGCGGACGATGAAAGTGGCTTTCTACTTCTCGACTGCACCCTGCATTTATATTAATTTGCTGCACAATGCCGTATCTGATAATATTAAATATGCACAGATTACCGACGGCATGTCATACATAATAATAGTCATAGCATTTTCCATAATTTATAATCCAACGCCTGATTTTTTCTTTATTAGAATCGCTTTGTCGTATTTCAAGTAAAACCTGATCGGTGATGAAAGTTTACCATTTTTTATGATTGAAAAAGTTGTGCCGAACGATAAATATATGTTATTATTTATCTGCTGTATAATAATCTCACCATTTTACATATAATTAATCGAAACTATAAATACTATCTATACTAGTCATGTGTTGTCAGATTGCAACAGCCTACTAAAAGTACCGATTGTTGTAAATATACATTGAAATCTTTTTTTTGCCGAGTAGTCAAATTTTACGACATTTTAAAAGTAATTAATGAATTTGTCAACCTTAAATTTGGGGGTTTTACTGTCAATTTAATTAGCGTTTGGTTTTTTAATTAAAAGATTCTTACACGCTTATCTATGCCTTTTATGTTATACATTTATTTTTAAATTAAAAGGACAATACATGGCATTATATCTGATGTTAATGTGCCATGCATTTGATAAATACTATTTAGACAGAAAGAAGATTCAACAGAGTTGAAAAATTAAAAATAACATTTACATTGACATCATGGAAAAAATATTCATTAGCAAGAGTCTGATGGCTCTATTTTGATTTGACTTTGGAGGTTTTTAATTCAACCGTAATAATTCATTATCTGAAGAGTGTTAAAATATATTTGATTGAAGATACAATTTTTTTTTTATTTGAGACGTTCAACTTCCCTATTATACTACTGCCAATTTTTTTTCGCCACGCATGCTAAAAATAATATCGATAATAATACATAATCTTATGCATATGTCAGATTTTGTTAAAATGGCAGGAATTGACACGAAATATGTAGGCAATTTGTTTGAAGTTAATGTTATAATTTTTTAACTGTCAATTCTTGATGGAAAGGCACTTTGGCACATGACAAATTTGCTATCGTCACTTACATGTAGCTTACGATTTTGAAGGTTTACTTGAATGTATAAGTATTAAATTAATAATATTATTATTGGGCCATACTCACTGCACATGTTGACTAGGGTCTCTAATCCCGGGACCACGGATCCCATCCAATTTTGTAGTCCCGGGATCGTCTTGGTAATTCAGGGATTCACTATAACACGTAAATTCCCTAAATAGATTTTTAAAAAAAGAAAGCTCAACAGCGCTGGACTCACTATGATAGAGAAAAAAAAGGTCGCTGACTTTTGAATAATTTTGGAATCTGTCGATTTGTCACATCGAGTTTACAATAATTCTGAAATCTCTTAATTAATTACCCACTTTTTTCGGCAATGATCTTAAGCAATTATGGCTTGATATAATAATGGTGAACAATCAATCCCGAGATTACAAAAAGGATCGCGGATTGAACGCCTTAATGTTGACATTTGAAATACATGCTAATTATTGTGTTTTCTTATTTATTATACATGATTCGTTGGTAATACGCTCTTTTAATCACGAAGAAAGTTGATAATGTCTTGCTCGAATCGAAGTATAATATCATTATCAGAATTGACTTGCGTTTTTTTTATGAAAGTATTGTTTATTATCGTATAATGTCTTAATAGAGGTATCAGCTGTTGAGCATCTAACATCTCCATTGACCATCTGCGCACGTTTTCGCGGAACGCTCAATCAGCATCGATAATAAAATTATAATCGGTATCGCGCTTGTCCGCAAGTGAAAGTGCGCCGGAGAATCTCGCTGCCGGACTCGAATCCTAAGCCGATTATCCGAGGCGAATCCGCATTGCACACTCGGCATAGATTTGGGGGAGCCGAGCCGCCTGCTCAGTGGCGTGGAAGATTTGGCGGACTGCCGACAATTAGTTGAGTCGCTTCTGTTAGCCAGGCAGAAGTTTGTTCCTTCAGCTATATAAGCCTTCCACATTTTATCCCTTTTATCTTTTAAATGACCCAAACGAGGTCCCTTCATGCAAAATTAGCAATGTGTGATTCCAAAAAATAATACTATTTTATACTTATTCTGTATGTATATTGTTATCAGTTGAACATGCTTGATATGAGCGAAAACGGTCTTGATCATATTAAATAAACCCGGAAGAAGTGTACAAGAGTTTTTTTTAATATAATGCCTTTTCACCAAGTATTAAAAGTGATCAATGTGTAACTCCTGTTTTATGAGCATTTTCAGACCAAATGCATGTTTTTTTTGTAACTTACGCTGTTGTTGAAACATGGATATTGGAACGTTGACCTGGTGTAGAAAATTGACATTACTAATTACATGTTTAATTTTAAGGGAGGGAAGCTTTACAACCAGGTGAGTCGTGAAAATACACCGCGACTCCGACCACGCCATTTGCAAATGTTCATACTCCGAGTTCAAGAATTTTAAAAATGTTAAATACATATTGATATCTTTTTCGTTTTAATTATATTTAAAAAAAGGGTCACATTCACCCGTTTTTTTATGATTCCGACTTCACAGCCCTTTTTTACCGCAGATTTATGGCTTTGAGATTATGTTTGATATCCAATCATTTTTGGTTATTCATAACAAATTATTACGCGCAGCTCTATATACATTCTGAATACAAAAACGAGCTGGTCCACATTGCCAGCAAAATCTTGGAACAAGTTTTACTCACTATTAATCGATACGATTTAAAAAAAATCCTTGACCCTTGCCACAAACTGTTTCCATGTAGTGAAAGTTGCCAAACGAAACATTGATTAATATTCTGTATTACAATTAATCAAATATTTTTCTGACGATGACGTGTAGCCAAAAAAGCTATCAACCAATTCCTGTGTATATATATTGTATTGGTAGTACTAAACACTTATATAATATTATTACCTTATTGTCTGAATGTCTGGACATTCTTATATGTACAAAATTCTGCATCATTTATTCAATTGTGTCTTTGTTCAGCTGTGTGTGTGTGCGACTGAGATTTATGTATGTATAGCACTTTCGCGTGTCAGACTTGTATGATATTTTTATAAAGCATTATTTTCATCTGCACTTATCGAATCAACGGACCGTGTCCACCGAATCGTGCTCCTGCGGTTAAATAGCGCTCCGTAATATTTTCCGCACACGTCCACATTGTAAATATCGAACCGTATGAGATAGCACCGTTAAACTATCTAATTTTATTGATCGTTCCCTCGTATGATTCTTCTATTTCTGAAAGGAGCGTGCAACGATTGTGTTTTCCCTCCGACATGCCCACCCGCAAAACAAAACGACAATGGTTTGCGGTGCTACGTGTATTACGCGTAAATGCATAACTGTAAAATGGAACCAGTTTACACAGTTGAAGGAATTTTTTGATTAGGTTGCCTACTGTTTTCGAACCTGAGTACGTTGTTTGTTTACTTATTAGCACGGATGGCAGTGCAACATTTGTTGGAAATCCATTATGTTTTACTACATAAATTAATTATGGAGAAAATCCTCAACAAATGTCATTCATCGTGGCAGACATGACAAAAAAATCAAAGCCGAGGAATAATTACTGTTATGTCACATTAGTGGTCGATTGTTGCAAGAAAACTGCTTATGATGGTATATTGTTTATTTTAGCACACCATTTGTTGAAATAAAATCAATATGAAAAATATACATTACATAGAAAGCGACAAAACTGGTGTCATATACAGACTTATATATTAAGTAAACGACCTCCAAAGTCGCAAAAATATGTTTTATTTTTAGAATTCAGCATTATAAAATAAATGAATTATGTATTATACTTCACATTGGTGGATTATTCACATGATGTATACTATTATATAATATAATGCAAAACAATTAAATATTTTGTCAGTTATGCTCCCAACACCGAACGAGTCTTAATTTATGATTGCGAATTTTATTTTGCTCCAATTCTCGACACTTATACGCTCACAATGGGAAGATAAACCTCAATTCACATATCTAGCTCGTTCTTTCGTTATTAGACGATGTTTTACTTGGTAAAATACCTGTTAATTAATGCGCGTTCATTGTTCAGCGTTGAAAACTTGACGCCGTGTTAAGTCTCGGCTCACATTCGCGGAAAGTGATATGTATAAGATAATTAATGCCATGTATTTATTTGTGTTAATCAAATAATCTTCAGTTTGATCTGTCTGCCCTTTGCCACCTCGGTCTATTGTTCATATATTGTATTATCTCGATGCTTTATTCATTACATGGAAGATATACTGGTTGAAGTTTATGCAATAATTATCGATACTAAGCAATCGTTTAACACTATTGACTGGTTAATTTCTACAGTTAAATAATATCCCTTCGAACGAAGCGGATGTTATACATTCAACAATTTAATATAATTTAAACAATTTTCTACGTGATATTATTCGAACTCAAATAACCTGGACACGTTTTTTACGAATTGCCTTGATTGATTTTTAAAACTATGTACATACAAACAAACGACAAATGGATGGGCTTAAAATATTACCTTAAGGCAGCGATTTCCAACCTGGGAGGAGTAGACTTTTGCAAAGGGAGGCGCGAACAGTTCAAAATATTTATTTAACTTTTAAAACGTGTCTATTAATATATGAAATAAAGGATGGGGAGGCGCGAAGGAATTTTTTTCTTTAAAGGAAGGCGCAGTAACATAAAGGTTGAAAACCACTGCCTTAAGGCGAAATACGTCGCCTCCGGTGCTTTTGTGAAATGTTACCAGTATCGATTGTGGAAGATTTGTCATATTGCCTTTGAGTCACGAAGATGATTGCTGGTTACGAAACAGCTCGCCTCATTTGCAAATTGTTTTAAATTGTCCAATCACGTTCGCGATGTGCCTCTTGGCTTCGTTTCGGCTAACTGCTGTACTATCCAATTAGTTTTGCTCTAACGAGGTCCGCTGGATCAACTATACAAGCTCTCTTGCGCTGTGACCATACTTTAGGTAGATAGAAATATGATACATTATAGTTGGTACATTAATATTCTCAATATTGAAAGATGCCGAAAAGTTTAGTAGAAGATGTTTACACACTGTGGAGCACTTTAAAAGTTATAACCTTTTGAGTTAAGATAACCTCTTGTTAAAGAACAGTACAATAAGCCACGTGAAAACCAGCGATGACTTACAGCAAGAGCTCGCCGTTGCTGTGCTATGGCCTCAACAGTGCGGTGCCGTCTGCTATAAGCCAGATAAAAGACTCGGCAACTCGTTAAGAAACAATTGACTCATGTGATGAAGAATAAGAGAGCGAGTGACACAAGATGAATATTGGAAAAGGGTGTTATTGTCAGATTAAAGTCATTTCTTAGTTCAGAGCATGCTTTACACCAACATCTTGTGAGGCAAATGTTTTGGTACCGTTTCTCCTTCTTTGGTCTCCATAACAGAGATGATGAATAACTAAAAATACAAAAACGTTTTGCTATATAGAATGATCACTGAGCTTTTTAGGAATGATTTGGAAAACACGATTTTTCAACAAGACCTTGGCAACTTGTACGTTCAAAAAAAGGAAAGGTACTTGGCTGAAAATGTTTTACTAGACTTCAATATAATTTAAAGATACTGGTCCATCTGTAAGATGAGATTTAAAAAAAAACGTTGGGTTACACGGCTAAAATCAATATTCTCGAGTCAGTCATGGGGTTAATTCAATGGGATATTTCATATGAATTCTTCCGATTTTATAACCAATTGCAAGTTTTGTAGGAATAAAACGCATATTTATGACAGATTGTTCCACAATTATTATTATGTCTTTGTTAATTTTCTTGTGCCACAGATAAAACAACCACTGGTCGCCCTATTAATAGTTTGCCAGTTGACTGAAAACTACAAATGCAATAATATTTAATGGATGCTCGTCTCTTCAGTTTCCTCACGCCCATGCTATTGATACTGCATCTAGTATTGGAAGATTTATAAATGAATTAATTGTATGGTTTTAATGGAAAATCATTGATGTCTATCTGCCTAAACACCTAATAACTATTTTTTGAAACTAGAATTTATTTTTTTACTTTGCTGTTATATGATACCTCAACTACAATATAATTGAAAAGATAGCATAATTAATTAAGAGCTCATTCTTATGTCGAACACGCTTTTACGGTCTTTAGTAAACCTAACCATATTTATCTATTTTTTTTTTTTTTTTGATTACATCGTTTTTAATGCTTTTCTTTGTCTCGGTAAATACACAAGAAAAAATAAAATAAATTCTTAGTATTCAATTAGTTTGCACGATCGTAAATTGAAGTGGAAAAGTGTTTGTTTATTGCCCTCATGCTTGTCTTGAATAAATCCATTTCGTATGACTTTTTGATTAACCAGTAGACAATTACACGGTAAATTTAACTCTAGTCTTGACAGTTAAACGTAGAATTGCGAGGTACTTGTAATATTTGTACAATTTCATTTGAATTGCTTCACGACTACTGTATACGAATTAACATCTTGTTATATTATATGATTAAATTGTGCAGTAAAAATTAAATTGACAGCCTTTAAAAGATCTTGAGTATTCACCGTCGATGCAATTTAAATTCTGACAATCGTTGGGAAAATTCATTACCATACATGTATTTTCGAATTGTATCGTCGCAGAAAATGATTTTTTTCATTCTTATATCACTATCCCAATCATTCCATATGAACGAATTAGATTTTTTAATCCATATCCGCTCCATATTTGGCAAGTTGTTGACGCCGCTAGCACAGTGATGCGAAAGCGGAACGGAAGCGGTCCGGTACGAAGCACAACCTTATGGTACGGTCCGCTTTCGTTCCATTTCCGCGACTGTGTGCTAGCGGTGTGAATTCGTTGCTTTGCCGATGAAAGCATCTGAGATAGTCTAGAAAACCGGCCTGATTTTCTCTGAGGATAATCATTATTGGAATCCTTATTCTCGCCTTTACAATGCCTTGACCTTGCCTGGCACGTTGAGCAGCGTAGTCTTTGTAGTTATCCATCTTACTATTGGTATATACCATATATCAATATGTTAACATCTCGTGGACTAGTAAAACATCAAAATTATCGCTGCGTTTATCGAAAATGACAATAAATAGTTATTTGTTGCTTGCTATTGCAATGATTATGGTGTCAAATCATATAACACAGTGAAAATTAGTTTCGCTGGGTGATTTCTGTAAACCTTCGTTAATTTCTGTCATTATTGTTTTTTCTACCGGCAACCATTAGTTTTTAAAATAAAATAATAATATAATAAAATAATAAAATAAAAATAATATTTCTACAAAATAAAATTACAAAACTCTTTCCTTGCCTTGCATTATTACTACAATCACAGCAAAAGTTATAATAGTTTTTGTTGTTTATTATTCAAAAGTCACATCGGTCTCGGTTTTATGCTTGATTTAACATACCGCATTTTAATCAAATCTGGTATTTTGTTCTCCATGAATACTTCTTTTAAAATTGCTTCTGTAATATTTTATAACGACGGCTGTATATTTATTGCCTTGTTAAGTTTATTCGCCTTATTTAGTGTAATATATCGTATCTCCGTTACTTCTCAATCTTTTATAAGTTAAGTGATTGTTTATCCAACATTTTTTTATTAATATTATTTATTCATCTTTGAAAGTAAAAAATAAGCTCATTGCATATAGAAGTAATTGTTTGATATACCTTAGACATGTAGAACACTCTGGTACCATTGCACAGATACAACTTGTCAGCTTATAGGTTTCTTTGTATGTAAATGCAGCATGATTCCCAATTATCCACTTGAACTCAATAAAATTCTAAGCTCGCTAAAACTTAATTTGAATAAGAACGATGAGATGGATGTGTCAAACGGATTATTTATTTTGCATTTGGTGAATAACGTACTCAAACTTGCAAAACACTTACTTGTACTTAAGCAAACATTTGCAAATGTAGTTGTCTGAGGATGAGAGGCGAAACACGTGTCACATGTTGTAACACAATACGTGGAATAATCAAAGTTATTTTATTTTATATTAATAACATACTCGTCCGTTTTTTCCTTTTACCATTTTATATGACAAAATGTTCGTTTTTCTGATTATTTTAAAATATATATTTTTTAATTCATTATTTTATTCACGTTAAAATTGATAGTAAAATATATTTTAATAATTATCTCGCAATTGCGAACAATATATTATATTATAATTAAATGAAATTTATCAAGTCGAACAAAACATTTTCTTTTTCTAATACTCTTGTTTTTCTTTCTTTCTAGGTGAGTACACCCATATTACCACGCAATTATATATATGTCTGCGAGGTGTCAATAAAACTTATTTGATTCGTAAGCACATTGCTATCTTGAAAATTTGATTAAAATGTTTTGTTTCTGATATTAATGTTAGTTTGTTTTAAATTGACAGAAGCAAAAACGTCACACAGTTGTAGAAAAACGTAAGTTTCCTTAAGCCATAATCAATTCCACTAAATGGTTAATTAATTGTACGACCTCTATGGAATAATATCTGATTTATTAGTTTTAACTGTGTCTGTGGAGTCGTCAGAAATAAGACGACGCGGACCTTAGATTAAAAAATGGTTTTAGACACGATTTTCTTTAGGCTTTAGTTGCATGCAGTGGCGTCACCTTTGATCCTAGCGATTTGAATACACATTTAAGTTAAGTTTGTTTCCAGTCCAACTCCATTTAAAACGACTCCGAATCCACAGCCCTGGATTTAACAAGAACATATGCCGACCCTACTTAATAAAAACGACCAGTTGTCTTGGTTGTCGGCATTTTGAAACCTGAAATTGAAACTAGTACACTTAATGGGCCTTGGCAGATTTTTTAAAAAATAATCGTTATGCTGCAGCAGTTTTAAACTAAATTATTGACAGCTTTTTGTCAACTATTTACTGACGGTGACATTGTTTACGTTTTCTCTCATAGTCAAGCCTTGTTATAGCCTCTTTTTTATACATACAGTTATTGTTGAAATATTTATTTAGAGTACTATTAAAAACCTTGCTTTTTTCGTTTTATTCGCTGTACGTGGGATTGAAAAAACGGCCGCCCCCGACTGTTGGAAACACATCGGTTGACTTTATGAAAAATGACGCCCGTCAACCGGCTTCCAGTCTTCCACCATATGGCAATGCCGTCGTAAAATATCCCGTAATGTTGCTACGTTTATTTCGAGCCTTATTTTTATTTCAAGGTTCGCCCGTCAAAACGGACGCCAGGCGTACTTACCATGTTGTGCTGTGCTCTCGTATTCGGGGTGGCCGGCGCATGAATACTGTAGGTATCCATGCCTCCATCGTAAATCCATTTTAGTGGAAAACTATTTTGAACCTGAAATATGATGCGATAAAAGGGTTATGTGTATATAGAAAACTATGTTAAAGAATTATAATTCATTCTGCCTAAGCCTTCCTTGTAAAGCCGGTTTTTTGCAGTGCTTTTTATCTGACCTGCGTCTACACATTATTCAACACAATAAAATAAAAACTTAATTTTTGTTATTTACAATTACCACTTTGATTGTGGTTGTTATGCGTAAGTCTCTTTGTTATTGTTAATATAATTTAATCAATTCGATCAACACAATTTATTTATATGGTATCATTGCTGAAGTGTACAACAACTAACAGAGTTTTGCTTTACAACCAATACGACAGAAGTCATTTTCTGCCTTAGACATTCGGTGACGGCTTTTTGTTTTAAAAATCTTCAAGAAGTTTTGTTGTTGCTTGGTAAATCTTCCGGATGTCTTAGAGGCAATATATACAATGTTTCTGAATTTGAAATGCCAAGTGAAACAAGGTTTTCTAGCTTTCTTGAAAAACTTAAATCTAAAACTTCTGGGAATTGTATGGGATATAATATTTTGAGCGATAGCCGTTTCTGAACGGACTCATGTTTTTAGTGTTGACAATTCGTGCTTGCGCAGGAAATTAATAGAAATTAAAACTATCCTTATCCACTATAATATAGCAAAATATCTTCGGCGGAAAGGTTACATAAATTCATTGTTTTAATAAAAAAAAACTCGTCTGATTTATTTCGTAATTCTTGTATATAGCACTTTTTTATAGTATTTAGCGGTCTGTTTATTTAAATTAAAATGGAAAAAAAAATTGTTTCTGTTTTCTGTAGTACCTAAATATTTTTTTTTTAAATAGGCAAACATTTCTGTATTATTTATTGAATGTGTTATTTATAATTTGCTTGAAAATAGCTTCAGCGTCTATCGGTATGACATTTTCGTTTCGATTCACTTATATCGGTAAAATATTTGTATTAGATGAAGAGGTTGCGATATAATATATTGCAAGCTATTATATAAGACCTCTCCCATTCATGAAAACATGATATGTATAACGTTCCTCGTGTCAGTCAGTGCATATCGTATGTTAGAGATTTCACAAGTTTGTTTTAGCTTTCGCAACATTTTGGTTTCGTTTGTGATTGTATATAGTTTCTTGAATATCTACATTTTTCTTTAATTCAAGCAATATTGTGTTATAATCATTTTAAATATGTATTTTAGCTATTACCTTATGCGTAACACCAGTAGTTAATTATACGCAAGCAAAAGTATTGCTTTACAATTATTATTAATGTCTGCAATTACAGTTCTTTAACAATAGTTAGTTGTTCATGTTTTTCCGTTATAAATCAGTCATTGCTTTGATTTCCGCGCCGTGATATAATTATAAAATTACTGAAGTATTAATTTAATGCGTTTATTGTTTATTACTTGCTTTCACATTTATGATAGTCGCCGGAAAAATTGCTTCCAAACTTTTACGTTCAATTAACGTGAATTTAGAAACAGTGTTAGCATCTCGATATTTCCGTAGTTTTTAACGGCTGCGGAAATAAAATTAATAACATTGAATTCAGGAACAAAAAGCATTTGTTTGTTAAAAACTAGGTCATTTACGTGTGAGGTTTGTTTGATGTATATCAGGAAATCGATCAGTATTGAATCCACCATGAAAACACTTGGAAGGATTCAATAACCGTTGATATAAATAATAATAATAAGTCGAAATAATTCAGACGAATTGGCAGTAAGGCATACGGGTCGCAAAAAAACCCTACTTCACTTAATTACCTTCACTTACCATATAAAAAAAATATGGACTGTTGTGTTATTTTTAATTATTATTTTCATAAACATTTCCATCGTTGGGTTCGACGTTTGTATTTTTTTCATTTCACCTCTCAATACAAAAATTAAATCAATTCCTGTTATTAATTATCATTAACTTGCTACACTCTTGTTATAATAAGGTCAAAAATATCAATGTATTCTTGTTCTATATTTTTTAAAATACATTGTTGATCCATTTAACTTATTATGATATTGCCCTTATCAGAAAAATGTTTACTTACATTAACTTAGCTATTTATTATATTGGCTTGGAAAAGATACACACTACATCATCAGCAAATAATTCCATACAATATTTGCTTTCAAGACTACTTAATAATCCCATATATGTTACAGTTCTTGGAAAAACATTAAGTCAGTTAATTTTTTTTCAAATTAGGATGTTAAAATATATGAAAGGTGTATTGTGTGTATCTCTACTAAGCCAATGGAAACAGCGTAGTTAATGTAAGTTTAAACATAGTCCAGACGAGGTCGTAACGCCGAAATATCTTTCAACTATGTTTAAAAAATTACACGTAGAAATGTAACATATTGATATTTTTTAATCGACGTAAATTATTCCGTTTCGGAGAAATATTACCGAACCTGTTTTAAATTTATCAAAGAGGAATTAAACATATTTAATGTATTTAAAAACTATTTTATGTTATTTATTTTTTGTGTAAATCCTTCGATATATTACAACGTGACTAAATTACAATTCTGATTTTTGACTTTTTATGCCCCAGGACTTAATTCACTATTATCAAAAAATATTTGTAAAGGAAATAATATTTCTTGTAGTAATGCTTTTTGCGCCAAAGCCAAAAATGCTTTATTTACTTAACCAAAATGATTAATTCCACGGCCGTGTCGTAAATTGCTGTAGTTTTTCACGTCTCCGTTACATTAATTTAACCTTCGTTTTATTTTCATCATTATTAGAACATTAGTACCGAATTGCGCCGTTTAAGAGAAGTAGTGTCGCTCTATAAGTATGTATGTTTTTTCGAGGCATTAATTATCTCAATAAATTGTTCGCAGTTGCATAATATTTGTTGTTTCGGCAGTCGACGGTTTTTTTTTGTTCATCGGAAGATGCTGTCATTCTGCACAATAGCTGTCACATTATTTGTAGAAAAACTATACTACTATTCACATGTGCATGGAAAACACGGCGCATTACGAATAATAGATTTTATCAATTAATCGCCTCGGGGGAGAACTGGCCTTTTCCCCATTCGTAAATTACTGACATATACTATAGGTATTTTTTTTGTCTTATTTTAGTTTTCTTGTGCTATTTGTCAATTCTTGGTGGAAAGGCATCGTATTAAAAAATAAAATAATTTGTACGAGTGCCACATTATTTTAGTTAGATCAGGCCCGGTTTAGCGTATCGCGATTATTATCAATTTAATTTAATGTCTTCCTTTACATACTTTTTTTTAAAGTATCACTTCTTCATAATATTCTTTAGTATTTTCACAACTGTCTATTATAATGAAAAACACTTAATAATTGAATTCTGCTGAACTCTAAGCCGCATAAAATGCGTGTGTTAGATCCATCAACAAATATTAAAATCAACCATTTAACATTTCAAATATTTCATTTTACACATCACAAGAAAATCTCATGCTTTAAAAATGGTATCGTCCGATATATATGTTTTTGAAATAATCAGTTCACCAAGTACCTAGGTAACGAACTTGGGCTTCTCATATAATTTAATACAAATATGACATCAAACAGAGCCTGATTTTATTTCAAGCAATAATTTTTAAAAATGTGTATTTAATTTACATACTGACATTCATTATCGTTGGGAATGTTACATGTGATAATTTTTTCAGTAAATATTTTAAAAAAGATAAAAGAATTTGAAATTTTAAAAAAAACATCACCTTTTACTACTATGTATATTTAATGTAGGGCGATTAATACTGAAATATTACATAAATTTACTTTTTTAACGCGTTCTAGTGCTTCATGCTCAGTTTTTTTTCGCGATTCTATTTTTAAGCGGTAAATTTCTTTAAGAATATGCTTAAAATTTTCTCAGACCGCCTTTGTGTGTTGCCATAAATTATCTATTACCTTACGTCTTTGTAAGCGCGATGTTTATGTCTTCCTCCGTGGTTATGCCGAAGCACCTAACGAGGTGCTCAGTATGTGCGCTATTTTTCAGCGTGCTTCACCCCAATCAGTGCCGTTTCCGTATGCCTACCACTCGAAAACCCGGTCGGGTATGCTGTATGCCGTGCGTACCCGAATATTGCGTAGGCATAATAAATAGCGTTAGCCTTATTGTTCCATAATACCGCGCACAATATTTTTCATTACTACGCACCGTCGGGCATATCCGCAATAATTCAACTAACCGTTCATTACGACTTTTTGCCCTGTGCCGTCGATGCGCGTCGCTACATATTAGTCGCTAACTTAATTTAGTCCACTTACTTTCGTACATGTTTCCGATATCGCCTGTTAAAATGTATCCAATTGTATGGCGTTTTCATTATTGAGTTTGTAAAGCGCCTCTTTCAAAAGATTTCGGGCCAACAGCGGAATGAACGTTTCTTCCAAGTTTCTTCCTATTGAAAACATATTTTTTCCTCACTACATTTATCTGTTTGTTGGGTAATTTATTTCTGAGTTGGTAAAAAATACACACATGTATAAGTTATCTCTTGAGATTTTGGCCGCGTGAATAGATATAAAAATAATTTTGACTTGCCCAGAATATTTGTATTGGTGATAAAAATTATTTGCCACATTTTGTTGTAGGCGAGGAGTTTTCTTTCATTGTTTCTAATAAAAATAATAAAACATATTTATTACTTTTTCCACATAAAATGTATTGGGTCAGGACCGGTTTCGCTCATTGTGAGCATTATCTACTGATAAGAAATACAATGAAACAGTGATATTTATACAAAAGTTAAGTAAGAAAAACAAGGTATGACAAACAATTGGTGTTACGACTAAGCAAATAAATTGAAGCAAAATATAAGAAAAATAAACTATAAATAAAAAGTTGAAGACTTCTTAGCAATGCAAACTTTATGTGGAAAAATAAATTTTATGTGGAAAAAGTACTAAAAATGTTTTATTATTTTTATTATAATGCCATTCCACCAAGTATTGACAGTAAACACCTTAAAAGGGTAATTGTTTCTGATTTTGATAGTGAAGCAACCATTACTGCGTAGTTGTATAGTTTGCGAAAATTATCAGCAGACATGTTTTTATTCAATGTTGATTTATTTTAAACTCATTTAAAGCCAACTGACCATTGAACAAGATTCATAAAAAATAACTTTTCTGAAAATCTTTACAGATACCTGCATGAAAATAATTAAGCATCTACTTTCGTTGTTCGTATATCATAAACCACCGACTTATTCTGAAAATTTGCATGTCGAACATTCATTTAGTATGTGAGTGTTTAAAAAGCATGTTGCATAATTATAACAGTTTACCGTGAAACATTTATTTTTATATATTTTTGAAGATGCAAATTATGACAAAAAAATAGACTTGCTGTACGTTTCCGCATTCACTTGGATCATCCACAGAGATGAAAAAATGTACCCTTTTTCCTATTAAAAGTTATAAGCGATTTCCCTCTGTTCTGTAACAGCTTAAAGTCAAAGCAGAATGCTTGACATTGTTATTTCGTCAAGGTGGTGGAAAGGTCGCCTGGAACCGAGCTGCCTTTGCGCGACGACGCAGAAAAGCTCCGCGATATCATGTTATACCGAATCAGTAGCTTTTATAACTTTGGATTAATTGCGCAGATACGTTTCTTTTTATTGTGGTGTTTACGTAAAATATGCTTTACGTACTCACTACACATTACTTTTTTAATTCAAAAATGTATAAATGTGCTCCGATACAAATGACATAATATTTAAGTTATACGATAAGTATATTATAATATTGAATATGATGTGGAACTACAGTTATTGTACATATTGTAATTTATGTTGAATTTAACTCTAATTACAAATAGTTACTTACTTTTTTCAATTTTGTTAAAATATAAATGTCAGTCGACAATCTTGTCGGTTTTTTGATGATAGTTCTTTTATTAATAAAAACACAATATTCCTTTGTACTTCATTCCACTTTATTTAATAGTTCAGGACCGGTTTCGCTCATTGCATTGTCGACTGACAATGCTCGCAATACAATGAAGTACAAAGGAATATTGTGTTTTTATTAATATAATGCCTTTCCACCAAGTATTGACAGTGAACACCCTAAAAGTGAAGGTCCATTCTTAGCGTTTAGGAAACAATATGAAACACACTTACATTCTGCACTATGCTCAAAGGCTTAGTTTTTCTTTGTAAATATCATGGCAGGTTATTTATTATAAGCGAGTGATTAAACCCCATGATGGTGATATATCATTTGGACTAAGTTTATACAATGAAAACATAAAAATCATGTTTTTTCGTTATTAATGTAGTTGCATTCACTACTTAGTAATAGATAGTTTCGGTTGAATATTAAAACTGATCGGATTGTTTATAACCGCTCCTTTTCTTCGATTGCCTAAAAAATCAATTTAATAGTTTTTTAAATTTGGGCCGTTCAAATTTCTTACATTCCAAAATGTTTAGTCACTAACGACCCGGATTTTGCCTTTTGGCAAGTTCGTGCGTTCAAGTGCGCGGATGAAATTCCACGAGGAACCTTCAGTCGGAATCTTAATTTAATAGTTATTTAATTAATTGTAATATTAAATTTTGTAACCATGTCCGTTCGATATATGAAAATATTCACTCATAAAGCATCCGAAGTTGTTTTGTTTTTTACGAAAAATACTTGTTATTTAGTCAATCAACCTCTCTTTTCTTATTATTGAGAATAGAAGAATAAGGAATCCTCATAATTTATTGAAAAATAATATATCTAAAAATTAGATCTTTTGAAAGATGTTCGAGGTTGTTTTTCAAGTAAATGTGTATTTTATGTTTTATATTATCAAAGAAGGAAAATGGATCACCAAATAAATATATTTCAGTAACTGCCAGATCCAGTATGAAATATTAAGGGGTAAGTTTTTTGAAATATCCTAACTGGCATCGTTCAACTATTATAGTTAACATTTTTATCTACGTCCAATGAAAGATTGACGTTGAATGATATCAATTATACTTCTGAACAGTTTTTAATTTGGTTAAAATGTGCGATTCTTCTCTAATAATTTTCTAGTGCATTTGATTGAAAGTGTTATTTTGAAATATATTTAAATGAATTTTGAAACAAAAAATGCTGAAAGTTATACATTTTTAAAAATTAAAACTGTTAAATTACTGCAAGAAAGCGTTTTATTTTTAAATGTAATGTGTTTCCACCGAAAATTGTCAATACACACCAAAAAAGATATTTCTATAACGTATCAATTTGATTCGTAAACATTCTTGCTCGTTTTATATGCATTTAGACTCTTCAACAACCCGAATAGTAAATAAAAACGTAAAGGCATTTGTAGGTCGTAGTAGCTAATGTATGTTCATTTCATTGAAACACTATGTACTATGTTTCTGGATTCCACCTTGGTATGAATAATAGTGAAACGGAATATCCATACCAGTGTATCTACCGTGAAATGCGATGAATAGGGAACAGCCACGGCGTCATACCCCTTCCCCGCCTTGGAGTATGTATTCTCGGTGCAGATAGTTCCGTGAAAGAGTTCTCATATTTCACACAAAAGCGCATCGTGTTTGTAAGTGCAGCAGGCGCCGGTTTTTCTTCCAAAGAAAACGCCAGAGGGACGCGTCAAAGCATTTTAGGTGCATTTAAAATAAAGTAGGTAATCGTTTGGTTGAACACGTGCAAAAATTTACTAAAAAGTTCTACATACGTATTCCCAGGTTAAGAAATGTACTATCGATAAACCAAGTAGAATTCAGATTGGTTTACAAGGTTTTGTCTGTTCGTTGTCTTTTCCTATGTATTGGTCTTATTTTTATTTAGGAATATACAAATATTTTTCGTCGATTTTATGTCAATGCATTTTTTTATATTTGGTTTTTCAATTTCAATTGTATAGTAAGTTTGAGAAACAACTTATTCCCTATGGTTGAATTCTTAATAAAAAAATACTCTTAACGCCGATAACAGCGATGTATAGTTTCTATTCTACCATTTATATAATCTTTGAAACCGGCAAATTACCACGAGAGTGGGACATCACTTCTTTCTTTGGTAGACTATACATTATAGGTCACCGAAGGTCTAGCCGAACTCGAAAGCGATGATTAGCATAATGCTAGACTGCAATTACCTTAAAATGTCACCTGCCGGGTTCAAATACAACGGCGAGTGACGTCAAGCTTCGTCTGTCACGACGCCTTTACCGTCCTAGTCGATACGTCGGACTCGTGACATTTAGGGGCTTACAGCCTAAATGCCACTTGGGAATTTTTACCTATAATTTTCACAGTTATGAGGAATTTGAAAATATGGTATAGGTTAAACTATTTTATTCTTAGGCGTACCTCAGTACGATTGTTTTCACATTTCTTACATTAGACTTAATAAATTATACATATCTCAACCTCGGTAAAATAGTTACGTTAGTCTGAATAGTTCTTTTTGAATTATACGTATGGTTGGTTTCGTGCTTTTGTTTTACTCTATATTGATATTTTAAACTCGAGTAGTGTCAAATAAAAGTAATTTTATCTCTTTGAGCTGAGTCTTTAACAGCTTGTGAATGAAGTCAGAGCTCTTTTTGTAATACAGCTAACAGCTTATTTTCTTAAACGCCATTGGTGTCAATTTAGTTTTTTAATATTATAGGACTGTTTCAGTGATACGCTTTTGTAAAGGATTGAAAGCTACACCCGTAAATGAATTTCATATAGTACATTGGCTATAATTAATTACAGTATTAATTTCCTTTCATTACACATTACGTTTTTTGCGTGAACCATTCAACAAATGATTAGCTGTTATGCAATGTTCAATAACAAATCTATTTAATCAGCCCCGGGGTTAATCGAGGTCTCGAAGTAATATTCCATTGCGTGTACTCTATTCCAGCGGCCACCAACCACTTGTACTACTAAACAGGCAATTTTTAATATTTTCTCAAAAAATCACAAACGTAGACGATCATAAATGTTTATCTTGAAATGGTTTTTACTAATTTTCAATTATACAGCTATACTTATTGCTGCGTCCTCGAAATAAGTTTATGGATTTTTTCCATCAATATTTTCTCGCCGACCACCGGTTGACGACCGCCACACTATTCAGTAGAAATCAGTACCGTTTTTTATGCCCGTCTTAATGTATTTATGGCACATTATCGTGTTAGCACTACGATTGGCAACTTTTCATCGCGTAAGTATTATAATATTATATCGGTTATTAACTTTTTAATTCGCGATTTGAGCAGGCAATTATACGCTATATTAACTCGACGAGTGTGGTGAATTGCATTCATATCTGAATTGTTTTGTACCTGATTCGTAAATACGAAACAAAACTAAACGATTTATTTCCTGAAAAAAAATCAATATAGTTACTCGTTTTTACTCTGTCGACAAAAAATAATTTTAAAGTTGACAATTATTCTCAACTGATATCTTGAATATTGTTTTTTTTTTAAATTTTTTAATGTTAGTATTATAGATGAAAAGTTCTTTCTTAGTTAAAAAAATAATAATTTTACATACTCTGAATAACGTAGATACGCACAATATCCAAGTCGTTTTGAAGATACCAATATCGATAAATGCTATTTTTTTGTTTGCTATCCAAGGACTTTGTTTGATTGTATATTATTAGAAATGTAAGTATTGCTTTCCTCCATTCCACGGATGCATTTCTTAGTTAATTGCAATTATGAAATAACGTAAAGATAATATTAAAAAATAATGAAATGCTCTTTTGTGCATGAATAAGTACAAGACTTTTTAAAAAATATAATACATTGCCACCACGTATTGACTGTCTACACCAGGCGGGGGAAACCTGCGGCCTTTTCGCTACTCTGGTGAGGCCTTCTGGCCAATTCTGTATATTTGTAAATTCCTGACATATTCTGACCGTAAAGTCCTGTTTCCGGCCAAATATTCCCTAGACAATTTTTACTGCGGCCTCATGTCGAATCAGAAAAATGAATGCGGCCTTTAGAAAAGAAAAGGTTCCTCACCCCTGGTCCACACATTAGAATTAGCACACATAATATGTACTTGAAATATTGTAGAATCGCAAAATAAATTTACTTTACACTTTTTTATTTTTGCTTTTTAATTCAGGCATTTTTTTAAAGCCATATAATGGGATAAACATGTCAAATTCAACTTGATATAGAGAACCTCTTTTAAGAAGTTTTTTGTCTAAAAATAATTTCTCAGTTAATTAAGAGTTGGAGAACGGACTTCTGACCAAGTATCCCAACTTATTTCGACTCCCCGATCACTCGTCTTGCCGTATAAAACGATCTTTCGCACATCGAATCGCAGAATTTGTGCACTTTTAACGAAAGTAATTTATGTCTGTATTATCACGCTTTGTGAGAAAAAAAAATGGTGTTCATGTTGATCTTTTGATTGATGGTATAATTGGATTGCGATACCATACTTTGTTCAACGCCATTTTTATCATACTCCAATGATTTCACGTTCAATTTCAAAATCAAATTAATATCAAATAACGATTCACAACGCAATGCTTTTTTTTGCGATGATCATTTCACTTATCACGTGACGTTCGTACATTATACATTTTTTTTTATAAATTTAGGATCTTATTAATTACATAGCTTTCTACAATACACAAAGCAGTGTTCCGCAATCTTTTCTCTCCCAAAGTTAAGAAATGTATACAAAAAAAATACTAAAATAATCTGTGTGTTCAGATTCCAAAAAAGTTTTAAATTCTACAAAAATATAGAATATAGTGGATAGCTATTTCGACGTAAAGCTATTTTCAGAACGGCTGTATTACATACTATCTTAAGTTTTATAATGCGTATTGTTAATGAATTATTGTGTATGCGGTGGTTAGTTTTCTTCATTACAACTAAATGTGCTGCAGAAAACCAGGAACTTACCTAGCTGTTGTGTAGCACTGAAATAAAGTATTATTGTTTTCTATAATTAAAGAGAGTGATCGAATAAAACAAATGTTCAATACGCCGACTAATCCTTATGTATTCATAAAAACACAATATTCTTTTGTACTTTATTCAACTTTATTTAAAAGTTCAGGACCGGTTTCGCTCATTGCGAGCATTTTCAACTGGTAAGAAATAAAATTAAATGTGCTGTTTATAAAAAAAATGAAAAAGTGTAAAAAACAATTGACCTTGAAAAGAAATTACAAATTACAGTATAAGTGATTCTATAATTACACAAAATTAAAATGTTAACACCTCTAACAAATAATCAAAAAATCTTTGATCAGTTGACAATGCTCGCAATTAGCGAAACCGGTCCTGTCTTTTAAAAAAAAAGTGAAATAAAGTACAAAGGAATATTGTGTTTTTTATTCATATTATGCCTTTCCGCCAAGTATTGACAGTGAAACCCTATAAGTGGCTGTATGTATTCATATGCCTATTTGTGTATGGGATCACAACCAGCACAGTATAAAATAAATTAAACACAGAGGTCTCATGACCAAATCGACTCTGTACTTCCCGACTAGGCTTTCCAATCCCGGGATTCCGTCCAATTTTGTGATCCCAAAATTCCGACATTGGTATGGTCGCGATCCCGAGATTTCGGGACTGAGAAATATTTAACAAATCCCGAAAATTCATAGAATTTTGGATTTGGCAGAGCTAAAATTAACTAGTCACGCTGGTATTTTGGGCAAATCGGCAAATCCCTCGGTTTTGATATTTTCAGATTCTTATTACTAAAAAAAAGAGTCACGGCGACATTTTGAGGAATTCGGCAAATTCCTGATTTTTTAAAATTGGAAATTCTGACACCAAAACTTTTTTCAAATTATACACGATTTCATGTTGAGTGCCCAATCCCGGGTACCCGGGATAGAATATTAGTCAATCTCGAAATCCCGGGATCATAAAAAGGCTCCGGGATATGAGTAGTATCTATCTTTTTGTTTGCTTTGAAAACATGGAGAATACATAGTTTATCGTCGGAAATAAATACATGGCGTGATGATCAATAATATAGACATTTTATTTAATTTGAGCTAGATTAAAAACGTTTTTGTCTCAGTTATAAGTCGTTCTGTGGTATTTCTTTGCAAAAAAAAATATTGTATGTAATTCAATTTCTTCAGAGATTAACCTCTACATATTATGTGAATTAAGAGTTGATTTAACTGTGTCACATATTTTGAAACACTAGAATGTTTCATAATTCGTTTCAGTGTGCACACATTATTTTATGATAATTCACAATCAATTGATTAATCTGATTGGCTTACCTTCTAAATCTAAATCAACACTCGCAAGTCTGTCGCCCCCGCTTTGAAATTTAGCACACGGCGAATGAAAAAAATGATTTAATGAATAAATAATTATGATATTCCAATGAAATTGTAGCGGTTCTTTTTGTAACGGTTGTGCTTTTTTGTCATTGCGATGGTCGGTCGTCGCCTGTAAACATAATTTCGTTTCCATTTGCGTTATTATTTTCGTATTCTGACGGGAGAGTATCAATCCGAATCATTAATCAAACGCATTGTTAAAAGTTTCGTGCTTCTTACAATAGGAAGCAAATGTGCCGCATACGTCTCGGTGTCATTAAGAATGCTTTAACTAATGCCGTGTCAGTTTAGACGTAGCATTATAAATCATACGTGAGCCTACATTCTAATCACCGAACTTGGTAATTATTCGAAGTTATTTACAATTTCGCAAGTAACAACGTGGTTATTTTTTTTTATCGCCATTACTATATAGACTACGAACAAATTTTTCGAACATGTTGCGTAACTATTTTTATTTGTACTTGCTTGAAAAAAAAATTTTTTTTCGTTACTTAATCAGTTTTTACAATCCACGAGATGTTGGGTCGTATACAATTTGATGCATTTAGTACGCTAAACAAACACAGACATTATCAATATTGTACATTGCTTTATAACACCATTATGTTCTTTTAATAACATTTAAAACCAGGGATTGCAATACCGAACGATTATATCGATCGACCTATAATCGGCAAAAGAACTTAAGCGACACAATTCGGTAAATTGCGTTTTAAGTCGAGGATTGATAGAAGTCGCCTAAGGCATCAGTGATAAAAAAGTTTTAACGTTATCTCATTCGCCTGATCTTTTTTTGGGTCTGTGCATTTTAGTGTTTCTATGTGTTATCGTTTGTTCCACGTGGATCCCGGTTAAGAAACGCTGATCTAGAGAACTGAAAGTAGCCAGACAATTTTATTATAATATCAGGGTTGGCTTGCTATTTTCTTACCGCACTTAAGGAATTCATTTTTCGGACTTAATTCAAACATATATATATATATAGATCACGTTACGATTTTCTGCAAATTACGGATTGATATCAAATACCGGTATTAAAAACATAAATAATTAATGAGTGGATGTCTGGCTACTCGTAAGCAACTTATACTCTTAAACTCGTGTTAAATCAAAAAATAAATAACATTTTTCTTTATTTTTTCAATAGCGAAGTACTGGTTAAGTTGCATTGTAAAAACAGGTACTTATGATGTTTTTAAAAGCCAAATTACTGGGATCCTAGTTTCTGTAATACTAGTATTGCATTACCTATGTACATACGTCATCAGTTCTCCAACAGGTAATTCTAAGATATGTGCACCGGTAGATAGTAATGCAGTTGAATTCCACCCAAGAATGGAATGGTTTGCTGTGCTCACTTTGAATTCCATAGATAACAGCTAACGTGTTTTTACCATTTAAATTCCAGAAACTATCATATTGTTTGTCATAGTCGTAACATCTAATGTATTGACGTAATCTTTCACACATTCAATTCAATCAATAAAGCGAGCTTCACAACACGAATCGTTTTTCTTATCACACGAGTCTTTTTCTTTCTAAAATCCGAACTGAATTATTTTAACACACCCATACTCCGATTTACTTGGTGCATTTTTTACACGTCTTCACTTTTAAACGGTCTTTCAAAATGTTTCTTTTTTCAGATCAGAAAAATCGGAAAGTTGTTTTAATCATATGCATGCCCCGAGATTGTCAAAGTAACGATGGCCCAATTCTTCCTTTTTTGTAGTTTCTAAATAGAAAATCTACAAAACATTAAAATAAACGCTCATTAATTAAAAACTATAACATATCAATGGTACAGTGTTCTTCGAAAAATGAATTTATATTTTCTATTGATGATGATGATAGTAATTTCGAATCAATGAAGCACAAGTTTTGAAGGACAACATCGTAAATAAGGATGAATGAATGTCATTTTAATCGATAAATAATATTGTATTTATATCAATAATTATCTTTTAGTCAATATTTAGGAACTATTATATTTTTGCTTAATTTATTTTTGATGTGGTTGAATTTGTAATGACAGGCTAAAAGTTTTTATTTGTAAGAGAGCCCGAACATTTCAATAATAATAAAAAATATTCATTTATAATTTGTGTTATTATCGTTAAATTCTTGTCATATTTATTTTATTGTTTGTTATTGCGGTATAGGTATACTACGTCATTAGTCATTCTCAATTTTACATAGTTGACGCTGCTTGGATTTTTTTTTGATTAGTTGATGACGTTCGCATAAATCGAAACATTCGTGTTATTATTAGAAAAGACTATTTTTGTAATGAATCGTAGACCCGTTTTACGCAGCTTATCGTGGAACGTATCTACCGCATAAACCGGGACATACATAACTGCATATTTACCTTCAATGTGTCTTACGCAGCACACACAAATACAGCCTCTCTTTGGAAAAGAGAGGTTTTTTTTTATTGTAAAAAAGATACTTGTTGTGTACTTCGCGTTTGTAAGTCCTTAGTCCTGGTCGTGTCATATTATTCATTAAAAAGTGACTTATCAAATAAAAAATCCACACGTTTTTGTTCACAGTAAATATTTTTTATCACCGTTGCTTTTACATAACTAAGAATTCAATTGTACTGTAAGCCTGATTTACAAATAATTACAATGTGCTTGTTGCAGAAAGCCCGAGAATGCAGTTGACTCGTCACGTGTCAATTTTCATAATTGCATTAATATAATGCAACCAACTCTCAAATGGTTTTTCGTCATATATCTTGCGTCACTTTATGTCGGACATAACCTACATAATTTTATTTTATTTCATCCGTTCATTCACCTTGGGCACTTGTAAATGCCGTGAAATTTTACAATTGTAGTTTATTTGCAAGTTGTAATTTGCCAATATTATGGGAGAATTCAGAGTTATCTGAGCTGCTATAGGAAAATATTTATTCAACGACTAGTAGCTTAGCAGTAAGTTGTTTAATAATATAACACATACAGCAAACTTTATTAAAATTCGAATATATTTTTCATTCTTCCGCCGGTAACATTGTGGAAATACATTTTGGTTAACAAAAAAATATATGTTGTCGTCAAATACAATTTTCTGTTACCATGATGCGTTGAACGTGTTTCTCCTCTTTGAGAAGCGACTTCATTCTGTGATTTGGTGTTCATTTTATATGTAATTTCGACAATACGTTCTGATCACACAATATTATATGTGCGCCTTATTTTCAAAACCTACCTAACTCCAAAAACTAAAAAAGTTGGCAGTGCAAAAAACTGCTGTGGGCCTTTTGAATTTGAGTAAATTTTGTGACTAAAAAGATTTAAAAAATGCGTTTTCTCTGTATTTAGAGAGGTTTTGAAATTGGAAGTTGATTGATTGTGTAGATATTGAAATAGAGAACATGTTGGCATCAAAATTGAAAAAGAAAACAAAAAATTTCTTTAGGTAGGTTTTGAAACTGAGATTTTCATATGAGTACGACTAGTTTTGCTTAACGGGTGAGCATTCTCAACTTTTCTATTTCAATTAATTTCTAAATGGTAAAATAATGTCTGTAATGTCGATCGTGCTTGCTTAAAATAAATAGTATTTTCATTAAACTCAATTTCATATGACCAATTCTCACTCGTGCCAACAAACAGCTATAGAGTAAAGTTCGAAAACTGTATTTGATTAAATTTATCAATTTGATTGATAAAAAAAATATTGCACGATGTTTTCTTTAAAGTGATGCAAGTCATACACGAAGTGTTGAATCACGAATGAAAATAAATATTTTAAAGCCTTGTAATTAGCCTGATAAAAGTATTCCATGTAGGTTTATTGCGAAACATCTTGTGTTTTCTTATCTCTTACAGTAACTCACTTTTAAGGTGTTCACTGTCAATACTTGGTGGAATGGCATTATAATAAAAATAATAAAAGATTTTTAGTACTTTTCCCACATAAAATTTATTTGATCAGGACCGGTTTCGCGCATCGCGAGCATTATCAACGGATTAGTTGATAATTCTAATAAATTTTATGTGGAAAAAGTACTAAAAATCTTTTATTATTTTTATTATCTTACAGTACTCTTAAATTATCTGTTCTGATGTAAAACTGTTTATTAATTTGGACCTTCTTGATCGTATAATGCGCTGTTAGCGTATGAGTATTATAAGTAAATCAATACGTTAACATTTTAAGAACAGAAACGCGCTTCGATTTACCCGGTAATTAATCGCTGTCACGCCCAAGTTTCCGGGAAGAAATCGACTCGAGAAGACGTACTTGCTACTTTTCAGACGTGACATTATTTCATGATGTAGCGTTATTTACAGATAAATTCACAACGCCATTTATTACGAATAATTGTAAATAAATATTCCTTTAAATTGTGTGATAGACTATTTGCATAAATACATAATATTTGATATAGTATAATGATGATGAATGCAGCAGCAGATTTAGCAGCTTTACCTTTACGATGAGGTGGGTCTGGGCCCCGACATGGCCAGTCTCAAATTACAATGTTTTTAATTTAAAATTTTGTACATAACTGTCTGTGATGTCTCTTCTCCTCAAGTTGGTATCAAGTAACTTTTTTTTTAAAAAAATAGAAAATAAGGCTCATTAAACAATATGGGGTTCTTAAAAAAACAATAAGAAATATAAACATATACTCACCTAGTGCCGCAAAATATTAATTTAAATTTATATTATGTATTGAAGTCGACAGATCGTTTTTCTATAGTATTTATTTGCGAGAATAGAATGAGAGAATAGTATATTATACCTACAAAATATGATTGATTTTTTTTTATAAACATCGGCCCATATTATGAGAGTTACGTTTTTCGAACGTTTTGATTGAAAGATAACAGCATGTATTTAGGATCTCATAAGTTTATTGGTGATTGATTACGTGCGACTATAATAAAAATAATGGAAAATACGTGCCGATCTCTACCGAAATGTATTTGTATTATTTCACATTATTCAGGCGGATATGTTATGTATTCGCATCTGGGTGAATGGTGTTTCCCTTTGCGTCCACACATTTATTATTATTTCTTTATAAATTACACTTTCACTGTTCTTTAATAAAGTTGTTCTGAAAGCGTTCTACAAATCCTTATTCTATCTCAACCTTTTGGGGTAGCCCGTATCAACACTTTTCTCGTTTTTAATTGGATGAAACTGTCGCACGATACAGTGGACACCGTAAATCATGGATAACATTGTGTCCCTTAGACCCACTGTAGTCGTTTGTATCACTTATTTTTATCTCTAGCTCGTTATTTTTCTGGGTGTGGTGTTTAAACCAACATTTGTGAGTGAACTCAATGTACATGAATCGGCCTTTCAATCTTAATTGAAAATCTGTGTAGAATTTAATTAAATGTTCAATCAATTGAACAATAATGTTTTTATTGCTACCGAGTTATTATTAGCAAGCTCTTAATATAATGTACGTTTTGTTTACTTTTACATTTCTACTTGTATATAATTAATGATTTCTCATAAATATAACTGAGTTTATATATATAACCGTTTTCTGAAGTACATTTGAATTCGTATAAGTATTTTTTTTAGCCTATTATGGAAGTTGTATCGCTTGCTATACTATAAAATGATATCAATTGCCTACTAACGTTATTGTTTTCTTGTCTGTTGCAGGTGAGTTATCTTCTTCTATCTTGAACACCATAAAACTATCGGACTCGTAAGTAAACTGGTAATTAAATTGATAAGGAATAATACGGTGTTCTTACTGCAGTATGAATTTGTATCTGTGATTATTTCTACATTTGACGTTGAGTAACAATTTCATTTATGACTGATTCGCCTATGCGATGATTCCAACAGATGACTCATGAACATATACATATTACGCCTACTATTATGATTATACTGCGCATATTTGAAACGCTTACAGCAATTGCATATATTTATTTTTGATTCGAGAGTCACATGCAGTTTGCAAATGACAACACAACTGCAATCGTTTTAACGCGTACCAGCTGGTGATTTGAAGTACGACAAGTCGTGTAAATTATGATTTACCATCGTTGTTCGATACCGAAATCATAAATACACGAACTGAAAAGAATTCATGTTCAGTTAAATAACTACAGTTAAGTCATGCCAAAGTTGTAGTCGACAATTTTATTGCACTGTTGATATTTCATCATCAAGTGTTGAATACAACTATCTACATAATTACTTATTTACGTTGATTAACTTCTCAACTCGCGTATTGCAATCATGGTTGCGGGAAAATCAAATTGAGTATGTCTGAAAATGGTTGTAAAATATTTGATTTCATTTACATCCTCTCCAATTCCAGTCGTCGAATGGCGAGTCGGGCCTAAATATGTTATTAAAACACATAACCAATGGATATGTGAACCGTAATTTATGTTTTTTATTATTGTAACACCGTATGTTTCGGATGTTTTAAGCGTCCGACATTGCCTTTTCGTTGCAACATACTTTCGGATATATTTCGATAATAAATTTGATGATTGTGTTTGTTAACAAAAGGAAAACCCTTTTGTTTTCTCTCGATAATTATTTTCGTTTTCGCCACATCGTCATAAAATATGCAAGATAAATATATTCGATTGTGATACTCAGCATTTCAAAAAGTTATCCGGTTCTTGTGTGTAAGTCGTACATACACCTATGAATACTTATGCACTTAAATTGAATTAATCCTCGAGTGGTGCTTATAAAACGGCCGTCTGCCGCCCACAATACGAAGAGCCGTCTTGATCCCATGTTCACCCAGACGAATAAATTATCGCGCTTTGTGTCTGGTGCATCTCTCGCATCGTCATGTCTGTGGCCGTTCGGTGCCTCCAAAATGAGGAACTACTCAACTGCATTTACACATACCTGCATAGTACATACGAAGCGTCGAAGAATTATTGGTGTCCATGAATTCGTCGACACGTCACCGGTCGACTCGATTCGTAGATTCTCGATCGCGGTACTCTTTTAATTCTGTATCGCGACGTATAAGACTACTATAACAACATATTTCATATCTTCGCTTTGTAATTATTATCTATTCGGATATAATTGAATGTAGTCGAGACATGTACAAATAAAAATGACACTGTCTCTCCACCGTATCAACTTTATCGACTAAATGGTTTTCGAACAACATACTGATAAAAAGAAATTTACTAAATAATAACCTAGATCACTCATTGATGACTTAATATAATAGGTTTCGTTCTGAGCATCAAAAATTATTTCAGCAAATTTAATGATTGTTATGCAGAATTTCAATAGATGTGAAAGCAAAGCGTGCTGTTCGTTTTTATATTATATTCGTCACGTTGGGTTGCCAGTCCACAGCCAGATATATATAATTTCAACTCAACTTGCTTGACGAAATTTTCAATTAATTCTTTTTTTATATATATAAAGTTTAAAATATGAATAATTCGTGGTTTTATTATTTCACATAATGTTTTTTCGATGGATTCAGCGTTAACTTGTGCGGGCTATGAAAGTTAATTTGTTATATAAAATTAAATTCAATAATTTTATTGTTCATATTTAATTTTCTATTATCAATATTTTGTTTAAACGTCCATACTATTCACTAATCACAAGCTTCAGTATTCATTTACAAACAAAATGAACATTCATTTATTGACACCACTTCGAAACCTTCTCACATTATAAGTCTGGAGAGATCTCGGGTTGTAATTATATGCCAGAGCAATTAATTTTCTTTTAAGCAACATATCGTGTGTATATGATTAACTAGCTTTGTAATTAAACATTCCTCTTCTATGATTGTTCTCGTATTCCCTGAGGTTTGAGAAATATGGACAATAACAGATGGGCGCAGCGGCTCTTGCGCTTTGTAATAGTGTTGTTGACCCAAAAAATATACCGGTAAAGGCTCTCAATACACCCATACATGCGCGAGGGACAAGTCGACAAACAAATCCGGGTCTTCGGTTGTAAACTTCCTCGTTGTGGCTTCCTCACTCGTGCATCAGTGTGTTGTTTTAACAAGTGTTTGAGTGTTTCGTGTCAACCAAATGCTAAATTTAAAAGTATTTAAATCCTTCGTGACACACCCATCATCCTCATTATATATATACATTAAAAACAGATGATAACCAAAAAGTGCTTTAACGCATCGTTGTGCCATGCTTATTTTATAGTCCTAACCATAATTGTGTCTTATAAAATTATAAAATATTATATTAATAATTTACAACGGTAACAACTGGTTTTATTTTTGAAATCCTCTTCGTCAGTATAGCTGAAATCTTCTTAATGTATTTATGATAATCAATGAAATATTTTTATTTTCTTCTGTTTTATAAAATCCCAAACAACATTCATATCTGGCTCTTCTTTCATATTTGAAAACTATTATAGTTACTTATCTACTTCTGGAGTAATTATGTATTATTATCGAATCTGATAGAACTTTCCATTAATGTGCATAATATAGTTGGCTTTGAATATCTATTGGTAAAATAGTACAAAAAGTATCGATGGATTAAGTTCGACATTGATTTTTAAGTATTACCGATAACTATTTGAGCATCACAAATATTAACTTGTTCTTACACATAAAGAAAATGTCATCTTTTGTGAGTTGGTTTACATTTTTCGATTTGGTTTTAGTCGATTGATATGACAAACGGTTCTCAAATAAAACACGGTTTCCTTTACTCGTAGAGATCTTCAAAAGTAAAATATATTTATATATTAATTCAACGTTAGTATTTTGATTTTTATTAGGATCGTTTATCTAGAAATCTCATTTTATTTTACGATAATAATTCTCGAGTGAATTAGTCAAACAGTCCCTTGTTGACCTTCAACTTCAGAGGTCATAGTGTTGACCCTTATAGGAAAACACCGCCGCGTGGGCAGGCTTTAACTCGAAAGCGGCGTCTTTGTCAAAGCCTATGCCTCCAAATTTCCGTCAGGAATTGACAACATCAAGCCTTTACAACACTTATCGAATTTATAATACTTTACTACAAAAAGTTGCTTTAAAGAGAAATCATTGTACCGTTTCATATTTTTTTGTACTGAGAATCGATTCAATATAATATATTGGCATATATATTTAAATTCTATATATTGTATCTACTGTTATCGTTATTCAAACGGTTCATCCAGTAGATAGTCTTGATGCTGACAACAATATTCTGCATAATTTATGAGACGTGATCTTGCATTTTATTTCGGAGGAAAATTTATTTTGAAAGAAGGTCAACACAATTTCTATTTTATATTTACACCACTTTCGTGTCAATCGGCTATCTGTAAAAATTAATTAAAATTTCACGGAAGTTGTAAAAAAATCATCATGAATTGATTATTTATACGCCATTTAAAGATTTGTAAAAAATTAAAGCAATTTTTGCTTTAGATGTGTCTGTTAAATAATATTTTCAATTATCATGTGGCGGAAATATTAATTTTATAAAATTTCTACGGCATATTATGTTTATTTAAAAAAAAAATGTATTCCTTGTATTTCTAAATGTTTGATATCATTAAAAGCATGACTGATTTCGTTCAGCGGGTGTGTTAGTTCAAGTGAGCCAAACAAATCCTGTTTTTTATATATTTATTAGAATAAATATTTTTAAATATTTTTCAACTGACTTCAATTTCATTATTCAGTTATTGTTTTCAATTTGATTCCATGTTTCGATTCAAATGTGAATATGCAAATGCTTTGATTGCTAGATTTAAGATAAACTACATAATAATGTTAGCTATTTGCTAACATGTCACAGGTACTTACACTGCGGTACGAATTTAATTCTAAAGCAACTTTCATCGTTTACATGTTCCTATTGTTTTTTCGAAATAATCGCTACCCTAATTAACGTAAACAACCATAGACTTCGCCCGTCTCGAAAGCTCATCGACATTTTAACCGGTCGTCTTCCTTTGACAGGACGGGGCTTTATCGCGTTCAAATCCACTAGTCGGACGCGTCAAGTTGAAAACTTGGAGACTTAACATGTTAACATCAATTAGCGAGGTCGACACGTTCGTATGGTGACACTGATCGATGCCTCCTCGTCCGATAAGCACAAACTTTAACATGGCTTTTTTCTTATCATTTTATTCACTTTAGTAAATTTCAATGTGATTAAAACGGAAAACTCTGGGTACACAAAATGATTAGGTTATACTAAATAAACCACATCTATTATTTAGTTTTATATTATGAATTACTTCACCAAGCACGATTTTAATATCGGTTTTTTTTTTAAATTGGCGGAACGCTAAAACTACGAAGCTTTGAATCGGCACTCTTAGAACTCGATACAATATTTCGTTCGCGACTATTATATACTTTGTTGCTGTGAAAATAAATGAACCGATAGTGCTTAATTTTTTTTCGAACTGATACGCAAAATCATTAATTTTATATAAGCATAATAGAAAATGAGCTAACATTATTTACATTACGTTAACTATGCGCGTGCTTTTTTAGTATACATGTAATAATAATCGATGTTTTATTCCAATGATTGTAATACTATAATTGTCTATAGCTCCCCGTGCGCCAAGTAGAAAGAAAAAATCTTTATTTTCTAATGAATCAATGTTTACTCTAGAAATAAATACCCTATGATAGAGTTAGTTAGTCTGAAGATACTTCTCAAAGAGACAACACACATTAGTAGCACAAACAATGAATTAAATTATCTATGTTATCAAATCTATTTTAAATATTAACATTTGTTAATATGAAGTAATTGTAGAGTTCACGGTATGTTTCACATAACAAAAATGAATATACCATGTTTTTAATACAACTGGGACCACGATATTATGTTTTGTTCCACATTTTTCATCCCTTCTCGTTATTTTCTAAAAACCCTATCCTATGTTTCAATTATCTGAGTGTGTTTATTCTAACTATTTACCCCGCTGGGAATCGTCCGCCTCGGCTTCTACAGTATTGCTTTGATTTGAAATGTGTTTTAACAAATTCAAAATTTCTGTATACACATATGTGTCAAAAACTACATTTCGCGTCCTTCGGGCATATAAAAGGTTAACTTTTACATTTCGGATTTGATTAAAATTTACTCCCATTTATGATTGTGTCATTTCGTGTTTGTTTGCTCGGAAAACAAACCATTGTGAATTGTAGACAAAACAGCGCTGCTGTACATTAAAACGGGGTGTATGTCTTTTTTATTTTAATTAAAATGAAAAAAAAACTTTCACCGACATGATCTAGTTGTGAGTATTCGTTTCATAATCTATATTGGGCGTAGGCCAATACAATAACATGTCAAAGATATATTTTCTATACATGTTAAAAGTACTGTGAAAAAGTGACTGTAAGTAAAGATGTGTTTTATTAATACTTTCCGGTTGTAAAGAACCTTGATGTGAATAATTTACAGACGTAACCAAATAACACGATACTACCTACTCGCATTCCATTGAATGTCGTTTGTTGAAGGATTACGATCATTCTCGTCGCTTATCCAATAATTTTATCTTTCACTGGTTTCATCTTTGGTGTTTTTTTTTTTTTGTATTTATAATCCCCATAGCCTAGCTTTTGTAGCTCGCCCAACATGAATAAAATGCCTTGCCCTTATTCGGCAGGAATAATGATCATACTGGATACGAAACTCGAGGAACTAGAATGGCCGACGAGCGGACCCGCGGCACGCGTGCCCCAAATTAAATCTCTGCGGCCAATTTTATAATTACGTGACGCGGAAGCGAAACCAGTAATAACCATGTAATTATAAGACTTTTACCGCAGGATTTAGTACTATTCCGCGTGCGCTATATAGATTGTACCGTTATAATATATTATGTTTTCATGTGTGTCATATAAAACGAGTAATTTAGGTGTCGAATATACTAGAATCGTATTTATATGTTATTCTGAGCAATGTTGATACAATAAAAATTCGATAAAACGGACTAATTGGACCGAGGAGTTCCGGGGAAATTCCGTTATGTAATAAAAGAAGATTTTCCAAATACGCCATTGTATCTGAAAAAATAATGACCCAACATATTCATTTGTAAGACTAGTAAAATTTCCATGTTTGCTTTTAAAAAATGTATGATATATACAAAAGATAAGGAATATGTGGACGGTGTGTAACAGGATGTTTTAACAAATTTAAACTTATATATCGAAGATTCACCGTACTAATTTTATCAACATTTTAACCTAATATCGCATACTAATAAATAAATTGAAATGAATTAGTCCGTCAATCCCAATAGCTTTAAATGTAATTGTGTGTTTTTAATTCAGCATGTTGACTGGTTAACTACCGTAGAATTATTTGAAAACAATTATTTGTTATTTTGAATCTTATATCAGATTAGTATCGTCTTGAGTGAAACTGACAATTGTGTTTTGTTTATAGGGTAAGCATAAATTACTAATATAATTTCTGTAATGTTGTTTCTTATTGGTTTTGTGAGATTCTTTTACAAAAATCAACAATGTTGGAAAGACACGTTTAAGCGATCACCTGATGACCTGTTGGCTTAAAAGCCACGGAAATATTATCGATTACTTAGACACCCAACGACCAAGTGGCGCGATCAATTACAATGTGGGTGGAGATTGATATAAATAAAGAATAGATGATCGAACAGTCGAGATTGAGAGCGTCATGATAATAGTATCATTAGTATAACGGATGAACTCGAAAAATTATTCAAAGAATAAGGTTTGATTCGTTGTAAGTGTTGTTTCCATTTTTAAACTATCGTTAAGTTGATGAATCTGTAACGTTGATAATATCAAAAGTCATGAAATAATAATTAACTAAATCTACATGTCATATCTCTGATGTATTTATGTGGTTCATCTGAAACGATATTCTGTTCAACTCGCAGTAGTGATTTGGTATTTCTTAAATTAATTCCGTTACGATTTGCTGAACCATGCTTGCTACTCGCTCAATAAATCCATGTTATATTTCACCGCAAACGATTTATTTATACGACAAAATATATCTTATGGCGCCTTTATGAGGGGTAGATTCTTGCTTTAGTATTGAATTCCGTTCACTTGCAAAAAATACATGATACTATTATTGTCATATTCGATGTTGATTTTATACATCGTGTTCAATTTTGGTTAATGTTAGAGTAGTATTTAGATTTATACTGAGTTCGAGCGAATGGTGAAAACCGTTAACGCAGAGAATTTTATCATAAATAAAATATATGTAAAACACACTACACATTCAAAACTAGTAAATAATTCGTATACCAAAAACGGCTAAGATAATGTTCGATTGGTCTCTTATGAAAATTCAGTTTTAATTGATTCAAAATACAGATTTATGTATTCGTTTTTCCACATGCTGTGTAAACTGTAAATTTGTGTCATTTGTTTCTCTTATTTGATACACGTAGACACGACCGATAAATAATATATTTTTTAAATATGTTTTTTCTATTAAAGTTACCGTTGAATTCATCAAAAATGTTGAAGCTCTTCTCAGTGAAAAGTCACATTAGCTGGCCGAGAAACAATTCATGTTCATGGTTATTCGGATAATCTCTAGGAACGAAAGGTTGATATTACCTCGCATAAATCAATTTTACCTTTTGATAAACTATCGATAAAAAAGTTGATCTTAATCAAAATCACCACAGCGAATGAGCTGTCTTATTCCCATAAGGCATATTTTCTATCTGCTTTATAGACAATTTTCTGTTCGAGATCGTATTTGCTTCATCTTTTCTCGTAGCATGTATTGTACCTTACTTATTATATCAAAAAGAATCATTGGTCGGTCATCTTTATATCAGTTTTAAAATGTATTGTTGGATACATCAATTACTTTTAGGGTGTTCCTTGTCAATACTTGGTGGAAAGGCATTATATTAATAAAAACACAATATTCTTTTTACTTTATTCCACTTTATTTAATAGGTCCGGTTTCGCTCATTGCGAGCATTGTCAATTGACTATTAATTTATTAATAAATGATACATCAATTGTTACATGCAGTTAGGCGTTTGAACGTGTTGTCTCTACTTCGAATTAATACTATTTTATATTTCACTTACGTGTTCAGTTAATTTCTTTTTAATTATGGAAATTTAATTATTAACTCACCACAAATCTCCAATGCCTTAATTGGACAATATGTCTGAAATTACCAACACGTTTATATCATTATCGACTTTTTCTTCCTGGTGCTTTAAAGCAGTGCCATTCCTCCTTATATTTATAAATAAAATTCATGGATGCACAATTCTGTTCTTCAGTTTGGTTCGTTTTTTAGTATTTTAGAGTAGTCATGGTGCATATAAAAGTCAAATCATCTGTTGATAATGCGTCTATCGCGTGTGCGACCTGTCGAATTGTGTCACCGCATTTGATTTCCTCGCAATACACATTGTGATATATTATTATATTGGTCCTTGGCCCACTCACCCAACTCTTGAAATAACAAATAATATTTATTTGTTCGATTCACAAAAAGAGTGTCGAAAACTGTCTATTGTCAACACATTGGATTAAGACAAACTTTGATTTCATTTCAAACAGTCTACTATAGATATCAATAATAGTATTTACCTTGTAGTAAGTTTTCAAACCCTCGTATTCCTTGGTCACGTCTTAATTTAGACAAATGATTCTGCCCCTCGTCATACAATATTAATTCATCTGTTCATCTGTAGCTTATAAGTACAAGATAATTCACAATCGTAGCTTTGATTTGAATTCCATCATGTAATTTTCCAAATTCGTACGTTCATTAGATTATAATTTCATCTCATCAGAAAGATATTTGTTAACACCCTTATTATTTACTTACTACAAGAAATATTTTAAAATTTTGTCTATGTAACTTATAGTTTCAAAGATTTAGGTGCGTCAAATATATATAAAGCCTGTTTGAGAATTGCATTTGATTGCTTTTTTTCTTCCCTTTGAACATATTCTCCATTTGATTTATAATGTTTTGAAAATTGGTTACAGAATATCCGTAATTTAATGGCAATCGAGTGAAGCAATAACTTTAGGTTTTAATTTTTCATGATCAGTTGTAAACCACGCAGCATCAACTTCTTTTCAATTAAATATTGTTCTTTATTTTCACAATAAAAAAACAAATTAAGCAACCACAAATCCTCGACGTTTCATCATGTTCACGCTTTGTCATTTCATCAACTAAATAGGGAAAAATATTTTCTTATTTGTATAGAAACTCTTTTGGGTAACAATTGTAAATCACTTAAATTTTGACCTGCAATATTCTAGTTAAAATACGATAGATTGTTTATATTTGTGACGCTCGTTTCTACAATAAATCTTTTTCAAACATTGTTTATACAAAACTATCTTGACAATCATTTCTTTATACAAATATTGCTTCATTAGCATAATTTATACGTAATGCCATTACCAGAAACGCCTTTTCTATTCAATATTTGCTTTCCGTTTAGAGGTTTTATATGTATGCTTTCATTTATCGGAACCGGTTTATAAATAGCTTCCACATGCCCCATCGCGAGCTTTTTCTAAAGCGCTTTCTCGTGCTGATTGTTGATACACGGAGCTTTTGTTTACACTGGCAGTAGTCGAGGCGTCGCGCCGCTGATAGACAAGCGGGCGCACAATGATAAAGTCACGGCTCGTATACAGCCTACGGAACGTACGCCGCTTTGTTAGCAGCCTGCCAGCACTTTTCAAAGAAACATGACTTTTATTTAACACATCGACCCGGGAAACGCTCGATCAAAGACTCGAGCGTTGTAAAATTGCGTCTAATTAATCACTCCACGCATTGTTAACCTATGACGCGTAGTTTACAGCAGGTGGTATTGGTTGCATATATCTTACCAAACGATCCATAGGTATATTATTATATATACTTGTGATATTACTGTTGGCATTTGATCAATCGTACGACTTGATGTATACAGGCGTCCTCATCCCTCGTACAATTCACTATTACTTTTAGGGTGTTCACTGTCAATACTTGGTGGAAAGGCATTATATTAATAAAAACACAATAATCCTTTGCACTTCATTCCACTTTATTTAATATGTCAGGACCGGTCAACGTCAGTTGACGATGCTCGTAATGAGCGAAACCGGTCCTGACATATTAAATAAAGTGGAATGAAGTGCAAAGGATTATTGTGTTTTTATTAATTCACTATTACGCTACACTTTAGTTTTCAAAATGTATTGCTCCATTGATCATATATACCTCATTTATGTACAAATGTTTAATCTGTTTTTTTTATTATGTTATACCTTCCTACGAAAAATTGACAGTGATCACTAGATGTGATTAGTTACATTATGTCATTTTTTTAAGAATCGAGAAATTTTGGTTTCACTACCAGAAATTAAGATTTATTACTTTCCAATAAACTTTATTTCAACAAATTTATCTATACATTTATATCGTTTTTACATATACAATTTTTAATATAAACAATTATATTTTTCATAATTTATTTGTGTCAAACGTGTGCCAGTTAAAAATAAAAACCGAAGCTTATTATAAAGTGGTAGTGTGTTTACCTTTAGCACGTGCCTCCAATTAATTTGTACCCCTGTTGTGGATGGAGTACCGTATTTCCAAAAGAATACGCGTGTTCATATTCATTTTCAAACATAATTATTTTTGTTGCTTGGAATTTCTCATGAATAGATAAAGAAAAGAAAACTCATTTTTGGAAACGTTTCCATGTTTGGAAAGTATATTTTCAACTTTTCCCCAAAATATTATCGAACATAACAATGATTATATATACTTTCTTGGCAGATTTCAGCGTTAAATAATTTATTTTAATTTATAATTCGAATCTTAATACATAAATTTAGTTATCTATCTTTTAATAATTTTCAATAAATTATCCTTTTTCATATAATAATTTTGTTTAATGTTGATAGTAGAAATAAATACACATTTATTAGTTACTCTAAAAATTCTTATTAAATACTGACAGCTAATTGTTTAACCTTTTGGATTGTATTTTGCCAAGAAGTATGTGTAAGATACGCGAATACTTTACTGTGCCACCAAACATGTTATTTAAGATTTTGTTCAAAAAATAAATTAGTACTGATGGTAATTATCAGCCATTATTGATCCACGGTTACATTAAATCTAGCCGTGCGGCGCACACCTAGCCCACCCTGAATATACGCTCCTGCTAGATTTAGGTTTACCTCTAATGCTTCCAGTATTCTCCGCCTTCACCTATTCTCCAACATCTATTTCCACACAATCACTCGTATGGAAAGGCATGGTTTCATAATTTTATCATGCGTTCTACTGGAGTATGTGACGACATTATTTCTGCTATGCATAGAAATACATTTTGCAAGTGAAAATGGAATTCAAAAAATTACAAATACAAATTTCATGTCAGTTATATTTTAACAGCTTTTTTTCTGGATTTTTATTATATCTTGTTGATATTTCAGTCAATTGTTGATGATCTACATTGCGTTGTAGGCGTAATAAAATTAAGCTTACGTCACAGCATCAATTGCCGTTCAAATGTGCGCAATAAATTCTCAATTCAATTTCGCAATGTCACCGTTATCCAATGAATCCATCAATGTACACTGTAAATGATATAATATAATCAGACCTACTTGTATTATGTAAATTCAGTAATACAAACCTAGAGCGGAACACTGGACCGACCTGACTTACACAAGCCGCGAAGTGGTTACAGACGAAACGGTCGTGATGCCGCCTCACACTTTGCAAAATTAAACCCGTTCCAAGTGGTCGCGAGATTTTGTGCAATTGCCCCACTGCGATGACTCAAGACTTGAAGTTATAATATTTGCAAGAATTTTCAGCGCGAGATTTTCTTTAATTATTATTGTTGGGTAAGTGAAATTTAACGTAGCGTAATAAAGGGAAATAAGACTAAGAATTAGGTACGAAATACTGCGAGTAGTACTCGACGCTGCCTTTTCCCTACTGCCCGTGGCAACCGCTTGACTTTAACGTTTATCTTTAGGTGGATTTTGTTCGCTTTACATGGACCGAGAATTTATTCTTTCACCAACACAGTTTGGTGTATTCTTTAATAAGTGAGATTATTTTTTCACCTTTTTTATTCTTGGAGTCGCAAAATATTTAACATAGCCATGGCGAGTTTTTTTTTTAATTTTCACTTTTATGCTATTTTTTTGTTCGTTAAATAAATATCCTTTATTTTTTTTTTTACTTTTAACTCATCGGTCAGAATGGTTTCAAGATATACAAAAACGCTATCATATTTTTATAAGCTTTTTCATTTATACATTACTATATCGAACTTGCGTCGACAAGTACGCATTTCCAATCGATACGCAGATACGCGGCGCCAGTCGTTTTAAAATATTGTGACCCTCGTCGGTTGACAATATTCACTTGGAAAATAATGAAAAAAGAATGATTTGATTCCGTAGGTGCTTTTTATTAATTTTTTGACTTACTTTATTTTTCAATTTAACTATTATATGTCTCTATAATCTATATATTTTAAGTGACGCATGCGTTTATTAACTGGTCACTAATCTCAATCTGATTACTCTGGCAGTTGACGAAAACAATTGCTAATATAATCCGATTTGGAAGAAATAACTTAGCATTCGTTGGCTATTTTAATATGCTTTGGCACTTTCCTGGTGTACCCACCCATAAATTCGACTTTTCCAATTTCCCTATTTCGTTGCTAGTGAAAAATGGAATTAGCGTTTCGGCCGTTCACCCTCGTATTACGTCAATAATACTGGCTACTTACACTTCTAACGGGTCCCTCTTAAAAACGTACACGTAACAACGCCTTTCAAATAGTCCAAACCGTTTCATAGTTAGGCCTTTTTTATATTCGTCATACAAGAGACGCATTGTTTGCTGGCGTATTGATTTTCCCATTCGGTACTATGGTATGACTTATTTCACATTAATCGATGTTGGAATTTTGATACAATGAATTCGTGACAGCCATCGGTTTGATTAAATAATAGTTTACCTTTCAATCTTTCATGGTAAGCCACAAGTGACATATCTATGCTTACGTACTTACAACGTTAACTTTCGTGTATTTAAGACATCATTCATCTGTATATCTCGCTAATCTTGCATCTTGAACTCGTTTTTATAGATCAAACTGTTTACCAAAAGTGATAGATAGAATTAAATATATTAAATTTGCTGATGAAAAGGCTGCTGTCCATGTATTTATGTACATTGAATTTATTTACTGCTGAATCGACAGTCACGCCGAAATCCTATGACATCAGCTGACTTCAACTATTGTTGATTAATATCAATCGATAAAGCTGACTTTTTAAGCATCCCAGTGCCCACAAACGCCAAACACATAACACACTTTTTGACCCATACATACAGAGACACCAATTACGCAACTAGAGGGTTATTCGATTGCCTGAAGGGTCTAGTAGTCCTAGGCTAGATGATATGTTGTTTCTTCCCCTTCTTGCCTACCGAAGATGTATATGTATGTGCAACTATTCTAAATCATGATATAGAAAGCTTAAATAAATTTAATATTGTTAATCTTTCGTGGGATGGATTGAAAAAAAACATCCAGACCAGTGTCACTGCTAATTGTATCGGAATTGTCTATTTTCTACTATATAAATGGGGACAAACAACATTTGTAGGGACTCCCAAAATATTATTCCAGACTTCTGACTTAATTTACAAAAGAATACTTTACTGTCGAATGTAAAATCTTTAAATTTACATTATCAATTATAAATAATAACGCATTGTAGGTACCTAACTTATTACCAAATAGCTTATAATATTCAAATAATTATGTTTTTATACCCAGTGGCCTTACGTATGAGATAATTATCTTCAGCTTGTTTCTATAAATAAGCTTGCATTTCAATGCATTTTCACTAGAACCATAAAATATATTTTTTAGATTTAAAATTTCACAAGGCTTTAATCGCTTACAATCTAAAACATATTAAGATTATGAAATTTCTGTAATATCTATCGATGGTAATGTATTTGTGTGTATACTATTATTAATTTTGTATCTTTCAAGGTGTTTGCTGTCAATTGTTGGTAAAAAGGCAATCTATTTAAAAAGCGTCGCTCATCGCTAACTTTACCAACAGATGAAAATATGAATCGAAAAGGCTGCTTATTTAAAATGTTGAATGACTATTTGTGCGTTTCTTTTTATTGGTTTTCATTTTTTTTAAAATACCCGTGAATCGATTTATATTTTCATTTATTATGGTGCTCGCGATGCGCGAAACCAGGCATGATTGTTAATTAATAATGCAGAATCAGTACATGCATCAAAGTTTTTTTTTTTTTTTAATAAAATTTGTAGTTGTGGTTGTATTACCTAAGAACCGCCAAGCTATTTTGATCTCCACCCAATAAACTTATTCACTTGTCAAATCTAGCTTGACCGCATATAAATCTGTTTGCTCGTGTACTCATGTCACAATTTATTATGACTAATAATTTATTTTAATATGACATTAATTTTCTGTAAGTCGATATTCAATTTCCAACTGCTTGAATTTATTAAAAGCTCGTGACCCGGCATCCAAACCGCAGACAGCGTTGACCTATCAGTCCGCATTAAGAATAATAAATTCTTGTAGTGGTATACTTACTTACTGTTTTCAATACTTTCCCATTTTCGATGTTAAGAAAAATTCTTCGAAACCTGATTTTCTCGTGTTTGTTTTGGTTAGCATCCAATTAGAGATAAAAGAGAACGTCGATAAATGCACGTGGTCAAATAAAACTGCGCGTCTTCTTCATCGTCTTTAACTGGTGAGCATACACGTCTTATTGTAATTTATATGCTGTCCTGTATCATTCATTGGATATTTTGTAACGCTTATTTCAATATTGGTAATTGGCAATTTATTTTATATTTATTAAGTCTATTTAAGCAATAAAAAAATGCAGTGGTGGAAAAAAAACGTACAATATATATTTCAACGGCGGTTGAATACCATTTATAAAACGCTTGGTGATTTAAAACTTTAAATAAAAATAAGATGTTTTACGCAGAATTTAATCTCACATTCTGCAGATGTTTACGAATTTTGAATGAAGGATCAATTGTGATATATTTTTTTATCAATCTCTTCTGTTGGAAGTTCAATTCAGCCCTCATTTGTTTGTAATTATGAATGATATCCTTTAAAAACGCTTCACTCTACTACATATATCGGCCCATAATCGGCAAAAGAACTTAGGCGACACAATTCTGTAAATTGCGTTTTAAGCCAATAATTGTTATATACCGCCTAAGGCGTCATTGACCAAATTTTTAGAGCGTTATCTTATTCGCCTGATCTTTTTTAGGGCCTGTGCATTTTAGTATTTTAACCTTTTATCGTTTGTTCCACGTGGACCCCGGTTGATATACGCTGATCTACAGAACTGGAAGTGGTCAGACAATTTTATTATAATGTCAGGATAGGCATTGACTATTTATTACTACATATTTACAAACACACATAAGTAATTCCTTTTTCGAACCTAATTTTTAAAAAACCTTCTGTAAAATGTATAAATTGTCGGTTATGGTTTTCTGCCTTAGCGTCCTCAGATATGTTTTATTCGAATTTGCTTATTATTTAATATACTATATTATTCTGGTATTAAATAAGAAAGTTTTATGTTATTTAAGTTCAATTTGGTAGCTTCCAATAACGTGAATCATATACATATAGTATATTCACTTGCAATCAACTCTAGACCTTAATCGAAACCCGTTTTTGTTCTAATTCAGAATAGTTGTCGTTATTTATTACTTAGATATGTGGTACCGCAAGTACGGAAACAAAGAGCTTTTTGCGATTTCCACGCGGTTAATTATAACGAAGGTAGTATCCCGAACCATCATTCAAGCTTGTAACACCTTCTCACAAAACAGAGGCTTTCGCCGAATTTTCGTCCTAAAAACTGACCCCAGTATGTAACATCAACTATGTTGATACAGAAATACAATAATAGTCCATTTATATGTTAAGAAAAACAAAATTGATTCATTACTTTTATATTAACGGATAAGCTGATGTCGAATAAAATTTGTAAAACAAATTTGTAGTGAGCAGTTTGTATGATTGGTTTCAGCTTATTTCGTTCATTTTAATTATATTATTCAGTACGGTCAATGCACAACGTATTCTGGCTTCCCGGTTTGATAATGCGATATGTAGATTTTATATCCTCATTCGGTAGCTTTCGTTGGCTGACCTGCCTTATATAATCGGGGTATATCGAGGGAGCTTTTTCGCTTTTGTTGTTTCGAAATACGAAGCGATCTTTTTCTTTATGTGTATGTCGAGCGACCAGCGCCGGATATAAATCAATTCCGTTTCAATTATTTTACAACTTAATTTCACAAAGTGTCAGACACTTTGGCATATTTTAAATTTATTTTTTTATTATTTCAATTTCCATTTCGTTGTGAATACGTAACGGACAAAACGGCGAGAATTTTTATAGCAATTTAAATACCTAGATATGTCAAATATTCCATCAATATGAAATCCTTTTTTCCACGTCGTATAAATTAATCATCGACCAACTATTTGTACAGAAAAAAATTACTTTAAAAGTTTTACAATTACAGTTATTATTAACATTTATGCAATCTTGATTGCTGTATTTTATGGCTCTAATAATTCCTAACACATTTTTGAAAAATAGCAGTCATTGAAATGCAATATAGCAATTAAAAAGTGAAAATGTTTACAGTTATTACCTACATTACTATAAAAAATATTACCATGTTTTATTAAATGTTAACGATTATTTACTACAACAAAATAATTACTCATTAATATTGCATTATATTACAGTTATAATTTATAACATCGTAAAATAGAATAACTTTCTAATAATTCATTGAATAAATTATATGTATTAAATTCAAAAAATTAAATACTTATTTTTACTAATTTCATTTTTATCTAATATGATCAGGATCGGTCATGGCGAGCATTATCAACTTATAAGAAAATACAATATTACTGTGTTGTTTATACAAAACTAAATAAAATTAATCATTTTAAATCAATACCGGTTTTGGTCATATGAAATAAAAGTGGAATTCGTACAAATAAGTATTTTTTTAAATTATATATAATGCCTTTCCACCAAGTATCGACAATGAACACCCTAAAAGTGATATGCATTCAAATTTAAAAATACTTGTTTTATACATTACTGGCTAGTCACTAGTCAGTATAAGTAAAAAAACATTCGTCTTCTTGATTGATTGTTCAACTTTTAGCCCCCGGTCAACCTCATCAGTCGATCGATCTTCTTAACTTGATACATATCTATACCTAAAAAGTTTGTTTTTTAAATATCCATAAGTGAAATTAATCGTTAGATGCAATCTCTCGCGTATTCTATTATCTCCAATGGGCACTTATTTTAAATTATTGCGTGATTTCGCCACTTTCATCGGCCGTTCTCGAAATATAGCTTAAAGATACCCGGTTTCGATAAAGGAGTGATATGTGCGATTGTGGAAAACGATGCCAGTCGCGATATATTTGTGCATTATTTCTGTTCCGCTTCCGCGATGTAATCCCATAGCCGGTTATCTATGTGATCGCGACCCTCTTGGCTAGCGTCCAACCGTAATAGGACCGAGAGAGCTTCTGCACTTTGTCCACTGCCTGTGTAAATGTCGAGCTTTATTAGACTTTTTCTCCACACTAAGCGTTTTCCAGTTGGAAAAATTCACCAATGTTTGTTGTTTTAGTGTAATTAGTATTATTTATTTGTTTTGTATAACTGGATAGACTCCTTTGACAATCTCCAAAGATGACTTTCTTATTTTCAATCATTCTTTCAAATATATAGCATCACATTTTGTCCTTCATAATATAAATATTCAGTCCCCAATCATAAGCAGCTTTAAATTTTATCATTGAACTAAAGAAAACCTCTACTCCATCGTTCTGCAATTGATCTGACTGAACAATTCAAACACATCACATTTAATGTGTTCACTGTCAATACTTGGTAATTTCTTGAGCGAAACCAGTCCTGATCATTTAAAATAAAAGTAGAATTAGTGCAAATTAATGTTATTTTTTAAAAATATAATCCAAACAAAGACGAGAGAAATCAAATATTTATCATTTTCCATTTTATTATGTCACTCCGGAATATACACTTACATTTGTATGTCGTATGAGATGTTTGTACATCAAATTCTATGTCAGCGTATCCCCTTTCGACATTTACAAACCCCTCCCACATTTATTTAGACTCGGATGTATTTATTCGAACTGGCAAATGTGTGTTTTGTAAGTCAATCTATCAGTGGTTCTAAGATAAAGTGATGTTTCGATATTTTAAAGCACATTCAATAAATATCTTTGTAAAACACTAAAAACCTGGGCATGAAAAAATCTATTTCTTCTTTTGATTCACAGCAAGCGCGTAGAGAATTTAAGGGAATATTCTCACGTAACGACCGTTTTGAAAACGGGTCCTTAAACGAAGCCATCTTTCCAACCGTTGATTTGTAGTAATACTCTGTTGAATAAATGGTTAACTATTTTAGTTTCGGGTGTGCCAAATTTATTTTAAACACTTCGTTTCTACGCATGATTCATTCAACGAATTGTTTGCCTCTGTGGTTTGTATTAATATGGAATTATTGAGTCATGTTGTTTTTAAAACCGGTCCCAACACGCCCTCAAATACCACCGCTAATCAGCTGCTATCAGCCGATTTGACCATTGTGTCCTCGCGTGGTCCATGCTGACAATCAATGTTTCGTAATGAAATGAGCGCATCACGTCATATCAAACAGATTAATGTATCTGGTCTCATTGTTGCATACTAACTTTATTTTATGTTGACAATTCTTCATGTTCACGTGCGTTAGATTCTATCCGCTACATAGGATCGTTGTTATTTTGCCTTGTGTGATTTATCTTTCTTTTTTTTCATTTTGAATATGCAAATTTGACATTTTCGCTTCACCAGCTGTTTCGTTCGCGTTTGATTGATTCCTTTGTGTTTTTTTTTCTCCCTCGAAAACTTCGAAAGCTCAATGTATCATTGGCAATAGAATAACGTATCCATTTTTTTTATCTCTCCATCGTTCTAGATCTCCTCAGTACCGTACTGACATGAACTTAGTATTTTTTTTATAATATGGCAAAAAAACAAGCAATATACTTCTACATAGATTGACAACAACAGCTTCCTCATATTTTTAATGACTCTGGCTTAAGGTTTGCAATACCGTTATGGTGATTTTTCAATACCAAAATACTGATATTTCGGGATCGAATACCATCACATATTTTAATAAATTGATTGAATTGATATTTACTTGATAGAACTCCATTGTAATAAGGTAAACATATCAACGTATTTGGTTCTACAGTTTTTTTTTATAATATTAGTTTATAGCTATCGGCGCACGCAGAAATAGCTATAAACTAATATTATAAAAAAAAATTTAGAACTAATATAAAATAAAAATAACTTTGATTATTCCACGTATTGTGTATCAAAATGTGACACGTGTTTCGCCTCTTTCAGAGGCATCCTCAGACAACTACTTTCGCAAATGTTTGCTTAAGTACGTGTCACATTTTGATACACAATACGTGGAATAATCAAAGTTATTTTTATTTTATATTAAAATGAACTTCCACAAAGTTACCGCCGAATCCATCGAAAGTATTAACTTTAGAACTATTTAAGTTGATTTTTTTATTCTATTATTTTGATATTTTTTTTCGGCATTAATTGAATTATTTTTAATCTGCTAAGAGGCGTATCAATTTGGACAGGTTTCAGAATTGATGAGCTTTTCAATGATGACTTATTATTTTCAAAAACCATAAAGTTATTTGTGAAAATTACTGTGTTATGTTCCGATTTTTTTATTTAGTTAACTGCTATTTCGGCATCAAGCCATCGTCAGAACCTTGCTACTAAGACAACAACTAAGCTGAAATAGTTAATTGAAAAAACTTGTGAAAAATACAGTGCTATTTTGACTATATAATTATTTATTTATATAATATATGTATTATCGATATTTATAAAAAAGCGCTTAATCACGATTGCATTATTTTTATCCAGCAATTATCTACCTCCTGCGCATTGCACATCCGTTGCATTCAATCAACGGCGACGCGATGCAACCGCGTGTTTGAATAATTATTTGTTTATTTGGTTTCTGTTTGGGGCACTGACCGTTTTAACCGTGAATTGATTGCCTCTGTGACCTTCCTGATCGGTAAAAAAAGCCTGCTAAGGTAGTCTATTTAAAAAATATACAATTTCATATAATATAGTTGAACACTTTTCGCACTTATGTTATATCAAGGGCTGAGAGTAGACGGAGTCAGAGACGTGGATTCTTTTAAAAATTAAATTAGAATTTATTTTCGTAATAATTACAAAAATACGCTTAGAATAAAATTTTGCATCCTATTTTAATCGATGGACGTCAGAATAGTTTATTTTCTTTCACGGCTAAATCCATCATTCTGACGTCATTTTTAATAATAATAATAAGATTTTGTTACATCTACATATTTATGAAAATTGTAAAAACTTTATTATTATTTTCGTACGAAAATATTTTAAGACGATCGACGATTTTAATATGTGGAAAATATTTTATTCTATGATTTGTACTCTTTTAGGGTGTTTGTTCACTGTCAATAAATACTTGGGCGGAAATGCATTATATTCAAAAAAATAAAATAATCATTTGTACCAACTCCATTTTTATTTAATATGATCAGGACCGGGTGGATTTCTGTATTGGTCCACCGCAAAACCAGGTTGCACATCACTGCATTAGTCAATGGCAAGTTATTGAAGGTTTCATATCACAGTTTAATTGCTAGATCTGTGCCGTTTGCTGTATTGATGGCATAATAGATCGTAACATCACATTTAGTCAGTGTGAATTTGATTGATTAACTCTCTGAACTTATATTTACTGGTTTTGAAATTGCTTCTCCAATGCATAGTTATTCTCAAAATAACAATTAGCTGTATTTGGGCTGTCATCGTTGTTTTGTCACACCTAAATATCAAGTGGGTGGTATCAATAGCGTTGCAAATAGTAGACGAATCGTGGCGCACAAGCGCGCACGTCGTAAATCACACCTTTTGTTCAATTTCGTCGTGAGGAGTTCCGTCGGTGAGACGAGTGAAGTATGCGCGCATCCCCGCATCCATTCTGCGACAGATTCCCGCGCGTCAATTCATTTTGCTTTACTTTACATACGCAGATTTACGGCGAGAACATTTTCGAATTATCACAATGGGGAGTGGAGCCCTTTGAAGTTATTGTGCCGAGGCACGTACTCTTTGGACAATTCAAAAAGCGAAAGACGTCGTCGTTTTATGTTCGTCTGCAGGGTCGTTGGTATGTCCGAATGTTTGGCGGCCCTTATTCCGAACCCTCGCGGAATTATTTACATAAAATAGTATATTCGGGGACTGAAAACGTATTTTTAATAGGCATTTTCAAATGAAATTTCAACATGATTGTCTCTTCAAGTATTAGATAAATGTTTTTATTTTCCTTCAAAACTTGCAATTGTTTATAACATGATCAAGCATATAGATGCAAGTGCTGATTATAGTGTTGACTGTTTTTAGAGTACGGCGTAGTATTTTTGTAAAGATTTATTAATAATAATAAAAACACAATATTTCTTTGTACTTGCCACGTTATTTTAAAGAAAGGCCAGAACCGCTTTCGCTCATTGCGAGCATTGTCAACTGAATGCTTTATTGATTGAATTAGTATTTAATTGGATGAATTTTATTATGATAAGGACAAAATAAAACTTAATTTAGTTTCTATACCGGCTTAGAAAACATAAAAAAATCATCTACTCTAACATCCTGATGTATTAAATGTAGTAAATTGGCCATCTAATTATTATAGAAAATGTGAGTTAGATGATATTATTAAATAATCGTCTAAGCATTTTTTTTAAAATTAGCAAAAATAAATAATATTTCTCTTACTATTTGAAAGAAAACAAACGTTATTTTATTGTTCGTTCTCCTTATTTTTTTTTTATCAACGATACTAGAAATTCTCAAGTTTCCTGTTTTATTAATAAAAAAATATTCATTTTCCTGTCTTATTCGATACTTTATTTTCTTTTAATTTTAATAGATGTCGTCATTTTCACCTGTTGTATCATACGATTTGTTTCCACTTTTCCACGGCAACTATTCGAGACGCAAACCATTAATTTTCTAGTAACTTCCTCTGTGTGCTAAGAATGTTCACCGCTAGGTGGCTTTTTTTTTTTTTAATAAAATTTGTTTTTTATTTGTAGTAACGTTTATTGTTAAAATTGAATCAACATATTTGTTTCTAAAATAAAAGGTTTGTTTTTCATTCTCTTTTCATCAATCATTAGCTCTTCATATTTTAATATCATTGTATGTATATTCATTTTTCTAAATACTTATTCTATCCAACTCTAGATGTCGCTATAAACATATTTCTCTTATTAAAATGATTTTTTTTTTTGTTGCAATAATTGGTCAGCATTACGCTTTTATTACATTATTGAATTGTTTCTGTATTTACGGAAATTTACATGTTTGTACCGATTTTTAGAACTAGAGCAAGGTTGTATTAATTCAATTAAAAATATCGCCTGCTCCGATTGTTAAAAATAAGTTGCATACAGCTAATTGTGCATATTGTTAAATATTTTTAAAATCATTTACACTAACGTTCATATTTACTACATTACCATAATATATCAATGATGGATATAATCCTAGTTAATTTTAGAGACTTGATTGATGACTTGCTCAAGCAATTATTATCCTCTAATTCTAATTGGAAAGAAACTTAAAATAAAAATAATGACAGAAATTATTTCAGCGAAGCGGTTTCGATTGGCTGCTTCAGTAGCGATCAGGTTTAATTAATATTTTGTGTTTGACGTAAAAATTAAAACATTAAAGCCAATTATGAAATACTGTTATCATACATTTATATAATTCAGATTTCATATAACAGGAATCCTGCTCTGATGCAACAGTATTTTTTTTATGAATAACAACATTTAATGTGGTACCAGATAAACTATCGAATTTCTTCACATTCAACATTTATGTACACATTCAATCCGAAACAAAGTTCCAAAGACTATTTTTATCAAAATATACCTAAGCTAAACAATTGACCCACAATATAAGAAAGTATGCGGATGGGAGGGTGGCCCTAAACTTAAAAATACTTATCGAAAATACAATTCCATTTAACGCAACATGATTCGTATGTACCTATATGAAACAACCATTTTTGATATTTTTATTATACGAAACACCGTTCACCATTCTACTGGCGGAGGAATTCACAGTCCGTTCTTAATCTGCAAGGTAAAGCGAGGAAATTGCTAATTTAATTTTCACCGACCGTCGAATGACGTCAGGCGAAAAATATTTCAAGGCATTATGATTGTGTCTTGGAATTAAAACAATTTTCATGTCATTGCAAATAATTATCGAAAAGTACCGCTTTGTTGTTTCAACGAATGGAATGAAAAAGTGATACGTAATTATATATTCACCGATAAGACGTTTCATTCAATTGTTATTTGAAAATATCAACATACAGTGTGCCACTGAAAACTTATCTAAACGATTTTATTGTATATTTTTTATTGAATTTATATATATTTACTGAACATTAAATCCTTTTCTTATCGTCTCATATATGGCAAACGCTTCTAATGCTACAGGAATTAAAACATTTCTAGAGACTGCCAGCAAGTGTTGAACTAGTTCATGTTTTGTGTTAATACGCGTTTAATGATCAGAATAATGTCATTTTTTAATATCATAAACTTATTATTAGAGTGAGTAGCATTCTTTTCCACTCCATTATATAAAATATATATATATATTTATCAACCATCGAAAATAATAAAGGGCTATAAATTGTTACCCATTTTTTCGAATATACTAATACTTGTTTTGTCACCCTTGCGATATTCTGTCTGATGATACTTCTCAAAGAGGCGAAACACGCGCCATGATTTGTAATACAACAAGTGGAGTATTAAATTAATAAAAACACAATATTCCTTTGTACTTTATTCCCTTTATTTTAAATAAAGTGTAATAAAGTACAAAGGAATATTGTGTTTTTATTAATATAATGCTTTTCCACGAATTACAGACAGTAAACTCCCTAAAAGTAGAGTAATAAAGTTATTAAAAATAATTTTGTATAAGAAAATGATCATCCACAAAGTTTCCGCCGAATATATCGAAAACGGTAGTTCATTCTAAACATGAATTTGTCTCAATGACACGTGTATTTACATTTGTATTGAAATTAAATTGAATGATATTCAAATGCAATAAGCAAGTTATTGATTTTTGCTCACGCAGTTCTTTTTTATATGTAAAGAATTTATACAATGGACATGAAATATCCAACGGTTATTAAAATCGGAAGAAATCTATCAACGGCGAAAAAATTATCCAGAGTTTGGAAACCGAAATATAATCGTAGATTTTTCAATTCTAAATTATTGAAGCGTTCTCAATGCCAAACGAAATAAAAATGATATTACTTACAGTCATATTACATATAAACAGTACATTTATAAAGTGAACACTGTAAATAATAAGTAAATCGTGGAAAAACATAACGCAAACGCACGCCCGCTTTATGTGTCAATTTTCCATAAATCACTGGTTTTATTGCCTCAGATTCTTTACGCTTTTCGATTTCTCTACGAGACATTCGGTCCCCTCTGCGATTTCCCAATGTCCTTCTTACATATCCACATACCATCGTCTCCCCGAGGGCTCGCCCTAAGAGCGAAATCGCAGAATTTACTCAATATTGCCTGGCCTCATTCCTCCTTTTCCCGCCGAGGGAAAGCTTACTGTTTCATTTGACAAATGGAGTACTGGTCGTATTGTGTTTGGGTGAATTATTGAGCGCGTTACATTTTCTTGTTTTGTTTTACAACACGACGTTGGCAACGATGCTACGTAAAAAATGTTTCTTTAGAGTTGAATGAGTGAATAATGTTTTTCTTTTTAGACGGAATTTTGGCGTATTATAAATTATCTTCCGATATGTTTTTGACAAATGATCAGGAATTGATTGACTCCTCGGTAACATATATCCAGGCATTGTAAGCTTAAAATTCTCCCACACGATACATATCAATCAATGTCTTCATTCTAAATATGCATAAGGAAACCACGTGAAATTGATATTTTTTTTACCAAACTCTGTGTATAAATTAATTATTACTTTAGGATTTTCTTTGCTGTTCTTATAATATGCATTTAAATAATTTAATTGGATGTATATACTTTGCAACGTATGCATGTGTATTATATAATTAATTTGAGTGTACGCTATAGCTCGAAATGATTACATAGTTTCCTTTGCTAGTACTTACCACGTACTTACTCAAAGTAAAATTTCTGTCCCACAAAAGTTGCAAAAACATTTTGTGTAAGTAATTGACATCACAAGAAAACTAACCAACATTCAAAGAACTAACAACCATATTATTTTTTATAAATACTACATTGCTTATGATCGGAACCGTTTTCGCCCACAGTGGTCATCATAAACTGAAAAGCAATTTAATTCATGTATAATGTTAATCTCTCCGTTTGGTTCGATTAAACGATTTTTAACAATTTCAAATACCTATTATATTTGAAGAAAAAATGCAGTAAAAAGAAATGAAAGCATTTTCAAGCAAATTCAATATAAGCTGTAATCTAATCTTTGTAATAAAACCAAGTCGTATTGTTTTATCGCTTAACGATATAGTAGTATGAATTGAAAAATCGCCGTCGAAAATACAAAATCGTAGCTTATATTTGTTTAAGTACTTATGTGTATTCTCTATACAATGTCCAAGACGTCGCAACAAGCAGAAACTAAAAAAAATATGTTTATTATGTAGTACCTGTTTTGTTGTTGTGACACCTATTGCTAGACTTTATTGTAATCGACACTCCGTAGCCCATTATAGAAACAGGAAGAATACACCAACGTTCGACACTGCCCACCATTTGCATGTTCGATGATTTCTCGTAATAATAAAATACTACAGAAAGATGCGCATCGCACGAGATGCTTGGTAATTTACGACTGTATGTTTTATTATAAATACAGAATGTTCTATTGTTTATATATGCAGTGGAACGGTGGTGGAAATTGTATGTATCTTCAATTATACGCTTGACAGTGAACGTTCATTTAAATACTAATACGGAATAATGTAACATGTGACAGTTATTACATTTCTATAGGCAGCTACCTGCAGATATACAATTGCTTCTGAACAGTAGCGAAGACTCACAAGCAATCGCGGTCCGCCCGTATCGCACTTTTTGGGGGCGGCATTGTCAAAAATACATGCAATATTTTTCGAGAAATTATATGTATGCATAAAAAAAATGAAGCCACCTGTAAATACTTATAGAAAAAGTAGTAGAAGTGATTTAAAAACAAAAATAGAGAAATGTTTGCGACGGAAAATTCAAGGACCGCCCCGGGCGTCGGGACATTTTCTTACACCACTGCGCACAAGACGAAGATTTCTCTAAATATTTCATTATATCTTTGGGGACAAGGATTGTATAAAACAACGTAAAAATGTGCAAAAGTTTTACTGTATTTTCAACAGTGCTTGTCCCCAGAGATGAACATTTTAGTAAAACTGCGATATCTCGTAACTGTAAAAATCTAGGCACGCTCGTGTGTTATTTATAATCATGCGATTGAAGGTATGAGAATTGCGACGCCCGAGAACTGTAGAACAATATTTTACCTTGTTTATTATGCTTAAAGCTAGTTTTTTTTAATGTATGACATATCCAGGAAGTTAAGGATTTCGACTGTAGATGCTGGTGCTTGATGGAATTACAATATTGTAATTTGAATTATTCAAATTTTTGAAATTTACATGTTTTGTCACTTACGATCAATGTTTCCTCTAAGGCAAGAGGTTAGCTGCGCGGAAATTTCAAAGGCTGCGCCGACCGATCAAATATTAATTAAACAACTTTCTTGTGTGCGAAAACCCGGAATGAGTGCGCGGGGGCATCCCAACTGCTGCGCGGCCCCGCACGCGTGCAGATTACAGGGATCGTTGTTTACGATCCTGGTTACGATTTTCGTAATCTTCAGGCATTCAAGTGCACGGATGAATATGCACGGATATGGAAATTTACATAATTTTAAGAAATAGGGTACGAAGATTTTTTTAAATATAGAATGCTTACAATTACTGATATCTCAAAATATTCTTCGTGTTATACCAAATCTACAAATTCGTGTTTTGCGCAGTCCATTTGCTTGGTCAATTCTGAGGTCAGATAGCAATGCACAAGATCAAAGATTTCTCGATTCGAATAGGCTCGTACTTACTTTAAGCGTTGTTCTGTATCTAGTACTTACTACGTGTTGAGTGGGTAGGCGGCAATTGTGAAGCAGGAGGCCAGGTAGGCGGATTTATTTGTGGGCGTGCATCTAGTTAGTCGGTTGATAATCGTATAATTACCGATGTGCAATCGACCGATATTATTGCCTGCGTCGTTATAGTATTCACGTCTCGTTTAAAATATAGTTGACATTTTGCGAATGAGCGATTTCTCTCGTTGCGACAATGTTTTCTAGTGCGCCCATGCTTCACACTGAAAATGTTATACGTATAAAATGTAAGTATATTTTCTCACTTATAATCGCTATCAGGAGCGCGACAATCCGTAGTGGTTCCTGGATGCTGTCAATAACTGTCCCTGATAAACGTGGCCATCCACCATTCTGGCCCAACTAGCAAACGACGGTTATTCAAAGAACTTTCCAGCCAGCTGCGTCTTTTGCGCCCTATTTGACTACTGGAAATTACTCATTTTCCCCCGACACATTTTCGTTATTCAGTGTACGTAAACAAGCCAGCACAGTCACCCAATATTGTTTTGCATAATAATACCTTTACTTTCAAGTGTTGGTTAATATAAACGCCGGAGGATACTTCTGTAGTTTTACTTATTTTCAAATAAAAAAACAAAATTTAGAAACTCCATTATATTATAGCCATTAGTTAATTTTATTAGATTAACATAATTTCATTTATGAATTGACAGTAACATTCAAGTAACATAAACAGACTTAAAATAGTATTTTTTGCAATACTATATACCAATATAGCTCCCCCATCCTCACTATTTTCCCCTCCCTTATTTATTGTTGCCAACATCGTTTTCCTTCGTTCCCAATTTTCAGAAATATCCCATATTTATGCTAATTGTTGAATCTGTATTCTCTATACTTATATGTTTTTTCTTTTTTTTTCTAGGTGAGTTATCCGAGTTCCACCACGACTAATAAACAGCTCAACGCATAAGAAACTCAATATTTTATTCACCTTCGAAACAAGGACAGATGCATTCTGCTACCTGTATTACCTTATCAATATATCGGCATTCAAATAATTAAACACTTTAGACTGCGTCCGTTTATAACTCACTTGTAATTAGCACTTATTCTATAATATTGTTTCAAATATATACATATATCTCATTTGAAAAATTCGACCGCATTGTCAGCTGAAAGCTTGACTATGATTAATTTTATAATTGTACTATGATTGTCTTGTTTATTTTTACTATCGAGCCTGAATGAAAAATGAACAGTAAATAATCTTATGCCGATTATATAAATTATGTGCTTATTCAATATTGCAATGTCGCAATAAATCTTTACTCAACACACACTTAACAATGAGTTGCGTGCTTCTTACGCATAATAATTATTATTGTGTACGATTTATCACATTTTTATAGCTTATAATAACTGTTCCGCATTGGCAAGGTGGATAAATTATTGAGTTTCCTTATTCTATATAACTGCATTCATTGACTTCAAATCGTAAGTACTGTTAAACAATATAATTCCATTTTTATAAACATTATTGTCACAGCGTGTTTTAATATGATCAGGACCAGTTTCGCTCATGACGAGCATTATCAACTAATAATACAATACAATCTTAGAGTCATTTATACAAAACATTTATAAAATTTATAGGGCTTAGCAAACAATTGATATTGAAAGGTATTTATTTACAAATAAAGGTACAAAATACTAATCAAATATTTTAAGACGCTAAACACTGTTTTAATTTATATTTCTTAAATAGAGCAGTAAGTTTAACTGTTCAAGCGTCATTAATCACGTTATGTATTTATAAGTAAGTATTGACAGTGAACACCTAACAAGTGATATTTTGTAGTTTTTATGTTTCACTGTTTTCCGGTTTGTTGGAGTGTTATTAATTATTTTTCAGGGGTTCATTTGTTCAAGGTTCTGATCATTTAAAGTAAAAGTGGAATTAGTACAAATGAGTGTTATTGGTTTTGTCATTCATCGTTTTTTTATTATTCGGTGGTCGGAATCATTGTATAAATCAGTGTTTCCACAAAAAAAAATCATACCACGGCCCCCTAAATCTGAAAAAAATAATCCGCGGCCTCCTTCAATACAAAACATGTTCTGCGGCGGCCCCCAATTTGGAAAGCACTGACGTAAACCATTTTAAATTGCGATTTTTCATCTTCTAGTGCTGTAATTGTTTCCTAAAATTGACCACCTCCTGCATGGTTTTATGGATAGATCTCACATTAGACGAAGACTGTGAACGCTTAAGCCAAATATCATACCTTGATCGGTTAACATCGTTATATTAGTTAAATCCACTGTGAAAAGTCCTGCGGCTGTTTCGTTTTTCATCTTGTAAAACAAAAAATAAAAGTGGAAACTACATGAAACTTTGTGAAGTCTCAAAGCAGAATTCTATACAGGCTTCGAAGATAAACGTAGTGTATAGGTCATCATTAAAATATCTCGGTCTCCTGCCTCCGACAGCGGGTAAAGTGTCAGATTCGCCTCGGTTGTTTTGTTTCCATCCTGCATAGGGTGAGGATCACGGAGGAAGATGTCGAACCAAACAAAAAGTACTTGCCATCATTTAATTGTCGATATATATATATAATACATGATTTGTAGGACGAACACTATTGTCTTATACAGTAAATTATATGCTAATAATATTTTTATAGCACCGATTGATCGTATTCTGAAAACAGGCATTTTCTACTACTTACACTTATATTTTCTTTCAAATAAGTATATTTAACAGGGAGCCGTATAGTGTCGTATATATTGAAAATATTATTACTTCAAATAACTACTTTATATATTTAATATGCCATAAAGATCCATATGAATTGCTCTGAACCTTAATTGAAATCAAATATCCAAACTGATGTCGCTCTGTCGATCATAATTTGTGTGATATATTTGATGGTTACTGGTGCAGTATTTTCCGTTAGTAGTTTACAGTACCTCAGTTCATGTAAAAGTTACGACCCGCCAAATACTTACATGCGACCATTAATAAATATAAACACAAGAAAAAAATAGGTTTTCATTTGCGGGCTCTTTAAATTACGCACTTTTTTGTGGATATCCCACATCTAAACGTCCAGGTCTGGTCGGGTATTGATACAGCTTTGTAAATAAATATTAACATATCAAGGTTTGGATACTCAATGACCTGCAATTATATCCTTTGACAGAAAAAAAACAACTGCGTTAGAGTTTTATTCATTCAGTTAAAGATGAAAGAGAGGGGAAATGATTTTTTACAGTTTGAAAACATTAGTAAGCATAATGTGAACTTTAATATTTGATCATGACGTAATTTCTGAATTTACTCGTTAATGAAATTCAATGTTGCTAATTTACTGTCGGTCACGTTATTTAAAATCACGTCACTTTTGAATAACTGTATTCCGATTTTACTCTACCAGTAATGAGGCAATCAACATTTCATAGTCGTACATTTTAAAAACATTATACGTACACTTTTTGGGCTGCTTTTTTATTTTTAATGACGTTAGGATTTTCGTATGTCTCAAGCCCACGCCTCAGCCTTCTCGGAATCTTGCCAAATGCCTGAATTCATTGAACCTATAATGTTGAATAGCAAGGATGAGGTCCTACGCCTCCCAACATCCTCAATCGTGATAATGCCAAGGTTATCGGAAGGAGAACTTAACTTTACAATTATTTATTAATTGGTTTTTTTGGTATACTGCATTTGTGAATGACGTTATTTATTGATTATTCACTTCGGACTTAGAAAATTTATTATCATTTCCAGTACCTAATATAATACATTAAATCTCATTAGTTAAAACATCTGCTGTAAAGTAATCCACCTAAATCCTACTCAGGTATTAGCTTAATAACTATGTTCCTCCTGGCCATTACGCTGAATCTGCCAAATCATAAAAATTGGATGACCGAATTTCCGGTTGTGCCCAAATATATCCTGCCATTCATCGATTGATACTGTAGTTTTTAAATTATGATTTTCGTGCTTATCATGATTACCTGGAAAATTAAATATAATTTTCTTCTCTGCTTGTTTTTTTTTTAAGAATAATGTTTAACTCATAAATCGACTTCATTTTTTGACGTCAGAGCAATTTTCTGTGAATTTTATCGATGTATTTTCGTATTCTTCTTGTATATGCAGTATTCGCAGGTCTCGCACGAAACATGCTACAAAGGAATTCTCAGCGTCTTGGACTTTGTCCATTAGAAATCTTTGAATATATTAATGCGAAATTATTCAAATAAGCGGGTCCCAATAATAACACATTATTTTGTTTCTACAATGCGACGGCATGTTGGAAATTCTAACTTTGAAACATCGGTTTCATTAAATACGCATGTCGTAATCTTTGTCTTGATTGAATATTAAGTGGTTTTGGAATCTTACTTGAATGAATAATATTTTTGTTAGAACTCAATACCGATTTTTATTATCACCGTGGTTTAACGGTAAACGTTCTCTGTCTAGTCTATTTCACTAAAAAATATTTACGTAGATTTTGTATCTATAATGTTGAGTGTCAGTAGGCAAAAATATTATTAAGACCAATCGAATACGTGGCTGAAAGAGTAAACTCGTCCAAATACTAAACAATCTGAACGCGCAAGGGACTTGATCGAGCGACCCGGCGAGTTATTTTAAGTGAGTGATTGAATAGAAACCTTGTCTATTACTTTGGAGGAGATGATACCCCCACGATGAGTGTTATTGAATCGAACAAAACGCACGTAAAAATTAACTTAACTGCTAAAAAAACTTAACTATGCGTGTCGACGCCGACTCCGTCAATATTTTTGCTCGGCCGAGGACGCTTGGCCACTTGCTCAGTTGGTCTTAAAGATGCTTAATTCTTCACATCAATTCGACTTACATCGACATTCTTTATTTACTATCAAGAATTATTTTTATATTTTGGCATGAACGTAATTCAAAAACATAAACACTCTTTTGTACTAATTTCACATTTATTTAATATGATCAGGACCAATTTCACTCATGACGCGTATTTTCAACTGATGATACTTGTTCTTGTCCTGATCATATTACATAAATGTGTAATTATTACAAAAGATTTTTTTTAATACAAATTCCTTTCCAGCAAAACAGTGAGCACCGTAAAAATGATGAATGCATTTTTCTTAGACATGCTTATATTATTTAAAAACTTACTAATAGATAAAAACAGTCAAAACAACGGCATATCGGCACATGTAATCTTTACGATCGTATATTATATTCAATGCTATATATTTTTAAATACATATTCTTTAATGATCCCGTTGACAATTGACTATTGAAAGTGAACGTAATAAATTTGAGTGTAAACATTATATATGTTGAATGTTCTCAATAATACTGTCGATAATCGAATGCAATTCCACACTCATTATAACGTGTGAAATCATTAAATTCGGTTGGGATAGTCATTTTGAATCAATTAAGATGCTGCGAACTACTGTATTCTTGCGGTGACCTACAACCATTAGCATGATTGTCTTAAATTATCGCATTAGCGGTTAAAATCGTTGACCATCACACCGTCAATAATAGCCGAAGCCGGTATTTATTATTACTAGGAAACTATGTATGTCATTTTCAATGCATCACATTGCTTCAAATAATATTTTTAAAAAACGGTGACTTTATGAACGATACTAATATAATATTTTACAGTTAAATCGGTGAAATTTATACATTTTCCTTATTATCCAATATTTTTTATATTTCAACCGGTTGATAATTTTTTGAATCATGTGAAAGTGTATAAACGATTTAAGCCCAGCTAATAAGTTGCGTGGTCGAGAGCTCGAATCTCTGAAGAAAACACTTATAAATCGATTCGTGGACTTGTACATTGCAGCATTAAAAAAAATTGATGGGTGTATTATTTTCCATCCCAACCAACTTTATCGTATTCTGAAGACGTGACGTAATGGGGCCGATTATCTGATTACTATGAGTGACTCTGAATCATGATTGACGTACCCGTGATGTGCGAAGGCCATATTCAAGAAACCTGAACTAGATATCCTAGGTAGCCTGATAAGTTAAAAAATGAAACACTTAATGAAACTCATTAAGCATTATTTATTAAGGACCTAAACCGGTTTTGCCCATCATGAACATTATCTTTCCATGAAAATATAAATCGATACATATGGTAGGTACTATATCCAAAATTTACTAACACAAATAACAAAAGCGGACAATGGTACATGTCACTTATGTTTAATATAAAATTGAACCGCCCATTTCCAAAATTCCATTTTCATTATTTTGGACATACATACTTTAAAAAAAAGTGTAGAGAACCCTCTACATTTAAAAAATAGTTATATTTTCGTAAATCAAATTGAAATAGATAATATATTTTTATATTTGATTCAAGAAAATATGGTTATTATTTCAGTATAGAGAATCCATACATGTTCTATTGGACGTATGTCCAAAAAATAAAAATAAACACGGTGAATATCGGAAACGGGCAACTCGATTACATTTGATAACTTTGTTATTTCACTTGGTCAACTTATATTTGTGTAAATAACTCTGTACCGATTTATCATTTGCACAACGAATTGACAGTGTACATTTTAAAATTGAACTTATTTATTTTAATAATTTTGCTGATTTACTGCAAGCAATGAAAAATTTAAAAAATGATTAAGTCGCCTATTCCCATCTTGTCCTTTCCCTTATAAAATCTCACTCTGTAATAGGTGATTTCAAGTAATTAAGTTAAATTTTTGAAGAACAGTTTTTCTCCTTGAAATTATTAAGTGTTTTTGTTTTTTCGTGTCTGCAGTGAACATTCGGTAAACAAGTGTTCTTCGATTTCCGAAGCCATGTCATTAGGGAGAGCCTTTTCGATATTCGTGTCGGGGACACTTTTTCTTGCCACGATTCCAAATTTCTTTCGTAACTTTTTTGATTTAAAAAGTTATTTTTGAATACGAATGTCTATGCTTTATGCCAGCAACGTATTGAAATTTCCAAGCAAGAAAACACCTGATGCCACACAAAGCAATACGAATATGGAAATATTTACTAAGAGTTGCGTGTGAGTTCACAAAATACATAGGTACATGATATTATTCACATATATAATATTATGTCAGTATTTTGACACCCAGATTGAGAAGGAAAAGCTAAAATTGAAATTCGAAATAGTCGCGGAAAAGCATTTATCAGCGATACTTATTCATCAACATGAATGGTCATATTGTCAATGAAATGTCTTGATAGAAGTCATTTATTTTTAACGCTGCGTGTGCTCTCTGATCGGTTGCTATGAACTGGTCAACTTTTACTCGTAATGTAGATACTAAAGTTTTAGTAATTTCTAAACGTTCATTTAATATTCAATGCTTTATTTTGAAATTATGTTTAATTTCTTTTAAATAAATTTTGAATTTAACTTCTGCCTTTAAAAAAAAATGGATAGCTACTTTCTTATAAATTTCTAAACCAACTTAATTAGCAATAAATATGTATTCAATTTAATTATCAATAAAGTCTTTTAATCCATGTTTTTAATTTTTCATTGAGCAAGACATGATTCATCTAACGCTTAAGTTTTTTTTAATTAATAATATTTAAACGGAAATTAAAATTTACACGTATTAATTAAACCAGACCGAGTTTTAATCTCTATATAATTTATTTTACTCTTTATAATTTACTATTCACTTATAATGTTACCTGTTAATTATGAAATGCATTTTTTTATAACGGAACTGCGCAGTCAATGAAAAATAATAGTCCCATTATTTCAATATCTTGCTGTTTTTATCCAACTTTCGATGTCTATTGCGTAGTTGGTCTCATCATATTTTTTTACATTGTTCGACAACCTTAATATTACGAGACACTTCATTATTTCTCTATTGTGTTCAATGTTTTTAAAAAATCGTATAGATTGCGCCACTATAAAACACGCCACTCGCGATTTTAATAATACCCTTATGTAGGTGTAATTCATTAGGAATAAAACTTAAATACCACTTCACGTTTGGGGAATTTAATTGCGTTCTTTGGCTTCCAATATCTTTATTTGTGGCATGTATTATATATTTATTTACATATCAGTCAGGTAAGTCTTTCGTCAGAACGCCCAGACTATTAAACTGATTATAGAAGCGTAGAAAGGGTCCTAACTTCATACATTCTTACTATGATAGGGTAAGTGCTTCAGGCGGAAATTAGTTTCAGAGTTTAATCAACATCAAATTTCGTACTAGCGTGCTTGCTAAATCGACTTCTACATTATTATGGTTGTATACTTAATGCCTTACAACTTCTGTATGTTATATCCGTGGATTATTTGATGATGGTCTCTAAGTTTGTATTAAATTTGAACGATATACTTGTGAACATAGGTTCGAAAAACCGCCATGAAGAAGAAATCAAATTCAATAAATTAAAAACTTCTACTGTCTAGGAAGAATCTTATACATATCCTCATTGAAAGTATTTTATTTATAAAATAGCTGACAATTGTTGCATTAGATATACAATTATGCAATAAATCAATGTCATTTGACTTACAATTACGTTTCTTACTTCCATATTAGCTTATCACATATAATATCGTTAATTTCTCAATTAGTTTTACAATCATATTACTTCAATCAGATTAACGTTTGTGCGTGCAGGAAATACATTATCATGTTTGAGCTGTTTGCTGGAAAGTCTTCCAAGGGTCGCAATAAAAGCTTAAAACCTTTCCGAATTGCATCTTCGAGCCCTACTTGTTTTCATAAGAAAGCACTAATGCCCCGCTTAGGGGCCCTGATTTAAAAATTTATCGAGCAGTGCGTCACGCGCTCAGTCTTAACAAACCTTTTTGATCGTATTGGTATAGCTATTAGACTTCATTTATGAAGTTGTACAACATTCAGTTTGAAATTACTCTCTTCTTTCTACACGCCATTCGAAAGCTGGGATTTAAGTTGCCAATTATTTTCCTTGATTAAGTTTATTTTATAACCGTCGGATCCCGTGGTGCAGTGGTCAACTTCGTTAGTTGTCTCACTTGTTCAAGTCCCAGTACGAACAGCATTTTTCAAAATTGAAATTTATCTTCGATTTATATTCAAAGGTGTGGGTGTTGATAGTATCATACATTTCCCTACTACCAATCTTATCATTAAAAAAACGGCGCAGCCTGATTAGATAACCGCTAGTCAAGTAATAGTTCAATACTCTTATCCATACTTTCTTCAAAAAAAGAGAGTTTAAGTTACCAGCGGTTCTCGTAGAAAAAAAATATGTTCTGGCCATATTTTCCATCTTGGGAGCAGACATGGATAAAAAATACCAGACTTAAGTGCCCGGTCTACTATAAGGTTTAACCCAACCAATGTTATTCATACGAGATCTATTCAATGAATTCGTATTTGAATGAGGTTATTGAAGTCCTGTCCTAGCCCTATCCTTATATCACTACTACTCTTTTTAAAAAAGAGGGGTTTAGCGACGAGTAACAAACAGTTCTGTTCTCGTAGAAAAATTTCTGTGTATATACCTCCATCAGGAGGCCATATGCTCCACATTGGGAACGAACATTGATTAAAATAATAAAATAAAAATAGAATTGAATAAAAATTGCCAACACGTGTTTCGCTTCGAAATATCTTCATATTTATTTTTCCCGTGAAAATAATTTCAGCGATTCGCGCTACGTACGTCAAATATTATCGAGTGGACTTTAACGACTTCTGAAAACTGATTTATCATGTAAACAAAACGTATCCCATTTAAAGCTGAAAATAGACATAGCCGTAGTATGTTTGGTGTTCAATTGCGTGGAGTTGTATTCACCCATTGCCGCGTCATTAAATGTAAATAAATGAAAGTCTCTCGTATATAGACAAACACTGGCTTGTATTATCCTGAGAATTACTGATCAATGCAGTAGTGCCAAAATCAAGTTTACATCTGCCAATGGTTCACCTCGGCTTCCCCACCTGAACAACAACAAACTAGCAACAAGACAGGCAGGCAGGCATTCAGTGAGGCACATACTCGCGAGTCGAGTCGCGTCAGTAAGGCATCGCTGCTGTCGGAACAGGACCGTTTCCAGCCTAGCGAGTGCCTATCTATTTCGCCTCTTCCAAAATCGCGATCTTTCCTCGCTTTACCCTCTTTCGTTCGACGCATGCGCCTTCTTTTTTCAATATCGAGATCAGCTGTTTTACTCCCGGACCAGTTATTGCGGTAGTGTTTTTATCTCTTTGTGTCAAATGTAGGCTTTTCTTTTTTAATAAAATCCATTGTAACGTATGGTGCTTTTGTGTTTTTAGTGCTTACTGCCTTTTGTGTGGAAGCAGTAATGTGATATTTATTATAAAAAAACACAAATGTTGTTTTAATTTCGTTGAGAGTGGAAGTGCGTAGATTTTTCAAATCGTTGTATACTAAATTTTGTAATCTTTGCGGAAAAATTCAAAAGTTAGATATCAGATATCTAACACTAATTTAAATATATTTTTTTATTTAAATATCTCTGTTGAAAATATATTCTGACGTGAAACTCATTTCCATTCGTGTTGTTATGATAACAGGATCTAGTAATTTATGCTTCTAAAAAAACGTTTGCTTGTAATATTTTGAAATCACGTCATTGTCAAATTCCTCTATTCAGTGATCAAGTTTTTGTGTTTTTTTTTTGTTGTTCATCTGTTGATATTGTGCAGTGTGAAGTGATGTGTTTTTTGCAGTGAATATTCATTGAATATGTCTTAATATATATTTATAATTTTAGATGTTATCAAATGTTTAGTGTTGATTTTCAATTAGGTTTTTGCGCGAAATTCAAACGTCATGGTTGATAATCGCGTGAATGTTTGATTACCCATTGTTTCATTCGTTCGAAGGCATATATTAAATGATACACACATAATTGATCAAAACAAACATCGGTTACAATATGATTGAATACATTCCATCACTAAATTATCAAGGATATCTACATATTTTTACGTACATTTACATCAATATCAAATGAATTATATTGTCTAAGTCTTGCAGTACGATTAATTAAGTAAACAATTTACGATGCGATTGGCATCGAATATTTTACTCATGTATTTTATTCATTATTGCAAAATGAAATTAGAAATGAATGTTGATCACGTTCCATCATTGAACTGCCTTGAAATTAATATTGGACGAGAAGAATTTTTGAGCTGCTGTTCGTCCTCACACGTATCCAATAGTCCACTTCACGCCGGTGGGATTGCAAATTGCAACTAAGGCTAACATAACGACATGGGATTTTTTATTAAGAGTGTACAAATTTCAATATTCTCATTCAATATCAGTCATTAAAACTGCCTATATTTGTAGGTTCTTGGCGTATGAACCTGTATGTTCCTTACAATTTTAGTGCATGTTTAAAATCACTTTTGTACTGTCGATACTGATGTGGAAGACGGCAGTGAAACACTGATTTCGCATAAATACTCAATTTAAAAAATATATATTATAAAGCACTTCACCTTTTTTTTTATATCAATGAAAGAGTTTTGAATTTGGAAAACGATAGCATGTAACATGATATATTTTCCTAGCGTTAGGCGAATATTAAAGCTCCGATGCTTAAGTAAAATCCTGTTATCTTTATCGCTAAAATGTTGATAATTCAGAACAAAATTATGAGATAATCATGTTTTTGGTAATAAATATTGGCTTTGTACCTTGTAATTAAAAAAATTCACGTCCTTATCAGTACAGCTCAATTCGATTTTGCAAACTTAATAATATGTCTCCTAAAAATGAATACGGACGTTCAATAAACGTATGTTTTCGTACGTGGGCTTACGAATTTCTAAGAGCTCAATGCGGCGAATAAACCAATATCATTAATGAATAAATTACTCATGTTATCTAATGGGTGTTGTTTGCGGAAAAAAATGAAACAAACATGTTTTTTTTTTTAGACAAAATTGACTTTGGGAAAATTTTCATATTGAAATCAAATAATAACACGCATTCGACACCCACATTTTATATTGAATTACAAATGTTCAAGTCAACTAGGTTTTTTCATTATCAGTTGTTAACAATACCTTTAACTTCACCTTTAACGTGATTATTTTTTTATTGGCAAACAAGCATCTCGTACTAGAGTTTTACATTGGCTCCCAAAACCATTTTGTAACACTTTTTTTTTTAATTCGTAAAAGGCTGTATCGTTGCTTTAGATTTAAGTGAGGTAACGGTTTTTCTTCTAACCAATATTCACAATTGAATAAGTTACAACTTAAAGCAAACGTTCATGTTTTGATATTATCTTGGATGTTCTTTATTTCCAAAACAATAATATATTAAGGTATACTTAAGCAAAATTTGCGATAGTAAGTCTGAAGATGCCTCTGAAAGAGGCGAAACACGTGTCAGAGTTAGTAGCACAATACGTGGAATAATCAAAGTTATTTTAAATTTTATATTAAAATGAACTTCCACAAAGTTACCGCCGAAACCATCAAAAGTATTAAGGTGTCGTTCCTACTTATCATTTTATATCATCAAAAAATAACAAATAGGGAGTAATCTCAGAAAAGTGGTTGAGTTTGCGTGATAATACTTCATCCAACAACACGAGTGGACGAACTATCATGTATAGTCAGAGTCCTGCATGCAAAATAAACAATATATTTATATAGAAGATAGTAAAAAACTCTTTGAAATGAAAAACAAGATTTCTTTTTAATAAATTTTGAACGTTTCTTGGAATGCTTATTGTATTGATTAATGATTAGGCACAGCTAGCCACAGTTCGATGTATGCTTATCTTTGCTTGTAAAAAAGGTGTAGGCAAACGTTACCTTGGCACTATTGGCATGAAAAAAAAACAAAAGTCGTTTCATCATGTATTTATTACCAATGTCGAAAAATTATTCAAGATTAATACATATTTCCGTTGCAGTCGGAGATTACTTACTGAAAAGAATATTCCTAAATACCATATAAATCGATGACTCGTTCCACTTGTTATGTAAATTATTCTTGTAACACGTTTTATTTGTGTTTTTTGAGAATGATTTTGAGGTATGTCTTAGATATTTATATTATACAATTGGCGTATGTTGATACAAAGCTACATTTAAAAATATATATTTTAAAAGACATTTTTTTTCTCTATGTAATCCAGTACGATTTTCGTGTTCTTATCTTTATTGAAATGAAAATGGTAATAGTCCACTTGGAATTGATTGAGCACGAAAACGTAAATTTATTGTAATGTTGCACTTATTTGATAATGCTATAACCAACGTCCTTGGGATCTAAGTATCACGGCGGAGCCGTTATCACGCATTAAATCGTGATATATACATAATTATATCAAGACATTAGCCGACATTTTGTTGGTTGGGTCAGCTAGGCTTTTAAGACATTTTTGTGGTTTTTAACGCACCGCAATATTTACACTGATCTAATAGGCAGGAAATAAATGAATCAATATTTTGGTTTTATTATACTTTTTCACAGTTTAGTATATATACATTTACAATTTTATGAATTTAATATTTTTTTTATGTTTACGTATAAGTTATACTCGTTAATCTGCATTGGAAAAAATATTATACAACACAGCTCATTTGTATTATCTTCTTAGCGGAAAGTGACTGCGTAATGCATATATTGTAATATACATCAAAGGTAATATGTACATCAAAGGTAAGACGACAAAGAAGCCTGAGCAGGCCCTGAATGTTAATTGATTCTCTTGGTTACCACAAGACTACTGAACTTATCTAGGTAATTTCTTTCTCTCATCCAGCATTCCCACATTGTGCTACAAATTATAAATTAAAATACTTATAAAATCAGTTACCAAGAGTGTGTGGTATTGTGAATTATTATGCCTTTTTTCGCAAGTATTAAATAATTATACACTTGAATCTTATGTAAAAATTTTAACATTGTTATTCCGCTAGCAGTGCTATTATGCGTGACACGTGTTTCCCTATTTCGAGAAGCATCAAACGAGAGCTGTGGAGTTGGGTACAAATAAAATGAGTCTGAATTCATTTCCGTTTAACTTACATATCTGTATACCATCAGATCATTCTAGTCGCTTGAATAATTCTAATAAATTTTACCAATCAAGATGATGACTAGACTTTTTCAATATCTTTCTCTAATTTTTTCGACCCCAACTCCACAGCACAGAAGCAAAAGACGTGGCAAACCTAGTGGAAAGACAAGTGTCAATTTTATATTTTTACAGAAATCTACAAATTTACTGCTGAATTCATGACAAATACTTAATTTGTTATATATCAAATTTGAATCGTTCAATTTATTACACTTCCATACGTTTCGTCTCTTTTGTCCATACAGTTTGGCCTTTCGGCATCTTTAGAAATTTGTGTTCACGGATGAACTTGAATGTAGTTCATCCGTGCACTTGAATGTCTGAAAATGCCGAAGGCGAAACCCGGGTCGTTAATGAAAAAACGTATCGAAGTGCACATCATTTAAACGATTCAAATTTAATATTGAAATTTCACCAAAGCACACGTCGTTATGGAATACTACCATATTATTTTTTATAATAATGCAAAAAAAATCTTTTTAACGCATGAAATGTATAAAAAGACTAATGAAAATATATAAAAATAAACACGTTTTAAAAACACATATTTGATGCCGTAATGGAGTTACTCCAAAGAATAGGACTACTTTCATACAAATTGCAAATCATCGTCGGTTGTAAGCGTGTTTAGTGGCAAATTATTTTAAACTTCAATAAGTTACGAACCCCTTTATGAAAACTATACTTGGCACAATTTACTTTTCTATTGTTCGGCGGCGAAAACGATGTACATATCGTAATATATCGAACCTGGAGGCCTAGAAAGCTATTACAGTAGGAATTGAATAGTAAAACATTTTCTTTTATTTTCACGTGTATACGTATTTTATGCGCTCCCACTGCGTAAACTATTTTCTTTGTGCTTCTATATAACTTCACATTATAAATAATGATTGTTTTGGGACACCTTTATACCTATATCAGAGGTCGTGAGTTGTATACAATAGTTTTTGTTTGTTTATATTAGAAACACACTGTAAATCCTTGGATATTTACGAATAATGACAGCAAAATTCTGAATAAACTATCTAAATAATAAAACATTTTTAGTACTTTTCCAACATAAAATGTATTGTATCAGAACCGGTTTCGCCCATCGCGAGCATTATCAACTGATAAGAAAAAATATATGCAGTGCTATCTATACAAATTTAATTTGAAATAAAAGAAAAATAAATTTGTATAAATAGCAGTTTATATATTTTTCTTATCAGTTGATAATGCTCGCGATAAGCGAAACCGGTCCTGATCCAATAAATTGTATGTGGAAAAAGTATTAAAAATGTTTTATTATTTTTATAATAATGCCATTCCACCGAGTATTGACAGTGAACACCTTAAAAGTGATAAACAATCTAAATATAATACCGTACATTTATTTTTTGATTAAATCGGCATGTATTTGATGATCCACATATATTTATTATAAATATTTTATGTTTTTTTTTTTTAATTATTATTATAGCATAATTTTGATTTCCAGCATGTTTATATTTTATAGATTAACTCTTTTTTTACTATTTTTTTTTTGTCGATACACACATCGGCATGGCTTCAGCAAGAAAGCGACGCACAACACCGAACAGACTCGACGAAATCCATCTCATGGTGACGTGAAAACTGCTTTTATGTAAGAACGAACAGTGAACGCATTCAAACTATATTATATTTTCACAGTAAAGGTATCAATGAATTATCTTTGCTTGAAATCGATGACTAAAGTGCTAAAATTGAATCCGTGGTATATCGTTAAATAAATCATATCCATCGTAATAGTGTTTTTTTACGTGATCTATTAACGATTGTTCTTATCTGGTTTTTAATTGAACATTATATTTTTATGGAATGACACATTCTTTTAGAATAGCTTACGTTGTCGATACATTCCTATATTTTTCATGTACACTTCACGTTGAGCATAATATAAACTAGAAAAGTTTTCTGATTATAATTTTCATCGCTTTTGCACGTGTGGCTTATTGCCGTAGTTTTCTTGGCTGATTAATTGTTATGGCGGCATGTATTATTTATGTTTTTAATACCGTGTTATCTAAAAGTAACTTTTTAGATAAGCCGCTACATATAAGTTGAAAAGAAATCGACACGACTTGGGTATTTTTTTGTTTATATCACGTCGGATATTCTCTGTGATAATTATCTTTTTTTTATAAGGTAATAAAAAAATCAAGAATGTAACAAACAATACAAACCTAATCATTTGCTTAAATTGCTTGTGCTAATTTGCCTTTTAGAACTATAATCTCAAAAATGTATGCTACTGCAAATAAATTACCCGTAATTGGTTTGTGCGTTTTCATATTTTGGAGAAACCGTGTTTAAAAAAGGACTTTCACCGAGACCGTAACTCTTTTTGAAAACAATGATAATCCCCTCAAGATATTAAAAACACATTGAATGAATTCATATGGACTAGGGTTTGTCATGTGCTGGTCACTTTAGGGTGTTTTTATTCTTGCTGTAAAGGCAGCGTATTAAAAAAAATGATTCAGGGTAATTCATGAATTGTTGTTATTTAGTCTTGATTAAATAATAATATATAAATAACCCTGAAACGGTTCTGATCGTAATAAATAATGTGAAATTAGTAGGAAACCAATTTTTTGTGTCAATTAAATTTACAATACGTCAAATATTTATCTCAATATTGGTATGTTATAATATACGGTGACATAATAATGTGACGAATGCGTATATCATATTATTTTTCTCCTCAGTATTTCTCATAGCCTTTCTTTCATACGGGTGCTGTCGTGCAATGAGTTACCAAAGAATATGATAATGTTATTGAATACATCACCCACTCCCGTGATCGTGTACTTTCAATAAATCCGATACCACAGGCTCTCTCTCTATACTCAATCACGAACTTGCCTAGTTTTTTTTACGATGGGCAAAATTGGTTATTTGTCCGCATGTAGTCGGTTACTTTCCGCCTGACGGATGCGACCTTCCTTGTAGGTTATATTCAGATTTTGTTATATTACGTTAAAAGACCGGCTTTGACCTTTATGGGCGTACGGTTATCGATTGATTTGTATACCCGACTCTATACAAAACACACAACGAACATCTTCAACCCGTTTTCATTTTGTTCTCGCACGAGTCTCTCACAAAACCCACCACACACTGTTTGATTTGTATTGTAAGCGACTTTTATTGAGAATAAATTATCGACAATTTACATTTTAAACATTCTTATTCATCGTGCTTTTGCATTTCTCAATTAAATTACTGCTTAATTATCGCTGACATTGTTGGATTTTTCGTCTGTGTGACAATTTCGATGATGATTGTTGCAAACATATTAGTATATATTTAATAATTTTTTTATCGTGTCATCGTATTTTAATTTTTTATATTTTTTTTACTCACGACTGCTGTTTTTTTTTTATTTCACAATGGTAAAGTTGACGTGTAAAAAAATGTTTTTTCTATTATATTTTAACCACGTATACGTTTCAGACGATGCATTCAATATTTTGAAAACCTTTCGTCAAAACAGATTATTTAATGGATGATTCTCTTTAAAACATGTCTCCGTGACCTCTCGTGTTAATTCATTTATTGCGTATGAACAGTATAATACGGCTACACTGCTAAGTGTTATCATTAAGTAAATAATTTTACTTCTATCTTCATAGTTAGTTGTATATTCATGTTTTCTTAATACAACCATTTTCGATTTTCATACGTTATGGTTAGTTCTACAAACCCTGTAAGCGCTTTCGTGCTTTACGACGCTGCATAATCATTTTCCGGTAGACCGTAAGCTTTTAACTATCGCATCGCAGTGCAGATAATGGGGTAAAGCTCGCCGCAAAATCCCTAAATATTGTTTACGATATTGCACGGTTAAACTTGCCTTTGCTGAATAACTAAGCAGTTTCTATGCTTTCATAATGTTTGATAACGATTATTGGCTTAATATCCTTTACTTGGAGAATTTCCGGTCGATGCATCTCAATATTGATTAAATTTAAATAAATATATTCAAATTACCCGCTTTGTTCTTGTTGTCTCATGACATCGCTGCCAACTTCCTGGCGATCAGACGTAGAATTAACATACATTATCTTGACATCACCATATACAGATTTTCTTTTTATTCAGTAAAATGATAGAGTTTTTAACCACATATGATGATTATAAATGTCTAGTCTACGTTATACGTTAGCTTTACGATATAAAATATGTAATGAATTATATTTTAATATATCATCGGCGTACAGAATCTGGATATTCTCAATTTGTTGAATATGACACACAGCAAGTTTATGAGATGTGATAAAAATGAAAATGTGATAGTTGGTCAGAAATTGCCGTATTCAAAATAATCGTAATATTAATTTTAGAACATACTTTTTATTGAATCGGTATTTACTTAGTAGAACAACCGTATATTATACGGTCAAGATAACAAATTACAAAAAGAATTGTATTGAATTTGAACTACTCAAATTTGATATTAAAATTACTTCCGGCACCTTCAGTCAAAATCTTAAATTATATTATTTCGTTTATAGCTATTTCGGCGTCACGCCATCATCAGAACCAATCTTGTTATTTTCATTATGTAATGAGTTAACCAAAAGTAGTACAAAAGTACTTAGTAACCTTTATTTGTATAATGTAGTGAATTTATTATCAAACGGAAAAAGAAAAATATTTTATAAAAGCCATAGTAATCAGCCCACTGTACAGCGGAATCAATCTTTTTTGCTGAATCGGCTCCTAATTAAAACTGCAGATTAATAAAATTTATATACGCGTCTGGTTAAATCCATTATTGATGTACGTTGTACTATAGCATATTGCTCTTGGAGCATAAATAAATAACGTTACATGTGAGATATTTTAAAATACCACTCCCTTCCGCTCAGCTGTTTTTATCTTATCTCCCGCTTCTTTCACACACTCTCTCACAATTACACCACAAACTGTTATTCGTATATTGTATTCGGTCAACCAGATGTGTGGAACTCTTCAATTTAATTAACTGGGAAAATAAGGAGCGTACCTACATTGTTAATTAATATTTTAATTGCTTATTGGTACTGGAAGAAGATAATAGCCTTTCTGTTACATTTTATTCCTGATTAAAAGAATGAAATTATAAAATACCTTAACACTTCTACATACTTGGTGCGTTAAAAAGGAATACACACAAAGTTGACTGTTCGGTTTACTCATCTAGTAAAAGTCACTTCTGCATTTTACAAGACAATTATATTTCCACTTTACCAGTATTTCTTAAATTCTGAAAACCTTTTATTCAAAAAGATAACCTCTATCGATATTATTAAAATTATGTTTGGACTGGATTTAGTAAATTTATCAAGAAATTTGTGCAAAATGACATACAGTTTTCAAAGGTATACATTGTTTTTCCACATAATATTTTGATTTTCATATTAATTTGTAACGAGTATATTATTTATTGGAACCAGCGCTGTGGAGTCAGAGTCATTGAGTCGCGATATTTTGGCCGGAGTCGGAGTCTTGGAAAATGAGCGGCTCGAATGTATTTTACGATGTGTATTCAAACAAAATAGTCCAAAGTGTTGACATTGCATGCTTGGCTGACTAATGATGATCTGATGGAATATATATAATATATAAGTTAAAATGAAATTATTGAAAAATTTCCTCGCAGTTGTAGTCGCCTTTTTTACACGACTCCACAACCCTGATTGGAACTATGAAAAAATATCCATACACTTAAATAATTTCTAGGCACACCGCATCACTGCGAAAGACTCACATCAATTTTCAACAATATTGATTTTAAATTTCAATCGTTCGTATTTTGTACACTTTCATAAGATTTGTCACTAGCGACCCAGGTTTTTCCCTACGGAGGATGAATTCGAATTGACTGATATCCATTCTAAATTAAAATATTGATGTGTGATCGAAATTTTTCAGGCATTCAACTAATGGTTAAAGGAGTGTTCTTGAAATCGAGTCAATCATTTTACGCTCTGAATCGTGTATTTTTTCCTTGAATATATTACATTAAGTATTAGATAAATTACCGCTCAAGAAGTACATCATACTTCGTTTTTTGGTGAATTAAATTGTAGCTACATTCATATAATAAACTTTTTGACCTTTTTGTGCGGGTGTCTCGTGGGCCCGTATTTATAAATGCTTCAATAAAAATAAATTATACCAAATTTTCTGTAGCCCGTTTTTAGGGTGGATTGTTGAATTCCCCTGATGCCAGTGAGCGCTCTACAGTAACGAGTGAAGGATCCTTTTATAAGCAAAGTGGGTTCACTGTGACAACTTGTTCAGTTTATTGTTGTTGGGCCACTGGTGAACGTTAGGGCTTTTGGTACGAACATTACTATCGTGATAAGATAAGACAGATACAAGCAAAAGTTTAAAGCTCCAGTACAACGCGTGGTAGGAATATATATACGAAATACCAGTGACACGCTATATCAATCAAAGTGAATACTATAGAAGTTTCCCTGACTAGTATTGTTTTATAGATTCGATGGATTTGGCAACTTGTCTGTTTGAAGTGAAACATAGTTTATTCTCGTTTTGTGTGACACGTGTTTCGCTCCGTCCAAACCCCTGATTCTTGGAGCCTCTTGTTTTATGACGATCACTAGGATTTTTTTACGGGGCATAAGAACTACAATTTATTATACCTTCTGTTGGGGTGACAAAAGGGAAATAAAATTATGTACAGCTTTTGATAAGACACTGATATACCAAACAAAAATTTGTTTGTATATCGGTGTTATCTATGAAAAAGGAAAGTGAAAACGACTCATATATATGTATAACAACCAGTATTTTTGTTAAAAGTAATATTATGTTACAGAACATTGTGGTTGAAATTGAAATCGGATATGGTTTTTTTTTAAACTATTGGTGAAAAACTCGCCAACGCAATATTGAGATAATTCTGTCTTCAAACGCATAGTTTTGTGTTTGATATTCTATTCAATATACCTACATATATATATATCATGAAAAGATGAAGTCCTTTCATTGAAATAAATGAAATAAGTGCTGCATTGCACACTTATCTTTGTATCGTGTTAGGCGCATATACGTCGTCGTGTGAACTCGTTAACTCTGGCATTCAAAAACCACCGATAGTGCAGCGTACCACTCTTTGGGTGATACTCTATTGATCAATTGATGGTACCTAATTTACTGTGTTGAACCACTGTTTATTTATATCGTTTTGACAGTGCATGTGAACTCCAGAGGTTGGCGTGTCAAAATAAATCTCAGAGCATGTACTTTATACTTGGATGAGGTACAAGCGATATTGTAACGGGTATAATCTTTAGTAATAGACACTTCGTTGATGTCTTGTCATTTAATGTTTTTAAAAAGATTTATTTACTTATTATTTTTCTATTGAAATTATTATCGCCCATTGCTTTCACAAAACGTGCTCTTTGTACATCCGGCACTTTATTTTAATTAAATTATTATAGTCTGTTAAAAAATCGAACATTATATAGTCTATTAATCAAGTTTTATTTAAATATCTAAACTGGTTTTATTCGCAGTACGGCTTTTTACGGCATGGTATTGTGTTGTTTGTATTCAAGTTGTATTTTTTGTATATGCCTTCCCAGAATCAATGGACACACAATAATAATTAAAGAAAACTTTAAAATAGTATAAAATTTACAGATTTTATCACGTATTTGGTGTAAAACTAAAAACTCTTGATAGTATTTAATTGTGTGGTTATTATTATGCGTAAATGTATACGATTTATCTGATAACGTTGAGTGAATTCAAAGGAATCTAGATTTAATTTCTTTGCCGTATTTACCAAGTTAATATATATGGTAGAACCAAAGACGAGTTTGTGGAGTATTCGCTCAACGCGACGACGGACGTCAGACTGCGTACTCTTGCAATTTGATGCGTCGTAAAGGATGGGATCGGATCGCGAGCAGGAGCCGAGGATCCCGCAGAGCACCTTGTTGCAATTGCGAGGTATCCTGATATCTTCATTGTCCAGGGAGAACCTTGGCGCTCTAGATCAACCTGAACCGGCTGTAAGAAGGAGAAAAGTTAGATTTCAAGATGGTGAGTTGGTCATACTGCAATATTTACGTACACATAAACGGCAAAATATTTCATCTTATTCATTGCATTGTTAAGTAGCTTGGTATCTTCCCATCGGTATCAATGATTTCGTTCAATTATTTTCTTCTGTCTATTGTAACAAACCAGAACTCGGACAAATTTTACAAGTGGAATAATTGATATACTGCAGATAAAACGGTAAAGTAATCAAATCGAAAATATGAAAAACTAATTTCAGCAGTTGATATTGGATAGAAACCATAAAATTCAATTATAAATTCATGATGTCGTAAGCTGTAATCGGTCCCATTTAGATAGACATCTTTTATGTTTGTAATTTTATCCGCATTTTTTTTTTGTTTTATCCATATATCAACATTTTGTAGCAATTAATTATTCATTTTGGCACCTGGTATTTATATTGTTTCTTGGAAATCGTTATTTTATAACTATTATAATTAATTTAGCTTTCTCCTTATTAAATAATCTCATGCGAACAGTGATAGTCACTTGCAGTTTGCAGTCGTATTATTTCTATAAAACCGCTCTTCTTCCACGGGGAATGGACGCGAAGTAGAAACTCCAATTCGAGTATTGAATACTCGTCCATTTTTCAAGTACTCGATAATAGTAATTTATAAATAAAGATTTATTTCCAAATTTTATTTACTTATTTAAAATATATATATATATATATATTATAATGTTTAACCGTTTCGTTTAACTGAGTCTTACGCGTGGATTTTACTATCTTGTAATATATTTTTTTTAAATGAGTTTGCCCAGTTTTACCGTTGACTATGGCTATGCGAGAATTTGAGACGTTTAATTCTCTATTCTTTTTAATGAAATTAAATAAGCTTGTTTATTTATTTATCATGTAGTTATATACACAAATTTGAATTAATAATATATATTTTGGTACATCTGAAACTACTCTACTACTGAAGTATTTTAAATTTTTACTACTCGATACTCGAGTATTTGGATGTCATGTAATTGGAGTCTAACGCGAAGTAATTTAATGAATTGCATATAATTTGATAGTGACTGCAGCAAGACAACGACGTGCAAAGATCGCTTTCGGTTTTTTTAATACGCATCTTGGTTATTACAAACAACCGTTGCACGTCTCATTACTGGATTATTTTTATTAAAACGATTCATGGGGGTAATGAGTGCTACAACTATCAGTTCAATTTTATTGTGAGAGAATAAGTCTTCGCATCGCCGTTGTGGGAGAAGTGAGAGATAATAGGAAAACTGGATAACATTAATGTATAATATATATATTGAACTGTAGCGGTATATGAAACTGTTTCAAATCAACTATAGAAGTAATCTTTCGTTTGCTTCCCCAATTTATTTTATCATCTAGTGTTGGTTGGCATGTTGTTTAATACATTTTTTTCAGAAGTCTAAAGGTACTTCCCAAGCAGGCGAAACATTTACACTCTCAATTATTAACACAATCAGTATAATACCCCAGCTATCAATTTTAATTGAATATTAATAAAACTTATGTGAATTTAAACCATTTTTCCCCGTATGTAGTTATTTCATGAAAGTTTATTTGCTCGATTTGGTTGTTATTTTTTCTATATCTACGTAAAATATAGTACCTCTTCTTTATTAATACCTTATACCTCGTAAAGTCAATACTATTATTTTAAAAATAAATCGTTCTTTGTAATAAGGTGCCGTTTATTACATTTTTTAAAATTATTATTGTCAATATATTAATCGATCTCGCTTTTAAAAGTCAGTTTTAAAATGGACAAACCAGAGTGAACTCAAGATTGAAATCACATTCCAAATAATTTTGATAAGAATTATTTGAAGTTATTCGTAATTCGAAAGAGGTGATCTTCATTATCTTCTCCTTCCAAAGCCTTCAGCCGAATTATAAACTCTTCATACCTAAAAATATCTAACGCGGCAAACATAAATAATTCAGAAATATTAAAGCAAGATGTGCAGGACTTGCAGGTCGAGAAAAATTAAACTGTTATTGAATTATAAGAATTATTGTGCTTGTTAATTAAGTGTGTAAGTTAAATAATAATTCATATATGTATCGGGTTTTTGCTTTTGTTCATTACAGTTTGTTTTTAACTTAGGTACGGCGGCATGCTAGTATGCATGTACGGATCACTATTAAAAACCATTTAATAATTTTAATTAAAATCATGTGACGAAAAACATAACATATGTATCGAACGTTTCCTATGATATATTGGCGCAATTCACTTGCGTAAACACGAAGTAGCCTTGTAGTAGGGTTGTATGAGTAGGTAGATACATTACTAGACACCGTATTTAAATAGCAGTTTCCATATTAGCGGTGCAAACAAAAGAACAAGTGTCCGGCCTTGCCAAAGTCACCTTGCCCATATATATACATAGTGTTAGTTACCTACATCTTCTGTAAAGTATTTTGTGTCATCGGTCATCACGATCGGACGGCATTCCGCACAGAAAAAATATCACGTCTCTCATATTCATTTGTTTGCTGGCGAAGCTGTGAACTAAACTATTATCCCTAAGACAGTCGCAGACTTGTCAATAATGACTACGTCTGCACATACATAATATGTATATATTTATTAATATTATTTGGGAATTTGAAAGTACAGATTTCCCTTTTTAAGTAATATTGATTATCATCTGAATATAACTGTTCCTTGTTTCCTAGTTTAGAATTTTAATCATTCTTCGCCCATGCATCTCCAATAATTGTATCTCTTCTTCAAAGACTATGTTATCAACCACACTGACGTTTCAGTGATGCGAACCCAACACGTGGCGTTTGAATTATATATTTATATTATAATTCAATATATCTATTTGTTCAAAATTTGTGTAAAAATATCAACACCCAGTTTTTGCTTCTAAAAAGAAAATAGTACCTCACAACAGAATTATATTTGGCTACCGGTGGTAAATGCATGTTGTATCCGAGTTTTTTTACTACTTGAATTTTTTAAACAAATATATCAGATGGACAGTTATTATTTATGGATCGATCCCTGTGGAAACATTTAGAAGTTATCTGTCATTTTTACTGAAGTAATTTTCTCAAATTCTTAACATCGATTTTTTACATTTTTACACTTCTTTTAGTAGTAATTTAAGATTTCGACTGAAGGTGCTTGGTGGAATTTCAATATTAAATTTGAATCGTTCAAATTATGTACACTCCCACAGATTTTGTCACTAACATTTATTATATAAACACGAAACATTCATTTACTAAGCGTCAGTTCAAGTTCATCCGTGCACATGAACGCCTGAAGATGCCGAAAAGCGAAACCCGGGTCGTTAGTGACAAAATCTGTAGGAGCGTACATAATTTGAACGATTCAAATTCTTTTAGGAGATTATACTGGTTAAACTACACCATACTTGGCATGTCTGCGTTTACAGCCCTACAATGCAGCCATTATAAGAAGGAATGGAATTGACCAAGGTCTCGGACTCGATTACCAGACTCTGGATTTACCAGTATCGACATCCTTATTGGGCTCTATAATTTTTACCGCAGTTACCACGTTATATGTATCCACCCACATCTTAGGCCGGCCACTGACGAGCGCGAAAAATCTTATTTTCTCATTAAAAGTTCAGCTCATGCTATAAATCAAGCTCATTAAAGTCAAAATCGAGTGAATTATGTTTGCTAACTACATCACGCCCGATATTCAAACGTTTAAAACGTCACTTTAAAGAACTATACATCTCCATTCATACTTTATGACCCATTACATACGAGTAAAAATGTTTAAATTTCTAAATAAAACAAAACAATTTGCAAACATTTGCGGAATGAAAGAATATCCAACAGGTTGGAAGTTCAAGTCGAAGTGTAGGTATATCATATACATATGTATATATTTTTTAATTAAAATCCAATAATAAGTAGTTTGAATTGCAAGTACATTATAAAAAAATATTAATTATGCGATTCTAGTACTCTATAATCAAGTTATAGAAAAACTATTCCATCAGAATTGGACGTATATATTATGCAAAAAGATACAATCCTTCCCACTTAAGTTTACTTATATTGTGTTACAGTATTGATTTATATTTTCATCAGTTTATAATGTCTGTAACGAACGAAGCCGGATACAATCGTTATTGAAGTAATGTGAAATCAGTACATAAGAGTAATATTTTTCATACATAAATATTTACGGTATCTAAAATTCCATCCCCCTATCCGATCTATAAAGCAACGTGCAGTGAGAACGATTAGCTTACCGGTTGTTCTGTCTTAGCAAGATCTCTGTATGATTATATAGACTCGTAATAAAGTTTATTTTAAGAAATGTTTTCTACGACACTGTTTGTTAGTTCTCTTAAAAAAATATGCGATTATACATATATTCATAGATTCCGCATGTACAAATTCTTCATAAATATATATAATATTTTCAATAGTACTTATCAAATTAAGAAATTGTTAATATTGCTTCATAATCGGCAGATATTGCTTTATCGTTTTGATTTAAACCCTTTGAGTAGTGAGTTTATTTTTACTAAATTAGGATTAGGAGTACAAATATGTTTTAACCTTTTTACAAAATTGTTTTGTTCATTTGCAACAAATAATAAAAATAACGCGATCATCAAAAATCACAGATAAAAATGTTTTTTACCCATATGTGAAAAAACAATGACATTTTAATTAAAACCAAGAAAATGGCAATAAGCATTAGAAACCAAAATATTTACCATATTTTGCCATACTCCTCAAAGGGTTAAAAATATATGTACCTACTTATTTTTGTTCTTCGTTCTCAGACAAATGGTAATAAATAAGTCAAAACATATACTCAGCTTAATAAAAATGTATGTTTATGAGTAAGAAAAATATATCAGAGGTACCGAACCTTTTTAAGTTTCAGTGCCACTTTTTTAAAAATTTAATAATATGGCATGTGTTCAAATATATAATAATATATATTTTAACACATGCCATGAAAATAAAAAATGTCTAATTTACTTAATGACACATGACTATTAATGGCAAAATAAAAAAGACTAAAATTAAAAAAAAACCTTCAAAACTTTATTATTATTGAGATTTTTGCTGTTGGATGCTAGATGCTAAATGTTTTATATCGAGTTCACAGTTGGTAGCTTTTAATACAATACAAGAAATACAACTTTCGTTTGTTAGTCTACTTCTTATGTCTGATTTATGTATGATTATGTCTGATAATGTCAGTTCATTGAAGAGAATAATGATTCACAGGAATAAGTCTATGAAAAAATTGTCACTGTTGCACTGGATAATAGATCTTTTAGTTCCTATAAGTTGTCGAAACTGAGCAAACCTTCCCGAAAATTGTTATATTGTTCCTTCTAAAGCATTTTCAAATTGTTCTATTATTTTCCCTACATCCGGCTTTTCATTAATATCCAGATTCATCATGTATTTTTTTAGGTTAGGAAAATACTTGAAATTTATGATCATTATATAATGTTTAAATATTTGTAACTAAGTTTCAAATGCTTTGAATTTTTTGTACACTATTTCTAAAACTTTTTTGATTTTTTTGTATTATCACTTTATTTTTTTGCAAAATCGTCTCGCGTGCCATAGGTTCGCTATCCTGCAATGCAAGGCGTCTGTGATGAAAAAATGTCAATAAATGAATACACACAAGTGAATACTCCAGGGGCGGATGAAGTTCTTGGAATGTGAAATTTTCATATTTCGTACTTACATATTTATATGTAAATCGAAAAACGATACATTGACTAATTATCAATTTTTAAGTGTTCAATGTCTCTACTTAGAAATGCATTATATTGAAAAATAATAGAACAATTATTTTATTGTCATCAGAACCAGGAATATGGCATATATTTTTTTTAGTTGAAAATGCTCGTGGTGAAATGTTGAAACCGGTTCTGATTGTTATAAAATAAGCGTAGTATAAGAACAAAAGAGATTCATTATTTTTTAGGGTATTTATTATACTCATACATAATATAAATAAATAATAACGACTTATGTGCTACTTCACAAAAACAAATATAGCACATTTACACTACAAGCTAGGTAAATAATCTTAAAATAAATCGATTTTTTGTCTATAAAAAACATTAAAACGAATTTGACTCTACACATATATTTAATATGACCAATTTTATTTAAGTACACCCCTGGAAGTAAAATCGATGGTAGAAACACTTAATAGCCCTATTCATCAAGTCACCAAAGTGTGCTGAACTTGACATATAATCAGATGCTTGCTGCATTTTCGCTACTGTTTAGGTCGACTGCCGTATGTAATAATTTTAATTTTTCAGAAAACAAAAGATTCTTTCGAGCCAAGGTTTTAAGCAAGTATGCTTGTTCACAATGCAAAATAAAACATAAACGAAAATGTAACTAATTATATACTTCATCAATTCATAGTAGTTAAACATAAGACTAAAATTTTTATCAAAATAGAATTATAAAAATAGAAATCTTTAATTTATAATGTTTGATTATATCAATTATTGATATTGTCGATTTTAACTGAAACGGACTCAATTGCGTGCATTTGAAGTGAATTTAGTATGAAGAATATGTATTTTTCCAATGATTTCTGCGAAGCTAAAGCTATAATTCATATTTAATACAATTTTTCATTTTCGTTGTCATTGCTGTCTGTTTGCAATTGGAAATAATAATCATGACAATATGAAACGATCAATGGAACACTTTTATACTTATTCCGAGTATTGTAGTTAGTGCTATTTTGCAATTTTTAGTCATCGTATTTAAAATTATACTGAAGTTTTGGGTGTCTCGTGAAATGTATTTCAAATAAAACCGCAGTTTTCTCCGACGATGGAAAAGATGAAATTGTTTAAGCTTCATTCATAACTCAAAGTAGCCAAAATTCAAATTACGGCAGTTTACTTATTAGGAGTGTTTTTATTTAGGCGGTTGAAGTGGTGAACTCTGTTCTTCGTCTGTGGCCATTCGAAACACTGCATCGCTAAAAACAATTAACGTCTCATTTTATCGTTTTATTACCCGACGTTTCTGCATTTCGGAATGATCGTGTGTGTCC